>CM035429.1:136870991-136873491 GCA_020310875.1 Ceratopteris richardii | reverse complement strand
ATGTATACCTTAAAATGTGCACCATAAAGATAGTGTCTCTAGACTTTAAGAGCATGCACCACCGCATACAACTCATGTTCATGCACTGGCCAATTGTGTTGTGCACTACTCAACTTCTTGCATTCAAAAGCTATTGGCCTGCCATCTTGGCTCAAGACTGCCCCTATCACTATGCCACTAGCATCTGTCTCCAACTCAAATGGTTTTTGCGGATCTACCATTTTGAGTATAGGAGCCTTTGATGCTATTGACGAATAAGAGGAGATAATTTTTTGATAGAAACCGAAAAGTCCTAGAAATGACTGTAACTTCCCTTCATCCCGAGGAGTAGGCCAAGCTAGAATAATTGAGACCTTCTTGGGATCCATCTGGACCCCATCGGTTGATACCACATGCCCTAAATACTCTATCTCTAGAAGAAACAACTGAGTCTTATCTTGATTTACATACAAATTATTTTCTTTCAACTTATTTAATACTAACCTCAAATGACTTTCATGCTCATGAACAAACCTACTATACACTAGCAAATCATCAACAAAATTCACAACACAGTTTCCAATGAACAATCATAGAATATCATTAAGCACAGATATCCCATGCCCAGGATAGATGATATTTTAGATGCTCTAGGTGGAGCCATTGTATATAGCTCTGATACCAAATGTAAGCAAGACTAGTGAATGATGTGTGTGCCACTCTCTTCCCATCCATTATATCCCCTTGTATTCAAAATAGCAATGATATGGAATGATCTAGTGCCGCCATATGGCCATCATGCAACACTCATCCCCATTACCATTGAATACCTTAGGATATCCCTCGAGCTTGGGACCTTGGCTATGACTGGCCCTTGTCCCACACACACACATGGAGTGGTCTCTGTAGACCAATGTCTATCAAGATGAAAAGAGGCTTACTGGGATAATGCAATGACAACAAAATCTAACAAAAATTGGCAGCCTCGAATTATCATAAGTACCTTTGGTGTGACCCGATTTTGGTCCACCAATGTCACAGTGAATGGTGTTTCTTTCATCAGGTCAAGCTTTAATTTATTCACGGTGAAGTTAGGCATCAAGGTAATATTGGACCCACCATCCACAATGTCTTCTGTCAAAATCTCACTCCTTATAGAAACAATCAACCTTGAATTGTGGTAGTCTTCCAACTTGCTATCACAACATTTGCAGATGTAGGAGGACGTTGTTGAGAAGAATCGGATGCTTGGATGATGGATCAGGTCATCTGCCAATTCGATTAGCACACCTTGGGTGTTTGAGACAAACTCAAGTAAATTAAGTATACTTATCGACCAGGATAAATGAGGTTTCATATAACTCTAAATATATAAAAATAAGAAAGATATAAAAAATATCTAAAATATGAAATGCTTATCACTCTATGCTGCTTTGGACCATATGGTTGAGATACTTTATACATAGTGATAGCATCTTGATATGAAGGAAAAATCAAGGATTCCTCAGTTAAGTGTTCTTTAATGATCTCTTCTACTTTGCTTTCAATATGTTGTGGTTGAGTATGTCTAATTAGAGGTGGCGGAAATAAATCTTCACTATCCCGAGGTTCAAGAGATGCAATGGAAAATAAAGTTAAAGACCTAGTAAGACAATGATCATAAGATACGGAGATTAAAGATTCTTGCATAATTTGGTCCTTAATGACTTCTACTTCTACTTCTATAGTTGCATTACTTTTAGATTCAACTAAATGCTCTGTGGACATCGGCAATGAAGATCAATCAAAATAGGAAATGAATTAATGAAAATAACAAGAATAGATTTTAACAATAATAATGTTAATGATAAATCTTTCTAAATGATAGAATTTAGCTAAAATGATGATGAATTCTAATGAATCCTATACAAAGAATGTTGTATATAGCTAGATCAAAAGTAATTTTCAATGAGTTTTCATAAGATCGATGGATTTCTTTGGATCGTGTAACTGTCAAATTCTTCACTCTTTGGCAATGCTCTTTGGACACTTCTTTTTCTTCAATGTCTGCAAGAAAATATTCGGAACATAAGTATATCTCAATGAAAAATAATAAACATATACATTTTAATAATCTCTTTTTAATACACATACATCCCTCCAATCTACAAAAAGTCAAAATAACTTTTGACGTATAACTTTTGACATATGAAAGTAATCATGTAACTATAAGGAACAATATGGATATCTTTATGATCATTATGTTAGGAAAAACGAACATTAAAGATATGTTCTAATAAGCTATGTGAATGTGTAGAATGATATAACCAACTCTTGCATCGTTCTTCGAGGCATGATCCTTTGAAATCATTGTATCATCAGTTCTCTAAACTTCTCACGATGATGTTGATGAGTATTAACATCGAGCAATTTATCACAGAGTTTACCATAGAGGAAAACCAATTTGATTTGGAATAAAAAATATCATTGTGATAAAAATTCAATAAGATAGTAAAGTGTGTATGACAATTTATGAACATCA
>CM035429.1:136860991-136863491 GCA_020310875.1 Ceratopteris richardii | reverse complement strand
AGCCATCTGTTGCTCATCTGCGTGTTTTTGGTTGTTTAGCATATGCATTAGTGCCTGAACAACATCACAGGAAATTGGATGATAAGGCAGTAAAATGTATTTTTGTTGGATACAGTTCTGAAAGTAAAGGCTATCGTTTGTATCATCCACAGACTAAACGCATTTTGGTTAGCCGTGATGTTGTCTTTGTGGAAGATGCTATTCAGCCATTGCTTTCATGTACTAAGGAGACATCTGTTAGCTCCAAAGGCAAGTATGATACTTTGATGCCTCTTTTTACAGGTGGACAGTCTAGTGCTGGTCCTAATGAGGCAACTTCTCAGCCTTTGCAGGTTTCATATGATGATGCAGATCATTCCATTTCTAATGCAGATTTACATGATGCACTTGTTGATGAGAGAGCTGATATTGAGCAGGCAAAAACTATGCAAAAATGGCTGGTGCAGACTTTGCGTGATAGCAAATTAGATGCACCTTTGTCATATCGTACTCGTTCAGGCTCTCATAGTGCCTCCTTTGCATTAGATTGCTATGCTATGGCTGCATCTAGTCTCTGTGATGAGAATGAGCATGTTTCTTTTGATGAAGCACATAATTCAGAAAATTGGATGGCTGCTATGCAATCTGAATATGATGCTATAATGAAGAATGGTACATGGTCTTTATGTGACTTGCCTCCTGGCAAGAAGGCCATTGGCACTAAGTGGGTATACAAGCTGAAGCATAAACCTGATGGTACAGTTGACAGGTACAAGGCTAGGCTTGTTGCAAAGGGTTATGTGCAGGAAAGAGGCATTGATTTTGATGAGACCTTTGCACCTACATGCCGTATGACTACTGTTCGGAGCATTTGTGCACTTGCAGCCCATCATGGTTGGAATGTACATCAGTTGGACATTAAAACAACATTTCTGAATGGTGACTTGCATGAAGAAGTGTATGTTTTTCAGCCCCGTGGCTTTGTATAGAAAGGGCATGAAAACCAGGTGTGTAGGTTAAAGAAGGCGTTAGATGGTTTAAAGCAAGCACCACGTGCTTGGTATGAGAAGATACATGCCTATCTGATTGCACATGGTTTTGAGAACAGTCCAACTGAAAGCACCTTATATGTTAAGCGTGCTAATGATGTGCTTCTGATCATTGTTGTCTATGTTGATGACATGCTTCTCACTGGTCCTATTGAGACACATATTGCTGATTTTAAGGCTGATTTGCATGCCTCATTTGAGATGTCTGATTTGGGGCATTTGCATCACTATTTGGGCATTCAGTTTATGCACATTGATGGTGGAATGGCTTTGTGTCAAACGAAATATATTGACACATTATTGCAGCATTTTGGCCTTGAAGACTGTAAGCCTATTGCCACTCCTATGGAGACAAGTTTACGTTGAGTCTTCATGATGCTGGAGATGCATTTGATGCCGTTCTCTATCAGCAGGCTGTTGGATGCTTGATTTACTTATGCATTACTCGGCCAGATATTCAGTTTGCTGTCTCACAGATGAGCAGGTTTATGCATTGCCCATGAGTCACGCATTGGAAAGCGGTTAAGCGCATCTTTCGCTACTTGAGTGGTACTCGGCTACTTGGGTTGTTTTATCCCAAGGGGGGATCACTACCGCCAGATTTGCATGCTTTTTCTGACTCAGATTGGGTTGGTTGCTATGACACTCGTGTGTCCACCAGTGGTTTTTGCTTCATGCTTGGTAGCTCATGTATATCTTGGTTGAGCAAGAAGCAGCCTACTGTGGCCACCTCCAATTGTGAGGCTGTGTATAGGGCAGCTTTCACAGCGACTGTTGAGTGTGTGTGGCTCAGACGCCTTATGCCCGATTTGGGTGTTGGCTAGTCTTCTGCCACCACCATCTTCATTGACAGTCAGAGCGCATTGGCAGTTGTGAGGAACCCTGTGTTCCATGCTCGCACTAGGCACATTGAGGTGCATTATCACTATGTCAGGGAGAGGTTCTCTGCTGGGGAGATCAGCTTGGCATATGTGCCCACGCAGGAGAACATTGCAGACCTTTTCACGAAGGCTCTGCCTAGGGAGAAGTTTGAAGCTTTCCGCAAAGCTTTGGGCTTACTTCCTTTTGTGGAGTGATTTCCACATAGCTTGGCACTTCCTTATACATGAGTGCCAGCTCCTTGTTCACCGCATCACTCCCAGGGGGGATTTGTTGATATATTTAGGTAGTGATGTGTGTGAACACTCTAGGACCGCCGGGGCACTTTTTTCCCTCTTTAGGAGGTTTTTTTCCCCCGGCTTGTATTTACGCCTATTGCCCTAATGGGCTACTTATCTTTGTACATTCTCTAGTAATACATTCAGTATTGTGTGTTTGTGCTCCAAGCTTCTTCTTCTTCCTTGTGCTGTTCGCGTGCTTCCGCAGACGTCTATCTCCAACACTATCTACCTATCCATCTATCTATCTATCTATCTATCTATCTATCTATCTATCTATCTATCTATCTATCTATCTATCTATCTATCTATCTA
>CM035429.1:136853491-136855991 GCA_020310875.1 Ceratopteris richardii | reverse complement strand
TACCAATCATGATAAATCGTACGCACACCATGTGTTGTCTTCTTAATATATTTTCAAATGTGTAAGATCTGGACTGTGAGTCAAAAGAATGCAGATTATCTGTTGATGTCTTGATCAAGGTTCAAACCCAGGGTGGTTTTATGGATCACACTATAGCACACAACATGCAATTTCAGTCGTGTTTCTATATGAAATTATTTGAAGTGATTCCATGGTTAAAAACGAAAAAAGGCCGTATCTTTCTTAGATCTTCGCGTGCAGCAGCCTACGAGATGTGGACTCTGCAGGGTCGAAGGCACGTCGGTGTCTGAGATGAGGTATCTCATATCTGTCGAGGCTCCCGCTCATGAAAGGGGTGCTCTAGACAAATTGGGCTATAGAAGCTAAACATGACCAAGAAAACTGACCTCTGTGGGTGCTGCATGCTCCTGATTCGAACTTTGATCTTGTGATTGATAGGTTGATCAACTAGCCGAGTTTCCCACATGACGGGATAAGTTACTTAATGAAGTCATATTTAATTCTCATCATATATTTGCCAGCGTTGCAGCAAAAAAAGCCAAAGGTGGATATAATTGGGGTTTGAACCATCGACCTTGATCGGTGTAACTGAGGGCTCGCCCACCACGCTAACAACAAGGACAGATTTCAATCCCATGTTTGACAATTGATTACACTGTGCACTTATACAATTGCTCTTGATTTACTATCAACACCTTCTTTCGATAAGGCATTCTTGGGTGAGTTTAGATCCCATGACATCTTTTGCGAAAGTCAATTTCCCATAGCCATCGCTTATTGGAGTCTGAGAGTCCAAGCTTATGACCAAAAAGAAGATGATAAAAAAAAGGTTTTAGCTGAGAGGAGTAACATAGAGGGCTTGATATCGCGACGTACAGTGGGGAAGCGCATCGGTCTATCCACATACTCAGGTCACAAAGCAAGGATATGAAGTTTTCTTTTAAGCAAAGGATGATGCTTGGAAGAGGACAAGCATGACCATGATGGTTGGCATATCTTTAAGAAGATTGAAGCTGATGAGGTGGAAAATAACTCTTCCCGAGGATCAATGGAAGGACGTAGCTTAACTGGGAGATAAGTATTTTCCAAGTTAATGATTGGTTTTAATATTTGTTTTTGCTCCATGGTTTCATGAAGGATGCATTTTAATCAATGAAGTATGGTAGTAAACTTCATTTTTTATAATCTTGATGTAAATTATTGAAACCTACATGAAAGAGCATAAACATATTGAAACACTCATAAAGCACAAGCATGCATGTACTGTTGGGGGCCTCTAAATCTCCAAAGACTTGATCTATACTGATTTAAGAGCACCTCTATATCAATTATAGACCAAAATTTACACAAATGTTACCTTACTTTATCAAGTCTAGAAGTCTGCTTCAAAGATTGAATTAATTACCTACACATATCTTCAGATTTCTTCAATCTAATGATATACATACCTCCACGCTACCTTTGCACAATCATATCAACCATTAGTCCTTCAAAAGAATCATTAAAACTTTGATTTGATCATTAAGATCAAAAGTATGTCAGAAACTGTCTTCCTGAACAAGCGACTTTGACATAGTCAACTTCTAAGCTTGATTTCTCACAGCAACCCCATTTTGCTAAATGCTTTTAGCCATAGCTTCCTTAACTTCTAACTTAGATTTTGAATGCTTACTCATTAAAAACTTTACACTGTGCACTGAGATCCAAGAAAAACATTGACATGAAAAAGTGCGCGACTCTGAGAGGTCTACCTGCAGACTTTACATACACATGTTCCTATTGATCATACTCACAACATGAAAGGAATTAAACCATGAAGCTTTGAACATAGCTTCGTTAGCTTTTAGATTATATGTGTACAAAAGTTCTCTTGATCCACATGATCAGGCTGAGAGAAATCAAAGAAAGACTTGATGCTAACTTTTGAAGATAACTCTCTACACATCTATCTCATGGACACTTGGATTCTAATGAATCTCTCATGTATTCTATTACATCATTGACTTATATACATATGATTCTAGACTCATCCCACATCCATTACATTATTCCTTATCATCCTAAGGATCATCTATATCCATTTTACAAGAATTCTCAATTAATAATATACATATGTGTACAAGCTATATTTCTGAGATCTCTTCACTATCTCCAATGACTCCTTTGACGTCAATCTGATACTTGACTTGCTTCAAGCTTTTTATAATAATCAATTTGGGATTGCTTTGCTCCAACAGCTCCCCCTCAATCACTAATTGTGATTATTCCATTCTTCTTTATTCCTGCCATCTCTTTGAACTATTGTAGCTTAGGTCCATCTAAGCTTTTTGTCAACATATCTGCAACTTGCTCTTTTGTTGAAGTATGCAATACTTCAATCTATTTATCAAGTACCTTTTCTCTCAAGAAATGATACTGAATCTCTATGTCTTTAGTCCTGACATGAAAAACAGGATTAGCTGCCAAATATAATGAACTC
>CM035429.1:136825991-136845991 GCA_020310875.1 Ceratopteris richardii | reverse complement strand
CTTGTTAAGTTAACTTAATACTCCGAGAAGGAATTAGACCAATTGTAAGTGTGCTGGACACACTGAGCTTAGGACTGAGCAGGTATCAATACAGGAATAGAAAGTTTTTGGAGTTGTGAAGGTTCAAAATCATCTGTTTTGATTTGGTCATTACTCAATCATTTTGTAAAGCACATATATAGTTTCTTGGTGTCATTTGGAAGCTCAAGGAGTCTCCTAACCATATCTGAAGAGAAAAGAGGGCAGGTGTGAAGCAGGTCTAGCAGCACCAACTTGATCTTCTGATTGTACCCAGCCATCACATCCAACAGTGGTATCAGAGCAAAACAAGGTAATCATGGGTGATGGTTTCCCTTCCTTTATTGACAAATTGGATAGGAATAACTACCAGGCATGGTCATTAAGAATGAAGACTTATCTACAAGGGAGAAGCTTGTATGGATACATATGAGGAGATGAGGAGTTGCCCTCATTCAAAACCAGAGGCCTACCTACAAAGGATGAGCATGAGAGACTTAATCAATGGTGTGCTAAAGATGCTTTAGCAAGGTCATATCTTCTAAACTCTATCTCTGATTTCCTTCTACCTCATGTTAGGAACTGTAAGACTTCCCAAGAGACTTGGGAGACCTTGTCAACATACTTCTCATCAAGCACAAGGGCCAGAAAGAATCAGCTATGGATTGAGTTTACAACTCTTAGGAAGCAATCAAAACAATGTGTTTTAGATTTTGTCACCAAAGTCAAAGATATAGCAGATCAACTTGCAAGTGTTGGAGAAGAGATTGAAGAAGAGCAAATTGTCAGACAAGTGATCAATGGACTCAAAGCAGATGACAAGTGGGAGAGCTTTACTACTGCAATGGACTTGTACATGGACATTCAAGCACCTGATCTAACAACTCTGATTGGACAACTCTTTACACATGAAGCCAAGATCACAAAGAATGGAGAGCAATCAAAAGGTAACAATCCCTCTGCCCTATATACAGATAAGAAGTCTAAAGATAAGGGTAAAAGCAAGAAGGTTGATGATGAAGGATCCACCTCCCAAGCAAACTATGCAGGGAGAGGTAGATCATCTAGAGGTAGGGGCAGAGGAGGTAAGTCAGGTAGGGGGAGACCCTATAATCAATCTCCATGCAACATTTGTGGTTTGTCTAATCATACTACAGATGAATGCTACAAAAACTACAAGAACCAAAGAGGAAGAGGTCACCAAAGAGGAGGATACTCCCAAGGCAGAGGCAGGTTCAATCAATCTCAAGGCTACCATGGCTACAACAATAATTACAACAACAACTACAACAATAGCTACAATCACAATGGCAATTATCAAGGAGGATACAGGAACAGAAAGGATTACAACAATTATGCAGAGGATCAAGATGATTCCTTGTTGATTATGAACATGACATCTAAATCAGGTATCAATGATGATCATTTGTTCTATATTGACTCAGGTTGCTCTAACCATGTAGCTGGGAATGTTGCCTTACTCTCTGATTTGGAAGAACCTAAAGGCAAGCATCAAGTGCAGACAGGTGATGACACTAAACACTCAGTGGTTAAAGTAGGTAATGTCAAAACAAGTGATGGTAATCAGAATTTGCTAAGCAGAGTATTGTATGTCCCAACAATCACCAAGAATCTGATGAGTGTAGGTCAGATTGTTGAAAAAGGTCTACAGGTCAGGTTCACTCAACATGGTGCATTTGTGGAGGATCCAAAACATGGATTCAGAAGGATAGCCAAGGGAGAGAAGTCAGGTAGATTATTTACCTTTGAACTTGAGGATACTAAAAGTATTGTCTTGTACAACTATAGGGACCAAACCCTATCAGAATTGGAGATGTGGCACAAGAGATTGGGTCACATTGGAGAGAGAACCATAAAGCAGATGAGCAGAGATCAATGTGTGCTTGGGATACCTAATGTATCCAAGCAACACATGATATACAAGTGTGGGGCTTGTCAATTTGGTAAGTCACACAGGTTGCCATATACCAAGAAAGGATTTATGCATGAAGATTACTTGGAATTGGTGCATACAGATGTGTGGGGACCAAGCAAGGAGCCATCCATATCTGGATCAAGGTACTATGTATCTTTTATAGATGATTATAGCAGATGGACTGTCTTGTACTTCATGAAACATAAAGATGAAGTATTTAATTGCTTCAAAAGGTATCTTGCATTAGTAGAGAATCAAACAGGTAGACATTTGAAGAGGTTAAGATCTGATGGTGGTGGAGAATATTTCTCCAATGACTTTGAAGAGTTCTTGCAGGAAAGAGGCATCAAGAGGGAGATTACCACAAGGTACTCACCTGAACAAAATGGGGTAGCTGAAAGAAGGAATAGACTCATTGTGGAGACAGCTAGGTCTATGCTTAATGAGAAGAAACTACCAAATTATCTTTGGGCAGAGAGTGTATCTACTGCCACATACTTGATCAACAGGTTGCCATCAAAGACACTTGATGGAATGACACCCTATGAGGCTTGGCATGGTAAGAGACCATCTCTGGATCATTGCAAGATTTTTGGGTGTGTTGCATATGTGCATATTCCCTCACAGGTAAGGGGAAAGCTAGACCCTAAGGCTGAGAAGTGTATCTTTATTGGTTATGATTTGAATCAGAAAGGATACAGGTTCTATAACCTCTCAAACAAAGGCTTCAAGGTAAGCAGAGATGTCATCTTTGATGAAAATGATTCATGGTATGATAATGAGTGCAGGAAAGTGAGTTTACCTTATGATATGGAAGAAGACTTTCCAAAGCTTGTCAGACAAGAACCAACTCAGAATGAGGATACAAGCTCAGATGATGAAGACACCATCAACATTGAAGAGTTCAAAGCTTGGAAATCAAAAGGGAAGATGAAGATGAAGCAACTTGAAGACAATCCAGAATCCTCAACTCAAGCTATGAGGAGATCTTCAAGGGAAAAAAAGAAACCTATTAGGTATGGATATGATACTTCACTTGTAACCAAGCACTCTGTATATCTTGCAAAGGACATCTTAAGTGAAGAACCAGGTACATTTGAGGAAGCTATTACTAAACCAGAATGGAAGGAAGCAATGGATGAAGAAATGGAGGCTCTCAAGGAGAGTGATACTTGGGACTTGGTACCCAAGAAGGACTCCATGAAGGTGATAGGATCCAGATGGATCTACAAACTCAAAAGGAACTCAGATGGTTCAATAAGCAGGTACAAAGCTAGGTTGGTAGCCAAGGGTTTTGCACAAACCCAAGGCATTGATTATGAGGAGACATTTTCTCCTGTGGCAAAGATGCCAACTATCAGAATTATGGTGAGTGTAGCTGCATCCAAGAATTGGAACATGTACCAATTGGATGTGAAGAATGCATTCTTGAATGGATGGATATCTGAAGAGGTCTACATGTCACAACCACCTGGCTATGAGGATCCTAATAAGGTAAATCATGTTTGCAAATTGAAAAAAGCTCTATATGGATTGAAGCAGGCACCTAGAGCATGGAACTATAGGTTGACAACCTATCTCTTGGATCAAGGATTTGTGATGAGTAAAGCAGATACTTCATTGTTTATAAAGAAGAACAATTCAGAGGTAATATACTTGTGTGTCTATGTTGATGACATCATTATTACAGGAAATGATGTTCAAGGAATTAGACACATCAAAGGACAAATGATGAAGGAATTCAAGATCAATGATCTTGGATTATTGAAGTACTTCCTAGGGCTTGAATTGGTCTACACAAATTCAGGTATATTCATTACTCAGAAGAAGTACATTCAGGACATGGTCAAGAAGTTTAACTTGCAGGAAGCTAAAGTCTCAAACATTCCTATGGAGGTCAACCACAAACTCAGTGCACATGAAGGAGAAGAAGTCAAGGATATTACAGGTTACCAAAGTTTGGTAGGTAGTCTCAACTATGCTACCTTAACTAGGATTGATATCTCATATGGTGTTAGTGTACTTAGCCAATTTATGCATAAGCCAAGAGTACCACATTTGGAGGCAGCCAAGAAGATAGTAAAGTACCTAAAGGGAACACAAAATCATGGTTTGTATTATCCATATTCATCAGACATTGATATCAAGGTATACTCAGATGCAGATTGGGCAGGTTGTAAGGATGACAGGAGGAGTACATCTGGTTACATATGTTTTGCAGGTGATAAACCAATTTCTTGGTCATCCAAGAAACAACCCACAGTGGCTCTATCATCTACTGAGGCAGAGTACAGAGGGCTAGCCAATGCCACTCAAGAATCAGTATGGTTGAAGTTACTCTATTCAGAATTGGGCCTATACACAAGGCCACCTATCATATTTGGTGATAATACAAGTTCACTCCATTTAGCTGCTAATCCTGTGTATCATGCTAGGACAAAACACATAGAGGTGCATTACCACTATGTGAGGGAGAAACTACTTAGCAAAGAAATCCAATTATCATATGTGTCCACTAATATTCAATGTGCAGATTTGCTTACAAAAGCTTTGGATGGGAGCAAGCTATGCAGGTTTAAATCCATGATTGGATTACAGGATATCATTGAAGACTAAAGATGAAGACTCAAGCAAGTGTTTGGCTTGAGGGGGAGCTGTTGGTGCAAGCAAGCCTTAACACTTGGCTTTGTTGTGTGCCTTTGAAGACCCAACTTAAAGCTTGGACTATTGAACCCTTGGAAAGCATAAAAGATTGAACCCTTGGATGATACATTCACAAGAGTCAATAATCATGTGAACCTAGTCTTATTGATTCTTACTTTTATCTCATGTAAAAGTCCATGTGACTTTATCAACATTGTAATCATACCTACTAGACTAGAGTCGTGGAAAAATTAGATGATCTAGTTGAGGGAATATCTCCCTAAGTCTAGTGGAGAGAATCAAGGGAGCTTTAATTTGAATTCAAATTCAAATTCATTCAAAAACCTTCTATAAAAACCAATGTAAAAGTCGCGGGTTTAGTCACACTCTTCCCGAGGCTAATCCAAGCATATTTGTGAGAGTGTGAGAGCTACTACCTAGCCTACACCTCTGAGTACCATTGGGCATCATTCTACATGCCAATGGGAATGTACATTTGATAGTAACAATACATATACTCATAGTTTTTACTCTGTGTTTTCTCTGAGTGACTACCTCCAAGTCTGTTAACTTCAACAGGGCATATCTCAAGATCTACTGAACCAAAATTGATGCTCCAGGGCTCATTGGAACCAGCTCAAAGCATTCTACAACACTACAAAGTTTCAAGTCAATCTATTCAGCCAATTGGGAGAAATCGCTGTCGAAGTGATCACTGGTATATTTCTGTGTGATTCCTAAAAAGTCGGGGGTGTCCCTGATTTTGCTAAACATCATGCTCAGTGTATAGTTTGTCATTTGGAGTGATTTAACTTGCTAATGGTAGCTTGTTAAGTTAACTTAATACTCCGAGAAGGAATTAGACCAATTGTAAGTGTGCTGGACACACTGAGCTTAGGACTGAGCAGGTATCAATACAGGAATAGAAAGTTTTTGGAGTTGTGAAGGTTCAAAATCATCTGTTTTGATTTGGTCATTACTCAATCATTTTGTAAAGCACATATATAGTTTCTTGGTGTCATTTGGAAGCTCAAGGAGTCTCCTAACCATATCTGAAGAGAAAAGAGGGCAGGTGTGAAGCAGGTCTAGCAGCACCAACTTGATCTTCTGATTGTACCCAGCCATCACATCCAACAACGTCTATCTCCAACAATTGGTATCAGAGCAGGTCGTCGCTTCTTCTAGGGCGCCGTCGACACTCCTTCGTTTGTAGCATGAATGCACTATCGCAGCGCTTGTGTAGGCTATTTCGTCCTTTTGTGCCAAAGGTATATACCAGTTTCTGTTCGCCAGTTTAAGCGTCTCGAAGTCTGCTACAGGTCTAGCAGAACTCGTCTGGGCAGTCCGTTCAACTTTTTGAGATACAATCAATTTTCTGCATCAAGGTATTGTAGTCACCGGCCATGGCTGAAAGCAATGATGTATTCCGTATGTTGGCTGTTGAGGATAAGTTGGATGGTACCAAGTACCCATTATGGGCTTATATGATGCGACATGTACTGGTTGCAAAAGGACTGTGGAACATTGTGCAGGGTGTTGAAAGACGTCCTATTACACCTGCGACTACAGGTACTACAAATACAGGTGCTGGTGGTGCTGGAGCTGATGAAGATGGTGTCGAAGATGATATTCCACAGATTCCTGTTCGTGCTGCTGTTTCTATTGCACCTACTACAGAGCAGATTCGTTGAGATGGCAGAGATGCCCAGGCACATGCATTGATAGCTTTGTCTGTCAAACGTGCCATTATTCCTCACGTTCGCTCTTGTAGAACAGCAAAGGATGCTTGGGATACACTTACCACTTTGTACCAGGCTAGGAATGAGGCTCGTGTTGCTTACCTTCGAAAACAGTTGGAGAGTGAGCATATGAATGAAGGTGATTCTATGGACAGTTTTCTTACAAAGATCAAAGACTTGAAGGAACAATTGATTTCTGCTGATGAGGTTATACCAGATAGCTCACTTGTGCAGACCGTTCTGAATGGTCTTCTTGATTCATATCAGAGTTTTGCCTCTACTCTTCGGTTGATGATGAAAGGCAATCCGAATGCCTTGTCATTTGAGGAATTAGTCTCTGTTCTGTTGCAGGAAGATCAGTCCAGGCAGAACAGGTCCATTATGCATGTTGCAGATCAAGCTTTCCTGGCTAGTCAGAAGGGCAAAGGAAAATGGAGCTCTTCTACTAGTAAGCAGAAATCTGCAAATGCTGCACAATCGAAAAACCAGGATAAAGATGAGAAGAAATCAGAAAAGCAGAAATTGTTCTGCAAGTACTGTAAAGGAAATGAACATATTATAAAGAACTGTCCAAAACTGGCTGCTAAAGAGGCAAAGAAGAAAGAGGCTGGAATGGTTGTTGCAGAGGCCTCTACACCAAAAACAGAGTCAGCAAATCTTGTGCAGGAAGAAGAATGGGCGTTTACTACTGTCTGCAGTTTTGACCCATCTTCTCATGATCAGTGCATGTCTGCAGTAGACTCAGATGTTTGGTACTTTGACAGTGGGGCGACCAAACATATTACCTCGCAGCACAGTTTCTTCTCTTCACTCGAGCCTGCCCCTACAGGGAATACTGTCACATGCGCCAATAACTCCTCTTATCCTGATATGGGAGTTGGTAAGATCATTCTGACTACTGCTGATGGTAGTTCTTTCACTTTGTCAGATGCTTTATTTGTGCCAGGGATCAAAAAGAACCTGTTATCAGTTTCTGCATTAGCCAAGATTGGCTTGGTTGTGAAATTCGTTGATGACAGGTGTACAGTCCATGATCTCTCAAATGGTGATGTGATTATTGCTTCTGGCATCTTATGTCGTGGGCTATATAAGCTCATAGACTATGAAAGATCTGTGAATGATTCGGCATGTGCAGTTCATGATTCTCAGGCTATGTCAGATGCAAAGCTTTGGCATGCACGCTTTGGTCATCTGAATTTTGCTAGTTTGCTACGCCTGCAGAAATCTGAAATGGTGTCCTCTTTGCCCAAACTTGAGGCTCCTGGAAAACATGTTTGTGAAGGCTGTATTTTGGGCAAAATGCAGCGTTCTTCCTTTCCAAAAGATGGTTCAGTTTGGGCTACGCAGAAATTGCAGCTTGTACATAGTGATGTCTGTGGTCCTATGCAGACACCCTCTTTTGGAAATTACCTTTACTTCGTGACTTTCATTGATGATTTTTCCAGGCATGCATGGGTATATCCACTCAAAGCAAAGTCCGAAGTGTTCATGTGCTTCAAACAGGTTTTGGTTTTGGCTGAAAATATGTCAGCATGTAAAATGGGCACCCTCCGTTCTATTCGAGGGGGGAAATATATGTCTTCAGATTTTAATGCATTTCTGGCTGAACGTGGTATAAAACACGGATGTATAGTGCCGTATACACCTCAACAGAATGGAGTTGCTGAACGAAAGAACAGGTCACTCATGGAAATGGCGAGGTGCATGGTCAAAAGTCAGGCTTTACCACATAGTTTCTGGCTTGAAGCTGTCATGTGTGCAGCATATGTACTGAACATGTGTCCCACTAAAGCGTTGCAGTCTATCACTCCATATGAGGCTTGGCATGACCGCAAGCCATCTGTTGCTCATCTGCGTGTTTTTGGTTGTTTGGCATATGCATTAGTGCCTGAGCAACATCGCAGAAAATTGGATGATAAGGCTGTAAAATGTATTTTTGTTGGGTACAGTTCTGAAAGTAAAGGCTATCGTCTGTATCATCCACAGACTAAACGCATTCTGGTTAGCTGTGATGTTGTCTTTGTGGAAGATGCTATTCAGCCATTGCTTTCATGTACTAAGGAGACATCTGTTAGCTCCAAAGACATGTATGATACTTTGATGCCTCTTTTTATAGGTGGACAGGCTAGTGCTGGTCCTAATGAGGCAACTTCTCAGCCTTTGCAGGTTTCATATGATGATGCAGATCATTCCATTTCTGATGCAGATTTACATGATGCACTTGTTGATGAGAGAGCTGATATTGAGGAGGCAAAAACTATGCAAAAATGGCTCGTGCAGACTTTGCGTGACAGCAAATTAGATGCACCTTTGTCATATCGTACTCGTTCAGGCTCTCATAGTGCCTCCTTTGCATCAGATTGCTATGCTATGGCTGCATCTAGTCTCTGTGATGAGAATGAGCCTGTTTCTTTTGATGAAGCACAAAATTCAAAAAATTGGATGGCTGCTATGCAATCTGAATATGATGCTATAATGAAGAATGGTACATGGTCTTTATGTGACTTGCCTCCTGGCAAGAAGGCCATTGGCACTAAGTGGGTATACAAGCTGAAGCGTAAACCTGATGGTACAGTTGACAGGTATAAGGCTAGGCTTGTTGCAAAGGGTTATGCACAGGAAAGAGGCATTGATTTTGATGAGACCTTTGCACCTACATGCCGTATGACTACTGTTCGGAGCATTTGTGCACTTGCAGCCCATCATGGTTGGAATGTACATCACTTGGACATTAAAACAACATTTCTGAATGGTGACTTGCATGAGGAAGTGTATGTTTTTTAGCCCCGTGGCTTTGTGTAGAAAGGGCATGAAAACCAGGTTTGCAGGTTAAAGAAGGCATTATATGGTTTAAAGCAAGCACCACGTGCTTGGTATGAGAAGATACATGCCTATCTGATTGCACATGGTTTTGAGAACAGTCCAACTGAAAGCACCTTATATGTTAAGCGTGCTAATGATGTGCTTCTGATCATTGTTGTCTATGTTGATGACATGCTGCTCACTGGTCCTATTGAGACACATATTGCTGATTTTAAGGCTGATTTGCATGCCTCATTTGAGATGTCTGATTTGGGGCATTTGCATCACTATTTGGGCATTAAGTTTATGCACGTTGGTGGTGGAATGGCTTTGTGTCAAACGAAATATATTGACACATTATTGCAGCGTTTTGGCCTTGAAGACTGTAAGCCTATTGCCACTTCTATGGAGACAGGTTTACGATTGAGTCTTCATGATGCTGGAGATGCATTTGATGCTGTTCTCTATCAGCAGGCTGTTGGATGCTTGATTTACTTATGCATTACTCGGCCAGATATTCAGTTTGTTGTCTCACAGATAAGCAGTTTTATGCATTGCCCAAGAGTCACGCATTGGAAAGCGGTTAAGCGTATCTTTCACTACTTGAGTGGTACTAGGCTACTTGGGTTGTTTTATCCCAAGGGGGGATCACTACCGCCAGATTTGCATGCTTTTTCTGACTCAGATTGGGCTGGTTGCTATGACACTCGTGTGTCCACCAGTGGTTTTTGCTTCATGCTTGATACCTCATGTATATCTTGGTTGAGCAAGACGTAGCCTACTGTGGCCACTTCCAGTTGTGAGGCTGAGTATAGGGTAGCTTTCAGAGCGACTGTTGAGTGTGTGTGGCTCAGACACCTTATGGATGATTTGGGTGTTGGCCAGTCTTCTGCCACCACCATCTTCACTGACAGTCAGAGCGCATTGGCAGTTACGAGGAACCCTGTGTTCCATGCTCGCACTAAGCACATTTAGGTGCATTATCACTATGTCAGGGAGAGGTTCTCTGCTGGGGAGATCAGCTTGGCATATGTGCCCACGCAGGAGAACATTGCAGACCTTTTCACAAAGGCTCTGCCTAGGGAGAAGTTTGAAGCTTTCCGCAAAGCTTTGGGCTTACTTCCTTTTGTGGAGTGATTTCCACATAGCTTGGCACTTCCTTATACATGAGTGCCAGCTCCTTGTTCACCGCATCACTCCTAGGGGGGATTTGTTGATATATTTAGGTAGTGATGTGTGTCAACACTCTAGGACCGCCGGGGCACTTTTTCCCTCTTTAGGAGGTTTTTTTCCCTCGGCTTGTATATACGCCTATTGCCCTAATGGGCTACTTATCTTTGTACATTCTCTAGTAATACATTCAGTATTGTGTGTTTGTGCTCCAAGCTTCTTCTTCTTCCTTGTGCTGTTCGCGTGCTTCCGCAGACATCTATCTCCAACATCTATATCAAGAGTAACTCAAAACCTTCACTAATTTGGAGGCTCAATGGAAATTTTGGATAAACTGTGAAGAAGATGATTCTACAGAAAGTCTATTGCACATATCTCTCTCATTGACTTATCAAATGTGTAAAGTTTTTTATAAAACTTTGCACACGGTGTGGTTTATAGTTTCCGCACCTTCTCTAAGTTAAATTATTTCAAAAGATTTAGTAGATCTTGAGAAATAAACTTAACAAGTCACCTATGTCTAAAACTGTTTTTCTGAGAAGTCGATTCAAACACTTGTAACTTCTAACACTTGGTTCTCTCTATCTAGAACCCATTATTGCAAATGCTTTTAGCTATAGGTAGCTTACCTTCCAACTTAAAGAATGAGTGCTTGCTTGCTCAAAACTTTACACTGTGGAAGGAGAACGCACCAAAACATTAGCATCAAATTTTGTGCCTCTTGCAACCGCTCTTGTTTCCATTTACACATGTAAATGTTCCTACACTCAATTTTCTTAGCCTGATCACAATTAGAAGCTGAAAATTTGTACAAAGGTCAATCAACTATAGAGTTAGACTTGTACAAAAGCATTTCACAAAAGATTCAACATAGAAGGAGAATACTCAGAAAGATCGGGTGCAATATTTTTCATTTCTGAGAAAAATTACATCTGAGTGATGGGAGAGATTCTACTCACTTCTAAAATGTCTAATGACATCTAATTCTCCTCAAAACTTATTCTAACACATTCTCTCCTATTTGACCTGACATTTTCTTTGTATATATAGGCAAATATTTACAAGCTCATGACCATACAAAAGTATAAGATGAACTGACTCTAAATTAATGTACATATGTATACACATCTTCATCTTCTCGATATGCACTTCCTTCAAGCTTCATAAATTGATCTTTTCTTCAGTCCTTGACTTCCAAACCTTCATCAGAACATCAATTGTTGATTGCCCTGCACCAACAGCTCCCCCTCAATCATCAATTGAGGTTTTCTCTATCTTATTTATGCCTGCCATATCTTTGAATCTCTGTAGCTTTGGTCCATCCAAACTTTTGGTTAGCATATCATCTATCTGATCTTTTGTTGAAGTATGTATCACTTCAATCTCCTTATCCATCACCTTCTCTCTTAGAAAGTGATACTGAATCTCAATATGTTTAGTCCTGGCATGAAAAACATGATTAGCAGCTAAATACAATGAACTCATGTTATCTCCATGAATAGTGGATGTACTCTGAATGATGTCAAAACTCTTCATGAGAGTCTTTAGCCATATCACTTCCTTTGTAGCTTCCACCATACCTTTATACTCTGCTTCTGTAGATGACAAAGCAACTGTGTGTTGCTTCTTTGAACACCATGAAATTAACTTATCTGCCACATAACACAAGTATCCGTAAGTTGATCTCCTATCAGCAGTCTTGATGTTTGTATCTGATGTAAAACCATAATATAAACCTTCTTTTGTGTACCCTTAATGTACCTCAACACTCTTTGACTTGCAATCCAATGTTCTTTCCTAGGACAATGCATGAATTGAGACAATACTCCAACTTCATATGACAAATCAGGCCTAGTTAATGTAGCATAGATCAGACTACCAACCAAACTTTGATATAGCTTCATGTCCTTGAACTCTTCTCCTCCATATCTGCTCAATTTGTGATTCACTTCCATTGGAGTAGGTGCTACCCTGCAATCATCCATTTTATACTTGATCAACCAATTCTTCAAATACCTTTCTTGAGTTACATACACTCCATGTTGAGTGTAAGAGATCTCCATGCCCAAGAAATATGACAAGTCTCCCAAGTCACTAATCTTGAACTCTTTCTCCATTTGCTTCTTTAGACTTTGAATACCTTTCTCATCTGTACCTGTAAGAATTATATCATCAACATATATGCACATGTAAATGAACCCATCATCACTTGCTTTAACAAGCAAGCTACTGTCTGCTTTAGATACTTGGAATCCAAGTTCTTTCAAGAACTTCACAAGTCTATAATTCCATGCCCTTGGGGCCTGCTTCAAGCCGTACAAAGCTCTCTTGAGCTTACATACATACTCTAGATACCTTTCATCTCTCAATCCTTGTGGTTGCTCCATGAAAACATCACCTGATAAATAACCATTTAGAAAAGCATTCTTCAATCTAATTGACATAATTTCCAACCTTTACATGCAACAATAGCTATGAGTGTCTTGATGGTTTTCATCTTTGCCACATGACTATAGGTCTCATCATAATCTATACCATATGTCTGAGCAAACCCTTTCACAACAAGTCTAGCTTTATTCCTAGACACATTCTGCAAATCTCTTTTTCTTGTAGACCCATTTGCATCCAATGATCTTCCGACTATTTGGTTTAGGAACATAATCCCATGTCTGATTCTCCATCAATGCATCATACTCTTCCTGCATAGCTTTCTCCCAATTTTCCTTACCTTTTTCCTCTTCATATGTAGAAGGGTCTTCATCTACCTTTATCATATAAGCATAATCTTTGGTAGTAAAAAAAGAAGTGTCATAGCTATACCTTGTAGGTTGCCATTTGTGTCTTGTTGACCTTCTGAGTTCTCCACTTCTTGAGGTTTTTGGTTCATCACATTCTGGATCAAACCTTGGCACTTCTTCTACTTCAAGCTGTACTTCATAGTTCTCCTCTTCATCAAATATCTGAACCTTTGATTTACCTTTCTTTTGATTCACAACTTCTTCATTACCTGCATAAATATTGATTGTACCTGCATACCAAGTACCTTGCTCATCAAATGTAACATCCTTAGACACAAGGAATTGTTTTGTGGATGGACTCCCCAACCTATATCCCATCTGCTTATCATCATATCCAATGAACACATATTTTTCAGCTTTAGGTTCCAAACTAAAGTAGGTCTCTTACCCCACCATGCCTCATATGGTGTCATAACCTGCAAAGCTTTACATGGTAATCTATTGACCAAATATGTAGCTATATTTACAGCCTCATCCCACAAATAATTTGGGTAATTTTTCTCCTTCATCATGGATCTTGCAAACTCAACAAGAGTTCTATTCCTCCTTTCTGCTACACCATTTTGTTGAGGAGAGTACCTGCAAGTAACCTCTCTCTTTATACCTGCATTCCACAATTAATCACTGAAATCATTAGAGAAATACTCTCCCCCTCCATCTGATCTTACTCTCTTCAACTTATGACCTGTAATTCTCTCTGCATACACATGATAATGTTTGAATGTATTGAATACCTCTGACTTATCTTTGATCACATACATAGTGATCCATCTGGTAGCATCATCAGCATAAATCACATAATACCTTGAACCATTGATACTGAAATCCTTTGATGGTCCCCACACATCTGTGTGTACCAATTCAAGCTTCTCTGAATACATAAAACTATGCTTGGAATAAGATTGCTTATGAGCCTTACCTAATTGACATGCCTCACATCTGTATGTCATATGTTGACCTGCAACATTAGGCAATCCAAGCACTGAACCATTGTTAACCATATCTTTAATACCTCTTTCATTGAAATGTCCAAGCCTTTTGTGCCAAAGATCTAACTCTGAGATCTTATGTCCTCCATAGGTATACAAGGCATGACCAACATTACCTTGGATCTTCAATGTGAACAATCTTCCTTCTTTCTTCCCTGAAACAATTTGTTTATACCCATTGCTAGGGTCTTCCACAAACACTCCTTCATTAGTGAACCTAACTTCATAACCCTTTTCAACAATTTGACCTACACTTATTAGATTCTTAGGAATTGTAGGAACATACAAAACCTTACTCAAGAGAGTACTTCCATCCTTGGCCTTCATTGATCCAATTGACTTCACATTGTGCTTTGTATTGTCACCTGTTTGAACTACATGATTAATTACCTTATTATCCAAATCAGTCATCAAAGCTATGTTGCCACTCAAGTGATTGCTACACCTTGAATCAATGTAGAAGATTCTTTGGTCTTCACTTTTCCTTTCACAAGTTGCATTCATTATCAATGTTGAATCCTCCTTCTGATCTGAAGCATAATTGTAGTAGGTATTGTTGTATTGTTGACTTTGGAATCCTCTAGCTGCATTTCTTCCAAAGTTAGCTCTACTACCTCTACCTCTGAAATTACCTCTTTGATTTCTGCCACCTCTTCCTCTTGAATTAAAATTCTGATTATATCCACCATTACTCTGAGTATTATGCCAACAATCATTAGCTAAGTGATTTGTCTTACCACAAATCCAGCAAGCTTTGAATCCATCTTTATTACTCCTGCCTCTTCCTCTACCTTTGCCACCTCCTCTTCCTCTTAGGAAGTTAGCTTGGCTAGTTGTGCCTTCATCTTCATTTGCTTGTTGCTTTCCTTTGATATTCTTCTTCTTATCCTTTGAATACATTGCTTGACCTGCACTCTTATCACTTTCACCTTTGACATCCTGCTCAAAGGTTAGCATATGTCCTAGCAACTGATTTAAATCAGGAGTGAGATGATCAAGTGATAATTCAGTAGACAAAATGAATGGCTTCCATTTGTCATCACCTCTCAATCCTGTAAGGATTTGCCTTACCAATTTATCCTCCTCAATGTCTTCATCAACTGCTCCTAATGCATCTGCAATGTCCTTCATCCTTGTTACATAATCTGAGATGGATTGAGAGGCCTTCTTCTTGAATGTAGTAAATTCTGCCCACAAGGATGCCTTCCTTGACTTTGTGGTGTTTTGGAAATGCGCCTCCAAAGCATTCCATATATCACTTGCACTTTCAAGACCTCTAATGTGAGGTAGCAAGTAATCATTAATTGCCATATAGATAATGCTCCTGGCTTGAGCATCTTTCTTCATCCAAGTCTTCAAATCTGATAATTCCTCCCTAGTTGGAACACTAGGATCTCTGAACTGAGGCTTTTCTTCTTCACCTGTGATGTATCCTATCAAATCTTTGCTTATGAGATGAGCTTCCATCCTCATAGACCATGCTGGATACTTTTCTCTATCCAATTTCTCTATCTGAAGAGAATCTCCCATCCTTTCTTCACCTGTGTATTAAATCCTTCTAGCTTTATGAGGAATAAGGTTACCTTTACTTTGAATGACACTCCTTTTGTCTTCCTTGATGTCATATGGCCTCCTTCTCAAGCTTTGCTCTCAAGCTTTCACCTTTTGAACCTTCAGATGTTGAAATCTTTACAACTGCAACATTGGGGGTCCTCCTTCCTTCAATTTTGATACTTCCTGCTCTGATGCCTACTGATGGAGAGTGTTAATCTCCAAAAGAACAAGCTACTCTTGATTTTAGAACACCTCTATATCAAGAGTAACTCAAAACCTTCACTAATTTGGAGGCTCAATGGAAATTTTGGATAAACTGTGAAGAAGATGATTCTATAGAAAGTCTGTTGCACATATCTCTCTCATTGACTTATCAAATGTGTAAAGTTTTTAATAAAACTTTGCACAAGGTGTCACCTATAGTTTGCACACCTTCTCCAAGTTAAATTATTTCAAAAGATTCAGTAGATCTTGAGAAATGAACTTAACAAGTCACCTATGTCTAAAATTGTTTTTCTGAGAAGTCGATTCAAACACCTATAACTTCTAACACTTGGTTCTCTCAACCTAGAACCCGTTTATGCAAATGCTTTTAGACATAGGTAGATTACCTTCCAACTTAAAGAATGAGTGCTTGCTTGCTCAAAACGTTACACTGTGGAAGGAGAACTGACCAAAACATTAGCATCAAATTTTGCACCTCCTCCAACTTTCTTGTTTCCATTTACACATGTACATGTTCCTACAATCAATTCTCTCAACCTGATCACAATTAGAAGCTGAAAATTTGTATAGAGGTCAGTCAACTATAGACTTAGACTTGTACAAAAGCATTTCACAAAAGATTCAACACAGAAGGAGAATACTCAGAAAGATCGGGCGTAATATTTTTCATTTCTGAGAAAAATTCTACTCACTTCTAAAATGTCTAATGACATCTAATTCTCCTCAAAACTTATTCTAGCACATTCTCTCCTATTTGACCCGACATCTTCTTTGTATATATAGGAAAATATTTACAAGCTCATGACCATACAAAAGTATAAGATGAACTGACTCTAAATTAATGTACATATGTATACACATCTTCATCTTCTGGATATGCACTTCCTTCAAGCTTCATAATTGTTGGAGTTAGACTTTTGCGGAAGCACACGAACAACACAAGGAAGAAGAAGAAGCTTGGAGCACAACACACAATACTAAATGTATTACTAGAGAATGTACAAAGATAAGTAGCCCATTAGGGCAATAGGCATATATACAAGCCGGGGGGAAAAAACCTCCTAAAGAGGGAAAAAAGTGCCCCGACGGTCCTAGTGTGTTTACACACATCACTACCTAAATATATCAACAAATCCCCCCTGGGAGTGATGCGGTGAACAAGGAGCTGGCACCCATGTATAAGGAAGTGCCAAGCTATGTGGAAATCACTCCACAAAAGGAAGTAAGCCCAAAGCTTTGCGGAAAGCTTCAAACTTCTCCCTAGGCAGAGCCTTCGTGAAAAGGTCTGCTATGTTCTCCTGCGTGGGCACATATGAGAAGCTGATCTCCCCAGCAGAGAACCTCTCCCTGACATAGTGATAATGCACCTCAATGTGCTTAGTACGAGCATGGAACACAGGGTTCCTCGCAACTGCCAATGTGCTCTGACTGTCAGTGAAGATAGTGGTGGCAGAAGACTGGCCAACACCTAAATCAGCCATAAGGCGTCTGAGCCACACACACTCAACAGTCGCTGTGAAAGCTGCCCTATACCCAGCCTCACAACTGCAAGTGGCCACAGTAGGCTTCTTCTTGCTCAACCAAGATATACATGAGCTACCAAGCATGAAGCAAAAACCACTGGTGGACACACGAGTGTCATAGAAACCAGCCCAATCTGAGTCAGAAAAAGCATGCAAATCTGGCGGTAGTGATCGCCCCTTGGGATAAAACAACCCAAGTAGCCGAGTACCACTCAAGTAGCGAAAGATGCGCTTAACCGCCTTCCAATGCGTGACTCCTGGGCAATGCATAAACCTCCTCATCTGTGAGACAACAAACTGAATATCTGGCCGAGTAATGCATAAATAAATCAAGCATCCAACAGCCTGCTGATAGAGAACATCATCAAATGCATCTCCAGCATCATGAAGACTCAATCGTAAACCTGTCTCCATAGGAGTAGCAATAGGCTTACAGTCCTCAAGGCCAAAACGCTGTAATAATGTGTCAATATATTTCGTTTGACACAAAGCCATCCCACCATCAACTTGCATAAACAGAATGCGCAAATAGTGATGCAAGTGCCCCAAATCAAACATCTGAAAAGAGGCATGCAAATCAGCCTTGAAATCAGCAATATGCTTCTCAATAGGACCAGTGAGCAGCATGTCATCAACATAGACAACAATGATCAGAAGCACATCATTAGCACGCTTAACGTATAAGGTGCTTTCAGTTGGACTGTTCTCAAAACCATGTGCAATCAGATAGGCATGTATCTTCTCATACCAAGCACGTGGTGCTTGCTTTAAACCATATAATGCCTTCTTTAACCTGCACACCTGGTTTTCATGCCCTTTCTGCACAAAGCCACGAGGCTGAAAAACATACACTTCTTCATGCAAGTCACCATTCAGAAATGCTGTTTTAATGTCCAACTGATGTACATTCCAACCATGATGGGCTGCAAGTGCACAAATGCTCCGAACAGTAGTCATACGGCATGTAGGTGCAAAGGTCTCATCAAAATCAATGCCTCTTTCCTGCGCATAACCCTTTGCAACAAGCCTAGCCTTATACCTGTCAACTATACCATCAGGTTTACACTTCAGCTTGTATACCCATTTAGTGCCAATGGCCTTCTTGCCATGAGGCAAGTCACATAAAGACCATGTACCATTCTTCATTATAGCATCATATTCAGATTGCATAGCAGCCATCCAATTTTCTGAATTTTGTGCTTCATCAAAAGAAACAGGCTCATTCTCATCACAGAGACTAGACGCAGCCATAGCATAGCAATCTGATGCAAAGGAGGAACTATGAGAGCCTGAACGAGTACGATATGACAAAGGTGCATCTAATTTGCTGTCACGCAAAGTCTGCACCAGCCATTTTGGCATAGTTTTGGCCTGCTCAATATCAGCTCTCTCATCAACAAGTGCATCATGTAAATCTGCATCAGAAATGGAATGATCTGCATCATCATATGAAACCTGCAAAGGCTGAGAAGTTGGCTCATTAGGACCAGCACTAGACTGTCCACCTGTAAAAAGAGGCATCAAAGTATCATACATGTCTTTGGAGCTAACAAATGTCTCCTTAGTACATGAAAGCAATGGCTGAATAGCATCTTCCACAAAGACAACATCATGGCTAACCAGCATGCGTTTAGTCTGTGGATGATACAGATGATAACCTTTACTTCCAGAACTGTACCCAACAAAAATACATTTTACTGCCTTATCATCCAATTTTTTGCGATGTTGTTCAGGCACTAATGCATATGCCAAACAACCAAAAACACGCAGATGAGCAACAGATGGCTTGCGGTCATGCCAAGCCTCATATGGAGTGATAGACTGCAGCGCTTTAGTGGGACACCTGTTAAGTACATATGCTGCACACATGACAGCCTCAAGCCAGAAACTATGTGGTAAAGCCTGACTCTTGACCATACACCTCGCCATCTCCATGAATGACCTGTTCTTTCGTTCAGCAACTCCATTCTATTGAGGTGTATACGGCACTGTACACTGGTGTTTTATCCCACGTTCAGCCAGAAATGCATTAAATTCAGAAGACATATATTCCCCCCTTCGATCAGAACGGAGGGTGCCCATTTCACATGCTGATAGATTTTCAGCCAAAACCAAAAACTATTTGAAGCACAAAAACACTTCGGACTTTGCCTTCAATGGATATACCCATGCATGCCTGGAAAAATCATCAATGAAAGTCACGAAGTAAAGATAGTTTCCAAAAGAAGGTGTCTGCATAAGACCACAGACATCACTATGTACAAGCTACAATTTCTACGTAGCCCGAACTGAACCATCTTTTGGAAAGGAGGAACGCTGCATTTTGCCCAAAATACAGCTTTCACATACATGTTTTCCAGGTGCCTCAAGCTTCGGCAAAGAAGACACCATATCAGATTTCTGCAGGCGTAGCAAACTAGCAAAATTCAGATGACCAAAGCGTGCATGCCAAAGCTTTGCATCTGACATAGCCTGAGAATCATGAACTGCACATGCCGAATCATTCACAGATCTTTCATAGTCTATGAGCTTATACAGCCCACGACATAAAATGCTAGAAGCAATAATAACATTGCCATTTGACAGATCATGAACTGTACATC
>CM035429.1:136785991-136818491 GCA_020310875.1 Ceratopteris richardii | reverse complement strand
TCACAGGAAGTGTGGAATGCACTTGAGGCCCTCTTCTTGTCAAGCACAATGGCCAGAAAGAACCAACTATGGCTGGACTTCACAATACTCAAGAAATCTCCCAAGCAAAATGTGACTGATTTTGTCACAAAGATCAAAGATATTGCTGATCAGCTAGGAAGCATTGGAGAGGTAATAGAAGTAGAGCAAATTGTAAGGCAGCTCATCAATGGCTTAAAAGCAGATGACAAGTGGGAAGCATTCACCACAGTATTGGACCTATACATGGATATGCATGTACCAGATTTCAACACACTTATGGGACAACTACTTAAGAGGCAAAGCTCATGAAGAATGGAGAAGGTTCCAAAGGTAATCAATCTTCTTCTTTGTATACTGATAAAAGTAAAGCGAAAGATAACAAAGGAAGTGGATGATGAAGCAGGTACACACCAAGCTAACTATGCAGGTAGAGGAAGACATGGTAGAGGTAGAGGCAGAGGAGGAAGCCAAGGCAGGGGGAGACCCCAAGACTCTAATCCTTGTTCTATTTGTGGATTAACTAATCATACAACCGAGAATTGCTTCAGGAACTCCAAGAATAAAAGAGGCAGAGGCTACAAGAGAGGAGGTTATGGCTACTCAAGAGGAAGGTTCAACAATTTCCATGGCAACCACAACAACTACAACAATTCAACCTACCAAGGAGGATACAATGGGAGAAGAGATTACAACAATTACACAGAAGACTCAAATCAAGAAGACTCCCTACTTCTCATGAATATGACAATGTCACAAGGTAAATCTGATGAACATGTTTTCTACATAGATTCAGGTTTCTCAAATCATGTGGCAAGAAATGTGGCCCTCCTATCAGACTTAGAAGAACCAAGGAACAAGCATGAAGTGCAAACAGGTGATGATACAAGGCATCTGGTGGAGAAGATAGGAAATGTAAAAGCTAACAGGATACCTCAGAAGATGAAGCAACTCAGATTGAAAAACTCAAGATGTGGAAGTCTAAAGGTAAAGCTAAAATGCCGGAACTTGGACAAGAGGTAGAATCATCACACCATGGCCAAAGAAGGTCCATGAGGGAGAAAAGAAAACTAGAGAGGTATGGCTTTGATACTTCTGTAGTTACTAAACATTCAATCTATCTAGCACAGGGCATAAATCAAGAGGAACCCTCAACATTTTAGGACGAAAAAAAGAAATCAGAATGGAGGCATGCAATGGAAGAGGAAATTGAAGCTCTTGAGGAAAATAACACTTGGGAATTAGTTCCCAAGTCTTCATCAATGAAAGTGATAGGTTCAAGATGGATCTACAAATTGAAAAAGAACTCAGATGGCTCCATTAACAGGTATAAGGCAAGGCTTGTGGCAAAAGGCTTTGCACAAACTTAGGGAATTGTTTATGAGGATACTTTCTCTCCTGTGGCAAAGATGCCTACAATTAGAGTCTTGCTTAGTATTGCTTCTTCCAAGAATTGGAAGATACTTCAATTGGATGTAAAAAATGCATTTCGTAATGGATGGATAACAGTGTATATGGCAGAACCACCTAGTTTTGAGAATCAAATACATCTAGATTATGTATGTAAACTTAATAAAGCTCTATATGGACTCAAACAAGCCCAAAGAGCTTGGAATCACAGGCTTGTTTCATTCTTGCAGGATAATGGATTTCAACCTAGCAAGGCAGATCCATCACTCTTCATCAAAAAGAGTAATTTTGAAGTCATCTATTTGTGTGTGTATGTGGATGATATTATACTTACAAGAAATGATGCAAATGGGATAAAGAAGATCAAGGAGCAGATGCAAGAAGAGTTCAAGATAAGTGACTTGGTTTCACTTACATACTTCCTAGGATTGGAAGTAGTATACAGAGATGATGGTCTATTCCTTACTCAAAGGAAATACATTAAAGACTTGTTGACAAAGTTCAAGATGCAAGATTACAAGATTGGAGGTACTCCAATGGAGGTTAATCATAAATTGAACTCACATGAAGGTGAACTCATAGAAGATATCACATGTTATCAAAGTCTTGTGGGTAGTTTGAACTATGACACATTGACAAGAGTAGATATATGCTATAATGTGAGCGTGCTAAGTCAATATATGCACACACCCAGGAAACCTCACATGGATGCTGCCAAGATGATACTCAGATATCTCAAAGGGACCATGAATGAAGGGTTATACTACCCTTATGTATCTGATTAAGTCTAAAGTTGTTCTCTGATGCAGATTGGGCTGGCTCCAAGGAAGACAGAAGGAGCACCTTAGGATATCTTACCTTTGCAGGGTCAAAACTTGTCTCATGGTCATCTAAGAAGCAACCGACAGTTGCTCTCTCTTCCATAGAAGCTGAATACAGAGGTCTTGCTATAGCTACTCAAGAAGCAATGTGGATGAAGACACTATTTACAGATCTTGGATTGGAAATTGGAACTCTAAATATTTTTGGTGACAACATGAGTTCCATTCACTTGGCTGCCAATCCAATTTTTCATGCAAGGACTAAACATATTGAAGTACTTTACCACTATGTAAGAGAGAAGATTGTGAGCAAGGAAATTCAGCTATCATATGTGTCAACTCATCAACAATGGAGACATTTTAACCAAGGCATTAGATGGATCAAAACTCAGTAAATTCAAAGGTATGATTGGTTTGTAGGAATTCAAGGAGCAATGAAGACCAAGCATGTTAGGCTTGAGCGGGAGCTATTGGTGCAATTAAACCCAAGCCCACTGTCACTCTAGCACAATGGTGAGTACCAACGTGAGAAGATCCACCTCATAATTGTCAATCCATGGAGACGTGAGGACTAGTATGAAGACTATGAGCAAGTGAAGGCACAAGTGCGTGAGTGAGAAGCACACAAACATGCACACACATACACACACACGCGCACACAAGGCAAGAACAAGGAGAGGAATAATGGAGTTCTTTGCATCAATCAAAAAGCCTCTTACAAACAATCTAACCTCAATTCACAAACAATCTAACCTCAAAAATGAGCTCTCTAGCTCTTTTTATAGTTTTCTCACTAGCTTTGGCCTTGTCCAGACCTAGTGTCCGGCCTAGTTAAAAATTAGGTTCTAGAGCCTATTTGAGAGCTCAAACGGAGTCTAAAAATTATGAAAAATGGTATGTAGCTAATTCTAATACTCCTCAAGCTCGAGGACTCCTCGGCTTGAGCAAAATGGAGTCTGTTCTACCAAAAACAGAATTTACAATGTTTGTGTAGTGATTAAAATCACTTGAGTTGTGAATAGTCCATGGAAAAAATGATTAGGCCTTGTTGCCATATTGTGCATGACTGCTCCTTTGTGCTGGTATGCTCTTCATATGACTTGTATGCCAACACTCCCCCCTTCCTAGCGTCTGTCGCCCTTGACATATCTCTGTTCTATAGGATGGTCAATATAGTATTGGATGATGTTGGTGGCTAGTTCATGTTCTCCTATCCTTAATCCTCTTGCTAGGTCAGCTTCCAATGCATCCCAATTTACTGCACCTGGGACCTCTGGTTGTGGTGTGGTGTAGTACTTGGAGTACATGGCTTGTTCACAAGCAAAGAGATGGAGCAGGTGTGTTGGCTTCGGTGCGAAGACCTATGAGTGATACTCCCAGAAACCTGATCTGAACATTTCTTTGAATGTCAGTTTATAGCATGCAGGGAGGTATTTGATGCGTGCATGCCAAGCATAAGCCACACAAATGCTGGGGGTGGTGCTCATGTCGTACACCGAATCGTAATTTCTGTTGGTAAATCCCGGTAGACGTACCTATGGTGCTGCTGCATTTCTAAAGGTTTTCAATACTACTTGCATCATATCTAAAATCTTAAGCATCATTTGGGCCGCCACATCTGGCATGGGCTTTAGTCGAGGCATCCAATGTCGAATTGTGGCCATCATGTACGCTATCGATGGTGGTCCCTACGGTGGCGCTATGTATGGCTAATTGAGCCACTCCTTACATTGAGCATTGTTCTCTACCTTTATGTTGAATGCTTTCCATGATCGGTGTCATGGAACAGAGGCATAGCATGGATTGTAAAGTAGATGTAATGGCGCATTGTTCCAGGTGTGCAACGTTTCAGGATATGTTTCAAGAAGTTTCTGCCGCCATGTCGGTTGACGGATTTTGCCTTTTTGCACCTCTGGAGGAAGGTCTTTGGATTGAAATTGGGTTGCGAAGGAAGGTATCTTTCCGGTGACTCTTTGTATTTCTGTGTTATAATCTGCCAAAATGATATAGTAAGGCCTGTATTGGAGTTCTGATGAGAGGATAAGGCATCTAGATGACAAGTTCTTGAAGTAATTGGATTGTAATACAGTTTCTTCTATTACTCTCATGGCCTGATTTTGCACTACTGTTCCCTCTTCATGTGAACTCCCCATTTCCTCCACTTGTCGTAGCCATGGGGGTCGCGGTGCTTCGAACGTATCCTGAACTTCTTCTGTTTGTTGTCCTCCTGGGAAGGGTTGTGGGTCATATTCTTCTTCAAACGTTTGTTCCATAGGAATTTGTTCTGTTTCTTCGTCGGTGGGAGCCTCTGGTGGGGAAGGTGGTCTTTCATATTGTAGTAGGCGTGCTTGCAATTCTGTGACCTGTCTCTGTAAGTCCTGTAGGGCTGCTGAGTCAGTGATAAGAGATGAGGTTGAAGCACTGACTTGAGGCAAAGTTGTCGTGTCCTTCCATCGTTGTTGCTTCAATTGATCCAATTCTTCTGACAACTGATCATGTGCTTCGAGTAGAGCTTCCAAAATGATCTTGATATTGTCTGGGGTCACCGCTTGAAACTTTGAGGGATTGATGGGTGCCCCAGGTGTGCTTTCAATAGCTGCTTCTAGGTTTTCCTGATTTTGTAATTGCAGGCGTCGATTCTCTTCATGAGCAACTGCAAGGTGTCGCTTGAGTAGGGCCATATTTCTCTGAAGCTTTGAATTGTGTTCTAGCTGTGTCTGTAGATGACCTTCTACCACTTGTATTGCTTCTTGGTCTGTGTTCTGTAACTGTACTTCCAATGTGCTATGAGCCTCTTGTAAAGTTTGGAATTGTGTATGGAGGTGAGCATTCTCCTCTTCTAGTGTAGCAAGAGGATGTTGCAGCACCTCCGAGTGCTCTTACAATCGTGCGTTATGTTGCTTGAGCTGATTGTACTCTGTCCTTAACTGTGATATACATGTGAGCATGGTGTCCAATGCATTGCCTATGGATGAGGGTGTGGTTTGTACAATGGAAGATGCACGGGGAGGCGATTGGGGAATGGGAAGAGTGAATGATGTGTCTATTGGAGATGTGTGTGTGGGTGAAATTGGTGGAGGGGGAATGGGAGAAGGTGGAAGTGTGGGGGGTGGGGGAGGTGCTGTGGGTGGCAAAATGTCCATACTTTCAGGTGTGGATGCAAGTGTGGTGTCTACCATGTATATTGGAATGGTAGGTGGTGTGTGTGTGAGAGTAGTGAATAAGTGTTGTGTGGATGGTGGGGATGGGACTGATGAGGAGGGTTTGGTGGCGGCTTGATACATTCTACAAAAGTAGTCATGGGCGGGTTGAAGGAATGGTGGAATGGGGGGTGGAAAATGAGAACTTGGAGGCAGGATAGCCATGAAAGGGGATGTGGAGGCTGGCAATCCGAAAAAATGGATCTAGAGTCAGGATGGCCTATGGCTGAAGGCAAGGGGGATGGTTGTCCTAGGGCAAGCTCTATGAGGGACTCAGTTATGATGGTGGCAGTATTATATAGGGGGTTTTCGAAGGAGGAAAACAACATAGAACTAGAGGTTGGACAACGGAAGATGAAGGCTTGCTCTGTGGGTTGCGTAGTTGAGGTGATATTTACAGCTTTCGTTCGAGGAGGGGATGGGGGAGGTGTCGGTGGTAGCGGTTCAGTTGACTCATCCTGGGTGATGGGCATCTCTTGGCCAAGGGTTCCTGCTGTTTGGGAGGTTGTCTCAATGGGTTTGGATGTAATAATAGGTCCTTCCCCTGTAGTAATGGGAATCTGAATGTTTTTACCTGACCGTGATTGTGTTTGAAATCTTCATGGATCATATTGAACCGAGGGCCTCTTAATCACTGCTCGGACTGCTTCCACCACTCCATATGTTTCTGCTACCAATAATAGGCCTTCGCTGTATTCGGAGTCAACTCCAGCTTCTTCTAATAGCTGAGCCATGGGCACCCTACTGCTCTGTTCGGTGAGCAGTTGTTGCGATCGCACTCGTTCCATGATTTGATACAGCCTTTGGAGTTCTGCTGTATATGCGGGGGTTCCGGCGGTTTCTCGTGCTTCTTCTTCTTCTCCTCCCTCATCTTCTCCCTCTGAGTGTTCTAGTTGTTGAGATAAAGTTCTCTGCTGATCATCATCCCAATGTACATGACGACCTTCTGTGGATTTTCTCCTTCTTTGGGAAGATGTGCCCTATTCTTCTGTATGTGAATAGAACTCTACATCAGAGAGTTGTGTATTCTGCCAGAATGATTCGAAGTCGAAGGTACTCATCCCCTCAACGTCTCCAATTGCAAGAAATTCGAATTCAGGAGGGACAAGAGGAGCTGAGGGGGCAGCTTGTGATGTGCCTTCAGATCCAGATCTTGGTATGTGAATGGTAAAGGGAGGCACAGTGGCATCCCCTCGTGGTGAGACTTCTAGGGTCGTCAGAACTTCGTGTGTTTGGACACAAGGAATAGAGCCCCTCATGCGCTTGGATTGATGTGTGGTGGATTTGAGTCTCTTGAACATGTGTAGTTGTGACCAAGTTAATGCACGTTCAATAGGTATATCGTATGCTAAGCACTTGTAGATGATGCGCATGATTGCACAACAACCATTCACCACTAGCTTCCTATGTGACCTTTTATTTGCTTGATACAACTGCTCTATAATCCATACAGGAAGTTTAATCGGTAATGCACCTGTCTTTGCCAAGTAAAGAGCGAACCAAATCTGCTTGTGGGGTTGAGTGAACCGATCTTGACCGAGGAACACAAAATGTTGCATGTACATGCGAAGAGGAATGGACACATTCGGTGTGAGTGCCGCCATATCTTTCAACTTTTGTAGCTTCCTGTTCTTCATATTAGTGGGGATAAGAGGATCCTTCTCAGAGGGAACATGCGTGCCGTGCATGTTGAATGTAGAGCTCACCAATTCCAAAGTGAGTTCAAACCTTTTCAACTCATTGTTGCCCAATAAGGAAGGAATGACAAATGATCCTGGTTTATCTTTTTCTTCATGCACCTGTAATGTGGAGACCAAGTAGTAACATCGTAGGAGATCTGGTTTGGGTAAAGGTGTTGCAAAGTATTTGGCCAGCCCTGCACGCTCCCATATGGTCTGCAGATCTTGTATGTTTTGGAGAGTCTCAAACTCCTTGGAAAAGAACTGGAAGCTGACCCATTGCTTATCATGCTCACACTTGGACTCCCAGATATACTTGGCCTCTCCTAAGGATCCTGGCATACCACTGAACTAATGAGAGTTGGCATGGACCCTCTCTGTTATCCTGTGGGAGGATCAGGTATAGGTATTTGTTGGAGGTTTTGCAACTCTACGGGTCGTTCAGTTGGAGGCACCTCAACAGGTAGACTATCCACATCAATCCTTGCAGTACTTACTCCTGCCTGTGAGCTTGGACCTGCTGCTTCTGCCAAACAGGATGTTATGGTGTTCCCTCCACAATACTAACATGACATTTCAAGTGGTTAAGGGTTAGTGGGTGGAGTGTTTGTGATGTGTGAGAATGTTGGTTAGTAGGTTAGTGTTCATCTTGGATGCATACTTTGGATGTGCAATGTACTTAGAATGCACCTACATCAAAGGGGACTGATTTACAAAATTGGGTCAGGTGGTTTGATATGGGGTTTAAGTCTCCAAACTTTGATGGTAGAATTGTAGCTTTTATTGGTGATGGCACATAAAGGTTTTTGGACTGGATTGTGTGGGATATGGGACCTTTTGGGTACACATTTCCAAACATTCCTAGATATGACCGAAGAGTTAGAGGTGTGGAGTGTAGATGTTTGCACTGGGATATGTGCCAGGGGTGCTTGTGAGTGTTGATTCAATCTTGTGAATGGAGGTGATGCTATTTGAGCTCGTAAGCAGGTCTTGGGCACCCATGTCCACCTATCATTTGGAATAGCCTTCATTGATCGCTTTGGGTCCCAAATAGAAATGGTTTGTCTAGATGGATGCCTAGGATGCTCCTGTGTTGTAATCCTCGACAATGTAGCTTGTTTGTTGCATCTTTGGGATCAAGTCTCCAAAGCTGAGGGTTGTTCACCCTTTCGTACCCAGATCTGCTTCATGCCATGAGGTACTCTAGATTGTACAGGTTGGTGCTCACACCTCTTGATCATTGGCCTCCCCTGTGTCATGTGTTGCCTAGCTTGCTTTCCTCGAATCCTCTTTGGAAAAGACGAGAACTCCTCTTTGACTGCTGCACTTTTGTCAAGAGTGACAATCTTCTGCACCATAGAACTTTGGACAAGAATCGCATCTTTATCGTCATCTGTGTTCCTGGAGGGACCAGTATTTGGTGCCTCTTCTAGTGGCCTAAGTGCTTGATTTTCTAATTCAATAGTGATGCGGTTTTGGCCTACCCAAGCCTGAAGAAGTCCACTTCTTAGGTTGAGGTTGACTGCGTGATCATAGATCCAGTCTTGGACCAAGACAAGAGGTTCGGTAAGATCCTTGTCTTCACATACTAACACTTTGACTGCCATTTGAACCTCTCGAATGTAGAGGGGCAATTCCACCTCACCCATGCAAGGGGTTTCCACACCTCCCAATCCTATGAGATATGCCTCTATAGGATTGACCTTCAATTGCAATTTTTGGCAGTAAGAAAGTTGAACTGCACTAGGGGCTGCTCCTGAGTCAATTAAAGCTCTCACGATCCTTGCACTCTCTCCTTGTCCTACTTCTAGGGTCACAAAAGGTCGTCGATCGACTATCCTATGGGAACGTTCACCTGAAGCCTCGCACATGGCCATGTGATAGCCTAGCGATTCTTGAGTGTCAGGCATTGACTGATCTCTACCTTATCTCCTCAATTTCATTCGTCAGATGTGTTCTAAAGCTTCTGCCTGTGCTTCTTCTCGAATTCGTATTTCCTCTTCTTTACGTTTCTTGGCAGGGTTGAGTCGATTGAGCATCTCCTGAGTGAGAGGTTCTTGATATAGTTTGAATCTGCATCTGCTAATGTAATTAGGGAGGACATCACCTTCTAGTGTAGCTAGCTGAACTGCTCCACTCGTTGAGATCCTATTTATGATCATAGGTCCATAACCTCTCTTCTCTAGCTTCCGTGCATGTTGTTTCAGAGTGTAGACTAAAACTAGATCTCCTGCTTTCAAGCCTTTATCCTTCACATGGGCATCAAAATACGCCTTTTGTCTTTTCTTAGCTGCATATATTCCTGCTGCAGCTCGTAGTCTTGTTTCACCTAGTCGTTCAAGGTCAAAAATCCTCGAAGAGAGTTCATGACCCGTTGTCGGAGAGATTTCTCTCTCCCCACTCAAATCATGAAGAAGACGTTACATGCAGCGGCTAAGTGATCTTGCTTCACAAGTAGCAGAATCGTATGACACTCTTGAAGTTGATGAAGATGAACTTCAGAAAATACATAGGACAATGGTTTGATTTCTTCCATTTCGTGGTTCATTTAAAGAAGATTATTTATTTGTGGGATGAAAGAGTACAGCAACAAAGTCAAATGAATAATCAAATTTGTCACTCAAATGACGGGTGTTCTTCATTAAGAATTATGGCGATAGATTTCATGCAGAGAGTTTTGATAAACTCTAATAATAGAGTTGTAGTTGATAAAGAGAGGGACAGAAGTATTGAAGGGAGCAGTTCTGCATGATGGAGACTTCCTCTCTCTACGCCCTGGAAGCATGTTATTTGTGAAGGGATTGATGCATGTAGGAAGGAGGTGGCCACGAAATCTTCTTTATGCGAATTGACTGTGTGGAGAGGAGGCCTAAGCGAATTATCTGACATATTTTGATGTGAATCTAATTGAATGATGAACGTATGAAACATCTGTGCTGTGATCTGATGCTGATGAAGCATAAGCTCTGATAATTTTCAACAAGTGCGAGGATGTTCCATCATTTTTCCAACCATCTGTCGGCGCTGTTGATATGTCTGGTAACACTCATTGCCAAAGGTTACTTATTAAGATCTTAACTCCATCGATTAATCTCCAACTCTATACTGCTGCTTCGTTTCTAATAAATTGGAGGCTATTTTATTACTGTGCTCATTTCAGTCTTTATCGTGTGAAATAACTCGAATGTAGCTTGTAGATCTGTTGCACCTTCTGTTGTCCACTGCATGATAGTTTATTCTGTGATTAAGAATCCATAGTGTAATAATTGTTGCCTAACTGTTCTGAACATTTTAAGCGCAAAATAATTCATATAGAGAATCGTCGGAGATAATATAACACATTGATTAATGTAGTCTTGAAGAATCTCTACTGACAAACGCTGACGAGTGCTTTCATCTATGGAGGCTTGAAGCAGAAATAATTCCTGAGATTGTAATTCGAATAATGTTTATATGAACCAACGATATCACTTAGAGATTAGTGGTGAGTCATATTCAATAAGAATATACTGATTTTAATCAGCAAGCGATAAACATTCGAATAATGTAATTGCACATGTTTGCAGAGAAATCATCAAGAATCCTTAAAAGAAAAAGTGAATTATGTATGCAAGAAATTTTTGATGTTTTGTATTAAAATTATAAATGTCTACTAATGTGTTTTGAATAGTTGTTTTAACAGAACAGGTACAAAAAGCCAAATTGATAAGATAATATGTTATGATCAAATTTATGAATGTTTATGAATGTTTTTCATCCATGATGCATAGATGTTTATGAATGTTTTTTATCCATGAAGAATATTTATATGGGAGTTATAACCTACTCCCTCATCAAAAAGGTATTTATATGGGAGTTATAACCTACTCCCTCAGCAAAAAGGTATTTATATGGGAGTTAAAACCTACTTCCTCATAAAAAAGGTAACATATCATTGATCAAAGAAATTTTACTTTTTTTTTTTAAATTATATGTTTAAAATTTGACTTAATATTGCTTTGGTTTTTACAGATGGATTATCGACAAGTCTTATCTTGAATTGTTAGATTTGGTATAAGTCTGCTAATAGTTATGTTTCTCACAATTGTTTCAAGATGAATTGTTTTTCAGGTTTAGGATGAAGAATGGGAGTTTATTAACAACCAAGCTTTTCTTGAAGAATAGACTATGAATAATCTTTTACTTCCATTTTTGTACCATTTTGTTTAACCATGCATTTAAAGTATGCATCAAATTATGTATAAACACATGTTGAGTTTTTTTTCCTTAGTTTCACGTCCAATTGCATCAATCAAAAATGTAAAATACATGATAAAATCTGCGAGCAAAGTCTAAATCTGGAAGATAAAACCTCTTCATCAAAAGATCTTATCCCTTATGCACCATAAATTTTTGAAAATGCACTTAAAATATGCATGTGATAGGGTCACAATACATGACCATGCATCGAGGCACTATTTGATCTCTACCCATGCACATAAGAGAGACTGTAAGGCTTTATGTATATTCACATTGCTATGTATGTGAGTGAGTGCACAAGCCTCACCATCCGAAGCCTTTTACCTTGTTCATTGCACCATATTTGTTCTCTATGCATTTTTTAAAAGTATGCATTTTATAGGGCCCAATACATGGCTGTGCATAAGGAACTTTATTGTTTAACCTATGCACTTGCAGGATTTTATAAGAAAATCACATGAAAAACAAATTTGATGTTATGAAGAAAGCAGGTTTATTCCTAGGTTGGTGCATCCGGAGGAAGCACAGGTTTGGTGGGGGTGAATGTTGGAGAGATTTCTCTTTCCTCACTCAAATCATGAAGAAGACGTTACATGCAACGACTAAGTGATCTTGCTTCACAAGTAGCAGAATCGTATGAAAATCTTGAAGTTGATGAAGATGAACTTCAGAAAATACATAGGACAATGGTTTGATTTCTTCCATTTCGCGGTTCATTTAAAGAAGATTATTTATTTGTGGGATGAAAGAGTACAACATCAAAGTCAAATGAATAATCAAATTTGTCACTCAAATGACGGGTGTTCTTCATTAAGAATTATGGCGATAGATTTCATGCAGAGAAAGAGATCATCAACATAGACTTCCAAATTCTTCCTCAAGAACTCTTTAAATACATGGCACATTAGTCTTTGAAAGGTTGCAGGAGCATTGGTAAGCCCAAATGGCATTACCCGAAAAGCAAATATACCCCACTCCATGGCAAAAGCCATCTTATGCTGATCTTCTGGTGCTATGGCTACTTGATTGTAACCAGAGAACCCATCCAGGAAGTTGTAAACTTCCTTGCCGGCTACCCTTTCTAAGAGATGCTCAGTGATAGGAAGAAGATAACTATGTAATTTGCCATTCTTTTTGGGCACCACTACAATGGGGGACACCTATTCAGTGTGCTCGATTTCATAGATAAATCCAGCTTCCACCAAGCAGTCTATCTCTTCTTTGATCTTGGTAGCATAGTTGTCATTGTATGTGTATGGCTTTTGTTTAGAGGGTCTGGCCTCTGAGGTCATGGAGATCGTATGTGAGCATATGTCCGGGTCTACACCTTTCAGGTCCTTGTAACTCCATGCAAGCACATCCCTATATTCTCGTAGTAAGGCTATCAACTCCTGCTCCTCTTCTTCAATAAGGTCATGTCCAATGTACGTGCATCTCTCCTCTCCTTCTTCTATGGCTACCACTATTTTCTTGGTGGTTTCTTTGTATCATAGGCCTCTCCTGCTTGTGCATCGCGTTTTGGCATTCTTATCATGACTCTCCTGTCTTCTATTTCACACTTCTTAAAGTTTTCTAGGACCTCGAACAAGGATTCTTCCTCCTCTAGAATGGCTTCTTTCTTCTTCCTTTTCTTTCCTTCACTCTTGGTGGTCACTTGTGTGGTTAATCTCACCTCATTTGTAATTTCTTCATATCTCTGAAAGTGAGCTTCTACTTCGCAGAAATATTCCTCATCTGATGCAAAATGAGGGTCCATTATAATTGACTCTAGATCGGAGTCACTTGCATCCTCGAATGCATCTGTGCTAGGTTCACATTCTTCCAGAACTGAATCTCCCATAATTGGCTCTATTGTGAAGACTGAGATGTCATAGCCATCCTCGTCACAATGGGGGGTCCATTGCTCTTCATTAATGGCTACATCCATTGTTGCTAAAATTTCTGACCAACCATGAGGCTCAAACTCTTCATCAGGAAATACTACAGGTGCATAGGTTGGGTCTTGAATTGATCTATGAGTTCCCTTTGCACCTACCTCTCTTGCCTTTTCTCGTTTCTCTTCCTCTTTTGCCACTTTACACATCCACAAGTGAGTTTCTTCACGCATCCATGAGGATCTTGATCCTATGGAATGCACTGAATCTGCATCATCCTTAGCTCGATGGATGGGATTCCATTGAATGGGGGGTACGTCTCTATGAGAGAAATCTTTGAGATTCACTTTGGTAGTGACACCCAAGTGTTGCAAATACAAAGATTTGGTCCCCCAATCTTGTACCACTTGCAACTGCCTCAAGAAGGGTCTTCCCAGAATCATCTCATAGGCTTGATTTTTGCTGAAGTCACAGATAGCAAATGTGTGCTCAAACTCCACACCACAAGTAGTAAGAGTTATCCCTTCCAGTAGCCCTAAGGGTCTTTCTATGTGACTGTCAACCATTTGTAACTTCATTCTTGTTGGCCTCAGTGCTGGCTTGCCCCAACGTTTCCATAAGGAAGTGGTAGCAATTGCGACTCCTACACCTGAGTCCAAATGGCCTTGGTTGTGTAACCCTGATGAGTGATAGGTGATGGGGGAAGCATCTCAACCCCTAAGCAACGATGAAGCGCGAATGACCTCCACAGGTATCCTTCTTTGACCTCTGCACACCAAAAATGCTCTTACTCAGAGCTTATGCAGAGAACTCCAGTGAGCTTTTGTAGACCTGTAGTAGACACCAAGGTCTTTCCAACAAAACAAATTTCACTTGAAATGGATGCTTACACAAAGAGAAACAATGTCTACAACATGAGCTAGTTGAATGCTCACAACTGCTAGTCAAGCAGAGACCTCACTTCACTCCAGCAAACTTTTCTCAGAGATTATACAGAGAATGAATCTCAAACTTGATTCAACTTTAGAGAACTCTAATAGCTACCCAATGACACCAAAATCATAGCAAATGGATACATAGAGAAGGAGAACCAGCCCTTACAACAGAGAGCAAAATATTTCCAACAGAGCCTACACAAAGAGAGAGATATCAATCACACAACTTCACTAAAATGAATGTTGCTCCCAGCTTACTCAGAGAATGCTCCAGAGAATTGGTAAGCATAAAATAGACTCTTATAGCTATCCAATGAGACAAGAATTACATCAAATGGATACCATATGAGGGAGAACCAATGCTAACAACCTAGGGGTAGAGAGTTGCAACACTGCCTGCGCACACACATAGATATGCCTACTAAAAGAAAACAAACAAGCAAGCAAGGGGGTTGCTTAAGCAAGGGGCTTGCTTATCACAACTCCAGCACTTAGTGCTCACTTTACATGAGCTAAAAATCCAAGAAGATGGCCCAAAAGAAGTCGGGATACATGCTCCTTTTATAGTGAGAGGTGTGCCCCTAAAATCTAGGAACTACCTTTCCAAATCAGCCTCCTAACTTGGAGGAATTAGTTGAGATGACTTGGGGAGTGGTTGAGTGACTTTTCTTGATGGAATCTCGTGGCTTTTGGCTTCCTTTGATTGCTCCACATGTCCATAAAAGATTCCCCACGAATTTTTAGCTTGAAGCTTGACTTTTAACACTCCCCCTCAAGCTTCAATTCTTCATCCTCATCCAAGCTCCTTCATGTTGATGCATTGCTTGAATTTTGAAATCTTCATCCCATCCAAAGCCTTTGTAAACATGTCCGCAACTTGGTCCTTGGTACCAATATGATGTACTGAAACTTCCTTGGATATCACCTTTTCCCTTATGAAGTGATAGTGCACTTCAATATGCTTGGTTCTAGCATGATAGACAGGGTTCGATGCTAGATGAATGCTACTCATGTTGTCACAAAAAATTGGATATGTGTCAACCTGCAAATTAAGCTCCATAAATAACTTCTTAATCCACATTAGCTCACATGTGACTTGAGCCAAAGCTCTATACTCAGCCTCGGTGGAAGATAATGCCACCGTGGGTTGCTTCTTTGAAATCCATGAGATGATCTTGCTACCTAGCATGACTAGGTAACCACTTGTACTCCTTCTATCTTCCTTCGAACCGGCCCAATCGGCATCGGAATAAGCTTTGACCTGCATATCATCATCAAATGAGTAGAACAATCCTTCATTTATAGTGGCTTTGAGATATCGCAACATTCTTCTTGCAGCTTGCAAGTGTGTAGTCCTTGGACTATGCATAAATTGTGATAACACTCCAACTCCATATGCTATGTCGGGCCTGGTTATTGTGGCATAATTGAAAGAGCCTACAATAGATCGATACAAAGTTACATCCTCTAATGGCTCTCCATCAATGGAGCTTAGCTTTACATTAACTTCCATGGGATTTGAAATAGGCTTGCAATGTAGCATCCCAAACCTCTCAAGTAGGTCTAGAATATACTTCCTTTGTATGAGCATAATACCTTCTTCTTTGTATACAACTTCAATGCCAAGAAAATACCTAAGATCTCCAAGATCAGAGATCCTAAACTCCTTTCCAAGCTTTGCCTTGATCTCCTCAATGCCCTTTGTATCATTACCTGTAATGATAAGATCATCTACATACACACACATGTAGACCACAAGTTCTCCTCTTTGTTTGATGAAGAGAGATGGATCCGCCTTGCATTGATTGTAACCACATTTGATCAAATAGTCCACCAATCTTTGGTTCCAAGCCCTTGGAGCTTGCTTTAGGCCATAAAGTGCCTTCTTCAACCTACAAACATGATGTGGAAACTCTTTATGAACAAAACCTAGTGGTTGCTCCATGTATACCTCTTCTTCCAAGTCTCCATTGAGAAAGGCATTCTTGATATCCAATTGGAAGAGCTTCCATCCTTTGCTAGCAGCCATTGCAATGAGTGTCCTAATGGTGCTCATCTTTGCCACGGGGCTGAATGTCTCTTCAAAGTCCACTCCATAGGTTTGTGCAAAACCCTTGGCCACCAATCTTGCTTTGAACCTAGAAATAGATCCATCTGAATTCCTCTTTACTTTATACACCCACTTATTACCTATTACCTTCATGTTCTCCTTCTTGGGCACTAGAGTCCATGTTTGATTTTCCTCAAGTGCGTCGATCTCTTCTTGCATTGCCTCTTTCCATTTGGTGTACCTGCTTGCATCTTCATAGCAATCGGGCTCATGATCTTCTACTACTTTGTTCATATATGCATAATGTGTTGCCATGTATGAATCATAAGTAAACCTTTGAGTTGGATACTTAACTATAGAAGACTTCCTTTCTTCACCTTTTGGAGGAATAAACCTCCTTTGCCTTGGGAACTTGATCTCTTTCTTTGACGTGGCTTCTTTCTCCATCATGTGTCCTTCATCAGCTTCAACTTCATTACCTTCTTCATCCAACTCCACCAATGTTGCTTTGCCTTTGTTGATTGATTGTGCTTCATAGCTTGATGAAGATCTCCCCCTCCATGGTGAGTTCATGCTTGAACTATCTTCATTGATGGAACACCTTGGGCCGCTTAGCTCTAGGTCGATTTGTTCTTCATCATGTCCATGCTTTTCTTCTTCATAGTCCTGCATACAATCATACTTCTTATACCAAGGGAGTAGCTCATCAAATGCTACATCCCTTGATATCCTCAAGTCCTTTGTGTTTGGGTTGAAGCACCTGTAACCTCTATGATCATTTGAATATCCTAGAAACACACACTTTTCTGCCTTTGGTTGTAGCTTGTGCCTCAATTCACTTGGCACATGTACATAACAAGTACATCCAAATATCTTCAAGTGGGAAAGATCAGGTTTCTTACCATAATAGGCTTGATATGGTGTCAAGCCATGGATCCCTGAGGTAGGAGCCCTATTCATTAGATACACGGCGGTATTTGCTGCATCACTCCAAAACATGTTAGGTGCATTCATCTCATTAAGCATTGCTCTAGCGATCTCGGCAATGTATCTATTCTTTCTCTCTGCTACTCCATTTTGTTGGGGTGTGTACCTGCATGTTACTTGCCTCTTGATGCCTTGATCCATTAAAAAATCAGAAAACTCATTTGAGAAATATTCTCCCCCTCCATCGGACCTTAGCTTCTTGATATATGTACCTGTTTCCTTCTCTACCATTGCCTTGAATGCTTTGAAACATGTAAACACATCTGATTTGTTTTTGATGAAATAAACCCAAACCATCCTTGTGCAATCATCTATAAAAGTGACAAAGTACTTGTTACCTCCAATGGATTGCTCTTTCGTTGGCCCCCACACATCTGTATGTATCAACTCCAATGGATGTTGGCTTATGTAGCCACTCTTCTTGAATGCAAGTCTCGCTTGCTTCCCTAGTTGACAAGATTCACATAAATGCTTCATACCTTGTCCTTGGAAGTTGGGAAGACCTTCAACCAGCCTCTTGAATTGCATTTCCTTCATTCTTTGTATGTTGATGTGACCTATCCTCTTGTGCCACAAGTCCAACTCCGAAATCCTCTTGTTTCCATATGTGAAGTAGACATGTTGAGTAGAATGAGAATTTACCTCCAAAGTGAAGAGTCTCCCTTGCTTCTTTCCTCTTGCTATGACCTTGTAACCTTGCTTAGGGTTCTCCACAAAGCATCCACCTTTGTTGAACCTTACTTGATAGCCTCTTTCAACCATTTGCCCAACGGACACCAAGTTCTTTGTGATGGTAGGTACATGCAAGACATCCTTGAGACATCTTCCTTCCTCCTTGTCATCCAAAGCTACATCTCCAACATGGGAGATCTCATGGGCTGTATCATCACCTGTTTCTACATGTCCTTTACCTTTGGGAACATGTAGATTAGTAAACTGTTGAAGCTCAAGGTCAAGGACAAAGCATGGAAGCACATCAAAGAAGTGGACATAGAAGAAGAGAGAGCAAGTAGGGAGCTCCAAGAAGTGTATGTCAAATTTTCAGAAGAATCCCCTACAAAAATAGTGATTTCCATCACTAAAATCATTGTAAATACCATTTTCTATTTTGGTAGCTCCATTTTGTGCAAGCCGAGGAGTCCTCGAGCTTGAGGAGCATTAGAAGTACCATCGTACCAAATTTCATAATTTTTAGACTCCATTTGAGCCCTCAAATAAGCCCTGGAACCTAATTTTTAACTAGGCCGGACACTAGGTCTGGACAGGGCCAAAACTAGTCAAAAAACTATAAAAAGAGCTAGAGAGCTCATTTTTGGGCTAGCTTCTTGTAGATTTCAGTTTTATAATAGATTTCTTTTTGTAATCAAAATCCTTCCATTGTTCCTCTCTTTGATCTTGCCTTGTGCGCGTGTGTGTGTATGTGTGTGCATGTTTGTGTGCTTTCACTCACGCACTTGTGCCTTCACTTGCTCGTGGTCTTCATACCGGTCCTCACGTCTCCGCGGATTGACAAGTAAAGGAGGTGGTGCTTACGCTTGAGCTACACCAAATTTTGGCGCCGTTGCCGGGGAGAGAGCTTCGAGGACGAGCGTTGTGATGGTAAGATCGTAGATTTGCGACGTTGGAAGGTAAAAAAAAACTGTCATTTCAGTTCATTTTCTATTTTTTCCTCTTCATCTTCATCATCATCATCATCTCCACCTTCTTCCATCTTCTTCTTCATAGAAAATTCTTGTTTTTTAGTGCATTTTCACCATTTTCATACCATTTTTCATGCATTATTGTGTGGGAAGGAGTTAGGAGGTGCAAGGGAGAGCAAGCGCTGCATTTTTTTCATGATTTTCTGCTCATACGGAGCTCGCCATAGCCGGCGCTCAGAAATTTGAATTTCCCGCCAAAAAACGCGATTCTGTGATGAAAATCGCGATTCTGTGAAAATTCAAAATTTTTTGAAAAATCACGATTTTCAGTTTTCCCGCCTAAAAGTTGGTTGAAAAAAATCGCGATTCTGTGTTTTTCTCAAAAAAACACGATTCTCTGCTCAAAATCGCGATTCTCAAAAAAACACGATTCTCTGCTCAAAATCGCGATTCTCACCAATCACGATTTTCAGCAAAAACACGATTTTGTGAAAAAGGCGATTCTGTGAAAACACGATTTTTTGCTCAAAATCGCGATTTTCAAAAACACGATTTTGTGCTCAACATCGCGATTTTCATGTGAAAAATACGATTTTCAAAAAAACACGATTCTCTGCTCAAAATCGCGATTTTCATGTCAAAAACACGATTCTGAGAAAACACGATTTTCAGTCAAAAACACGATTTTGTGAATCACGATTCTCTGAGTCAAAATCGCGATTTTCAGAAACACGATTTTGTGATCAACATCGCGATTCTCTGAAACACGATTTTGTGATCAACATCGCGATTCTCTGAAACACGATTTTGTGATCAACATCGCGATTCTCTGAAACACGATTTTGTGATCAACATCGCGATTTTCAAAAACACGATTTTGTGATCAACATCGCGATTCTCTGAAACACGATTTTGTGATCAACATCGCGATTTTCAAAAACACGATTTTGTGATCAACATCGCGATTCTCTGAAACACGATTTTGTGATCAACATCGCGATTTTCAGAAACACGATTTTGTGATCAACATCGCGATTTTCAAATCACGATTTTATGCTCAACATCGCGATTTTCAAAAACACGATTTTGTGATCAACATCGCGATTTTCAAATCACGATTTTATGCTCAACATCGCGATTTTCAAAAACACGATTTTGTGCTCAACATCGCGATTTTCAGAAAGTTCACAAAATCGCGATTCTCTCCAAAGGCCCTGTTTGCCTGTTCTGACCCCCAGGAGCCTGAATTGGCATAACTTTTTCATCCAAAGTCCATTTTTTGAGCTCTATAGCTTGTTGGAAAGCTCGTTTCAAATCTTACACGATCTCAACTGTTTTTTTTCAAGAATAATGCGTTGATTTTGAGATAGGATAATTGGAAGTTGACCCTCAAGTGGGACTAGGAAACCAGGGGGGCTCCCAAGGATTTTTGAGCAATACAAAGGGGGAGAAATTTGTGTCATGGGAAAGAAAAAAGCAAAAGATAGAAGAAAAGGGGCTAAGGTTGAAAAAAAGGAGGGGGATAAACATGAAATACATGAGATAATATCACATAAAGATGAAACATCTAGAGAAAAATTGCAAGCAGTCAAGGAAAAGGAGGAAATGTCTAGGGGGGTCGGATCCATATTTGCAACAAGAGAATATCACAATATGTTGGTGGATATAAGAATAGGATATGAATGTAGAAGGTTGAGTGCATATATCAATCCTCATTGTGAGTGGAATTTGATTCATATTGACTTCTTGACCATTATTTTTGAGAACATACAACCAACAACTCATTCTTCTATCCTCATGGATGATGAACATTATGAATGCATGGGTCAAGTTGTGTTGCCAGTTATGGTGGGTGATATGCAATTTTCGGAAACATTCTTTGTCATGGATTGCATAGATGAAGACTTGATCATTGGCACCCAAAGGTTCATTACACAAAATCATCAAGAAATTGAGGTGCCTTCTCCACCTATTATCAGTGCTTCTACATATATGTCTATGGAAAATCCTAATGACTATCCACCTTATGATGATTGGGGGCAAAATCATCTTTTCACAGAGCGTGCTTTTAATGAGAAAATTTTTCTTTCTACTCATGTTTTCGAATCTGATCCTTCTTTGAGTAAATCACAGGAAACCTTAGAGAATGGAGATATGGAGGACTCCAAGTGTTTGGGGGATGTGGAAGGACCCTCTCTTCCTGTAAATTTGGATTCCCCTCATGAAGCCATAAGTAGGGATGATCTGCACTCAGATGGTCAAGAAGGAGATGATCAACCACTGTTGTGTATCACTGATGTGGAAAAGGAGGTCGACTCTAGGGTGAATCATGACAATCCATCACCCATTTGTACACCTAGGGATTCTATGTGTAATAAGGACAAATGTCTCGATGAATCTCTAGATCAATCTCAAACCACACAGCCCATTGATCCCTTGCATGAGTCTGATGTAGGTATAGAAGATCAACCCTTGTTGCACTTCCCATGTAAAGATGAGTTTTGTCAAAAAACTCACATAGAAGGCCCAAAAGACCCTTACATCAAGAAACAGGAATCACATTTTTTTGGTAATGTCAAGCAAATTTGGGTGGCCAAGAAATTACTTAGAGCCCAACCCAATCGCACTATGATATGGGTACCAAAGAAAGCCCTGGCACAAAATCAGTCCCCTCACACTAGACTTCAAAATCTATGGTCTAGGCCTACCACGACTTATCCTCAAGAAAGACCACTTCCAATCAAAGGATCCCAAGCAGTCAAGCCTAAGCTCAGACAAAATCCAAGGAGGGACTTTAAGGCACCAACCTGCACAACAAAGACACTAAGGCGAGGTAAAGAACTGAATCAAGCACAGAGCTCCAATACAGATTAAAGAACCTCTTCTGCAAGGATAAGGGTTCGGAAGACAAAAGTACCGATAGCATCCACCAAAATAAAGAACCAGCCACGATGGATCAAACCCTCAGGAGATCATTCAAACACGAAGTGGCCAAAGGTGATCTCTACCCAGTTGCAGACTGTTCTCAAATGGATCCCGATAAGGAGGAATGATCAGTTGTCCTCTCGAGATACAATGGATACCTCCAACAAAGATGGCATCAATATCTGCAAATAACATTGAAAACCTCGACGAGCGACAACCATGTGTCCTTTGCACAACCCTGTCTTATGCACCATTCAGGTCATGCATTTCCCAAGTATGCATCATTATAGGGCCACATTACACGGTCGTGCATAGACACACTTGAGAATCCCAAGCACAAGAGCACATTGACATATGTCAAATTTTTTCTACTGATACTAACTTTTGTGTTCTTGTTTTGTGATAATTCTTCCCAAAAAAAAAAAAAAAAAAAAAAAAAAAAAAAAAAAAAAAAAAACGAGGAAGAACTTGTTCCCAGGTTTCGCTCATGGAACATGAATGAGTCATGCTTAGTTGAAGATTGAACCATCGATTACTAGGAATTTATCAGTTTGGATAGAAGTGTGTCTTGGCTTGCAGATGATTTAATTGCTGCCTTATCTCATAAATGTCAAGAACTTAGCATGAGCAGGGCATCCACAACTATGGTTTCCTCTTACTATGGTGGGAGTGAAGAGCTTGAAGGTCCGCAACTTGAGGGATGCTTAACTACCTCATGTACTAGAGCATTCAAGGAGATATCTGCACAAGGTTGTTCTGGAGGAGAAGATTCCTGCATATGGTGAGCTAAAGAGAATATGTGAAACTCAGCTTGGTGTAGTTACCCGATGTTGCTTGCCAAAGAATATAAAGCAATTCAATTCTCAATATTTCCTGAACCAGTATGGAACAGTAGCACTGGTGAATGGTCTATGTCATTCAGCATGGTAATCTCTTAGAAACCGGTACGTGTCCAATATTCCTCTGAGTGTCAATATAGGGAAGTGAACGCGCATGAGCCCAAGCTCAGAAATGCACATTGTTAGTGGCAAATGTTGCTTTGAAAAGAGGAGAGGGGATCCACCACTCAAAAGATCTCATCAGTGGACAATCAACATGGACATTCATCAACAAGGTTCCATCCCAAAGGCCGAGAGTACAACACGAAGGGACAAAGCATCCATCAACCTTCTCCATGGTAAGTATCTTTACTCTGGAAACAGCATAACCATGATAGTTTAGGAAACCTCTTCGTCAGCATACCCTTGAGCACTTAGCTCAAGACCCGCAATTTTTGCACCATACTTCTTCCAATGCATTTTCCAAGTAAGCATGCGTAGGGCTACATTACAAGGCCGTGCACAAGGCACATACTTTTTTCAACCCATGCACGAACACACTTACCCATCACTCAATATGGGTTATGAGTACTTGGCTCGACTACTATGAAGATCAACTTTGGAAGATCTAGAAAACATCAACGGAGACTCACAACGACACAGTCATGCTGGAATACAAGGCAGAAGCACATACCAAGAGACTACAACCTGCAAAGACTCACAGTGATAGATGAAGAACGTCGGACGACTTGTGTTCATACAGAAGGGACACTCCCTCTCAAGGCACTACTTGGCACAATCACTACAACAAGGGTCTGTCAGGGACGACAGACTCGAGAGGGGGGGGAGTGTTGAAGCTCAAGGTCAAGGACAAAGCATGGAAGCACATCAAAGAAGTGGACATAGAAGAAGAGAGAGCAAGTAGGGAGCTCCAAGAAGTGTATGTCAAATTTTCAGAAGAATCCCCTACAAAAATAGTGATTTCCATCACTAAAATCATTGTAAATACCATTTTCTATTTTGGTAGCTCCATTTTGTGCAAGCCGAGGAGTCCTCGAGCTTGAGGAGCATTAGAAGTACCATCGTACCAAATTTCATAATTTTTAGACTCCATTTGAGCCCTCAAATAAGCCCTGGAACCTAATTTTTAACTAGGCCGGACACTAGGTCTGGACAGGGCCAAAACTAGTCAAAAAACTATAAAAAGAGCTAGAGAGCTCATTTTTGGGCTAGCTTCTTGTAGATTTCAGTTTTGTAATAGATTTCTTTTTGTAATCAAAATCCTTCCATTGTTCCTCTCTTTGATCTTGCCTTGTGCGCGTGTGTGTGTATGTGTGTGCATGTTTGTGTGCTTTCACTCACGCACTTGTGCCTTCACTTGCTCGTGGTCTTCATACCGGTCCTCACGTCTCCGCGGATTGACAAGTAAAGGAGGTGGTGCTTACGCTTGAGCTACATAAACCAAGAAGCATTGCAACTCATATGGTTGCTACATCCACTATCAATATACCAAGTGTTATCTACTTTGCTTGAATTCCCATTCATGTGCATCATCAAGAGATTGTCATTTTCTGAACTTGTAGAAGCATAATTACCTTGGCCTTTGTATGAAGAACCTTGATTATAGTTCCTTTGGTTTCCTCCTTGGTAGCAATCTCTAGCATAGTGGCCAAACTTGCCACATATGTAACATCCTTCTCCATCTTGATTCCTGTTTTGTTGATGTCGTCCTCCTCTTCCTCTTGATCTTCCTCTCCCTCTTTGTGATGAGGTGCCTTGGTCATGTCCTTGATTTCTTGAGTGGCCTTGCCTTCCTCCAAACCTTCCTTTGCCCCTTCCTTGTCCTTGTCTTCCTTTGCCCCTTTGATTACCTGCATAGAAAACTTGTGCATCTTTGCTTTTAGTTGAACTTCCACCTATGTTCATTTCTTCGGTGACCATGAGAGCAACCAATTGCTCAAAATCGGGAAGATTATCCCTTACATAAACTGAAGTGGTAAAGGGTTTCCACTTCTCATCATCTCTCAAACCATTGAGAGTATAAGCCACAAGATCGTCATCATCTACGTGGCTTCCAATGGATCCCAATGCATCTGATAACTCCTTGACCTTAAGTATGTAGTCATTTATGCTACTCCCTGAGCTCTTCCTAAGGTTGTTGAGCTCATTCTTGAGTTGGATCTTCCTTGCTTTGGTGCTTGTTGAATAAAGCCTTTCAAGTGTCTCCCATACCTTCATGCTTGAATCCAGGTCTTGGATATGGCCGATCATGCTATTGCTAATGTGTTGGGAAAGAATAAAGATAACCCTCTTGTCTCTTTCATTCCATTCCCTAAAGGCCATTCTCTGGTCATTGGTTGGATTCTCATCCAACCTAGGTCTTGGTTCACTTCCACTAATCAACCCCCAAAGGCCCTTGCCCATAAGATAGTTGGAGACCCTAAATCTCCATGGTTGATAGTTACCTTTGTCTAGCTTTTCAATTTGAGTGTTGAAGTCTCCCATATCTAGTCTTTGATACTTGACCTAGCCCTTGGCTAATGCTCCAATGTGTGTAAAATGAAAATGAGGCTCTGAGGTTACCTCAATCCAAAGCTTTCCTTAGATGGACACCTTGTGCTCTTGCAAATGTGAGTAGAATAGCTCCCCCTTGATGTGAGCTACCTCCAAGAAGCTTTTGTTGATGCAACTCTTCAACCACCAACTCCAAGAGGTCTTCTTGCTTGTATGTGATACCTCCAAGATGCCCAAATGCTCTGATACCACTGATGGGGGAAGTATCTCAACCCCTAAGCAACGATGAAGCGCGAATGACCTCCACAGGTATCCTTCTTTGACCTCTGCACACCAAAAATGCTCTTACTCAGAGCTTATGCAGAGAACTCCAGTGAGCTTTTGTAGACCTGTAGTAGACACCAATGGCTTTCCAACAAAACAAATTTCACTTGAAATGGATGCTTACACAAAGAGAAACAATGTCTACAACATGAGCTAGTTGAATGCTCACAACTGCTAGTCAAGCAGAGACCTCACTTCACTCCAGCAAACTTTTCTCAGAGATTATACAGAGAATGAATCTCAAACTTGAGTCAACTTTAGAGCACTCTAATAGCTACCCAATGACACTAAAATCATTGCAAATGGATACATAGAGAAGGAGAACCAGCCCTTACAACAGAGAGCAAAATATTTCCAACAGAGCCTACACAAAGAGAGAGATATCAATCACACAACTTCACTAAAATGAATGTTGCTCCCAGCTTACTCAGAGAATGCTCCAGAGAATTGGTAAGCATAAAATAGACTCTTATAGCTATCCAATGAGACAAGAATTACATCAAATGGATACCATATGAGGGAGAACCAATGCTAACAACTCAGGGGTAGAGAGTTGCAACACTGCCTGCACACACACATAGATATGCCTACTAAAAGAAAACAAACAAGCAAGCAAGGGGGTTGCTTAAGCAAGGGGCTTGCTTATCACAACTCCAGCACTTAGTGCTCACTTTACATGAGCTAAAACTCCAAGAAGATGGCCCAAAAGAAGTCGGGATACATGCTCCTTTTTATAGTGAGAGGTGTGCCCCTAAAATCTAGGAACTACCTTTCCAAATCAGCCTCCTAACTTGGAGGAATTAGTTGAGATGACTTGGGGAGTGGTTGAGTGACTTTTCTTGATGGAATCTCGTGGCTTTTGGCTTCCTTTGATTGCTCCACATGTCCATAAAAGATTCCCCACGAATTTTTAGCTTGAAGCTTGACTTTTAACAATAGGGAGATAGGTGTTTCCTCCTTCTCCTTTGCTCATGTCTCCTATCTTGTCCAAAGGTATTTCCGGTACTGTACCTGGGAACGAGGTTTTGACATGTCTGGCACTGGCTTGGCTACATGTTTCCACAATTCGGGCTTGACCTTGAGGAGCTCTTCTAAAGTGAGATTGCACTGCACTTTAGTATTCTTTACTAGCTCTGTGTTCCTAGGTATGATTGAGTCTTCGTTTCTTATCATGACCATCGGTGCTCTCACACAAGTGGACTTTGCTTCCCATGGGCCTCTGAAATGGGGTAGTTCTTGTAAAGAATTAGACTCGAAGTCTAATCTCTCTTGAGATTGGGCACTCTCCTGCTCTCCATAAACGGAAGGAAGATCATGGGAATTGATCGTGTGTGTCATCCACAAGTTCGATGGGAGGAGGAACTTGACTTTCTTTAGCCCATTTCTCTTCTTAAATGTCTCGCAAGAATTCTGGTGAGTATCAATTCATAGAAGAAGAGGTGTCTGGTTCGGTGGAGTTAGGCACATAGGCTTCCTTGGGAGGAATGCTTATTCTATCACTTGCCTTCTCCTTAGCCTGGGAGTTGGCTCCTTTTCCAGACCTTGCAATTATCGTCTCCAATCTATCCAATAGACCATCAAAATGCAATGATGTTCTAGTGGCGCTAGAGCAATTGAAGAGGCGACTGGCCTCAAAGATGGCTTGAGCCAATTCCACCATCTTGGCACACAAATTGGTTAATTCAAACTCTAGGTCAGCTCTAGGGTAACATCTTTCATGATCCGTTACATTTGGCCCTGCCTGGATCCTAGCTTGATATGCTCTAAGCATCATGTCTATGTCCTCAGGAGCGGGATCTGCTAAGACTGATCCTACTCGGCGTGGTGGGTGGGTTACGTGTGGTGAATTAGAATGTTGAGGGATGGAAAGTGATGGGGATGGTAGTGGGGGTGATGTGTGAGAGTGCGTTTGAGATGTGATTCCTATGATTTTGGCTTTGGTCTCTCGCAAACTTTCCTCGAGTTCGCTCATCTTTCTTGCCCATTACCTTTTCATACGTTCACGGCTATCTCTCCAAGCTCTTGTTCTCTTCTTATTCAGGCTCTCAGTCTCACTAACCTCCGCATTCTTTTCCTGGACTAAGTCTTGGTTTTGCTTAAGTGCCTGAGCTCTCGTGATGACTTGCAGCGGGGCCGTGGAGGTCACACTTCCCGTGGAGTCTACCACTAGCCCAATGACATTGATAGGAGTGATTTTTGGCATATTGGCAGGGTTCTTGGGACACTCTCGTAACAAATGCTCCTTTCCACAATCTGGACAAAAGCCTTGAATTGTCACAGATTGGGTTTGTGTGGGTGCAAGTAGAGGGCAATCACGAATGAGATGATCTGCCTGACATCGGAAGCATGGTCCTCTAGGAAATGGAGGTCTTATCGGCCTAGGCTGGGATCTTGAGTTGGGGTTTGCATACATGACATTTGCGTATTCCGACTCCCAACTAGATTCACTTGGTTCTTCATAATAATATGACTCACTATGCTCCGATGACTGCATGTAGTAAGCCTCTAGGCACTCAATATGGGTGGAGTCAAAACTATGATCACTTGGGTCACTTTCTGAAAGCGAGGGTGTCACTGGCACTAAAGCTCTATTTAGATTTTCTTCTGCAGCTGCATACTTCACTGGGATTACATTGGCTGGAGGAGGGGGTTGCTGCGCTAGGACCAGTTGCGGTCTTTGTTGCCCTTGATAGGGTGGTTGATAGGTTTGCTGGGGCCTAGCATACTGTTGTTGTGGGTACTGATTAGGGTATTTTCCTTGCTGTGGATAAGTCTGAGGATAATTTTGCCTAACAGCTTGTTTGTTATATGGGCAATCTTGTGCAGTGTGGTTGGTGTATCGCCTTTCTATGGTGCAGTACTGGCTGTTAGGGTTCTCTTGTGGTTGGGCCATGATAGGGCACACATTAGCCATATGGTCTCCTCCACAGGTATAGCATTGTTTTCCTGAGGCAAATCTAGGAATCTGCTTGCTAGAGACACCTAATTTCTGAGCTACCTTTTTTGCTAGATCCTCAATTGATGTGGATTGTGAGGAAATGAGGCTACTATAACTATCTGAATCCTTATAGATCTTTGAGAGCTCTAATTCCTCCCCTAGATTATCCTCAATGTCTATGCATATGCGTACACATTCTTCTATGGATCTAGGATCCTTCAAGTACACATATGATCTCAGCTTGGTACTTAACAATCCATCTAGAAACAAGGCCACTTGCTTAGCTGGAGTGGGTAACTCTAGAGCCAGGCATCTCTCTAGATATTGCCTAAATCTTCTTGCCTCACTGTCTCTTGAGGTGTTTGCTTAAAGCTGTATATCAGGGAGGATGTGTTATGCCTAATACCACTCTTGGAAAACTCAGTGATGAATGCTTCGAGCAATTGATCTATGCTTCTGTACTGATCTTCGTGAAGTGGTTGAAACCAAGTCAATGTAGTGTTCTTGAGTGTTAGGCCAAAAGTGTTGTATTGAGTGAACAAGTCTTCCACTTGTTCAGCTCTCAAAACTTGCCTAAACTCTGCTACATGGTCATACGGGTCTCCTGTGCCATCGAAGCGATTCTTCATGGACTTAACCAATTGTGTAGGCTGCAAGGTTCTAGCATGTTCTCTAGGCCTTGGTAAAGGGAATTCGTCTGTATTTCTTAGATTCCTTGGGTCCTTCTGTCCTTCCCTTTCCACTCTATCAGTCTCTGTCCTCGTTCTCTCTCTTCCAAGTGGATTAGCAAAACTAACCTCGGGTCTATCTCTACTCCTCTCTCTTTGTGTTCCATGAACCTGAGATGTTCCCGCTCTTGAGTGACCATAAGACACAGTGGATCGAGGTTGGGGATGTGTGTCTTCCATGCTCTGAGACCACAAAGATCCTCTCCAAAGTATCATCTAAGTAGGTCACTTTGCCAGGGGTATCAAGATCTTTGAATTCATAGATGATGACTGCTCCCACTTCGTTGGGCTTTTCACGCTTATATCTCCAAAACGCCTCATCCCTCTCTCAGTTCAAGATCTATGCTCCTATTATCCTGGGGAACCAACTCTGGAGTGATTATTCTCATCAGAACCGACTTGCCCCGAGGGGTTTTTGGTTCTTTTCCTAAGTTCCCTTGCTCTATATCACCTATTTCGACCTCTGAGATTATGTTGCCAAATTCATCTATTCTTTCTGGTTTGCTAGTGAACACATATATTGTTCCTTCTTTGTCTATATAGGAGCCATTTTCAAACTTGACGACAGGGTGTTCTAATCCAATGGACTGGTCCGGGTTTTTAATTAAGACAACAGATCTTTGCAGACCATCCTCATAGATGCGTGCACCTAAGCGGTTGGTCCTAATGTACTCCAGTTGAGTTTTGTAGGGCCCTTCAGGTCTTTCTAGGTATGCCACTCCTGAGCTACCTACAGGTCTCTCCATGTTATAAGACATCTCAGAGTCACTAGTTTCTGAGTCTAAGGCGTAGGGGTAATCACTCAACTGCTGGGCCCAAGATCTGGCTGTATGGTTGACGCTAGCCTCGGATGATCTAATACTTTGACAGTCTCTCCCTAGGTGTCTTCCCGATCTAAGGTTCATATGCCTTTCCAATTAATCCCAATGATCCTTGTACAACCACATTGTTGATTCTTTGATACCAATCACTTGTTCCTTTTGAGTTCCTTTTATGTGTTTTCTTGTCTTTAATTGAGCGCCGTCAGGAGCACTAAGTGTGTCGTACTTGATGTTCTGCGTCCACTTAGTTTAAGTTCTTTTCTTTTAAGTTGTCCCTTGACTGCAATGTAACCTATTCTTAAACTTGAAAAATTAGAGGCTCTTCGAACTTGAGTATTCTTATCGTACCCCTAGTCAATCAAGACAACTACTCGCACTTAGCCTATGCTAGGAATGGACTGAGGGGGTTAAGAGATGTTCCAACCTCAAGTCGCTCCTCCTTACTATGCTTGTCTGCCTAGGAAGCACGTTCCCAGGCCTACTCACACTGGCACTTGCTTTGCTTTCTCCAAGAGCTCTCAATAATCCTGTAAAAATACCAAGTTTAGCTCCAATTTGATCCTTCTAATGACAGACAATTTATCTCAGACACTTTTAATGACTCTTTTTTCCCCTTGGTGTATCTACCCCACAGAGCTCCCTTGGTGTATCTACCCCACAGAGGGTCAATTTATCTAGAGCTCCCTTGGTGTATCTACCCCACAGAGGGTCAACTTCAAAATACCCTATCTGGAAATCAATAGAGCTAGAGCTCAAAAAACGGATTTCATATGAAAAAGTTATGACAGTTCAGGGTTTAGGGGCTTAAACAGACAAACAGATCCTTTCACGAGTTTAGTGCATTTTTCTAAGACCTTTGTAAGTGTATGAGTAATTGAGTATGCAAATATGCCCAAAATTTGGCCTAAATTTCCAAAAATTTACCCCTTTATTTTTTTGCCGAAAATGCCTGTCTATCGTGATAGACGGTGTCTGTCGTGATAGACACTGACTGTTGCGGGGGCTATCTGTCGTGATAGACGGTCTCTATCGTGGGTCTCTGTCTATCGCGATAGACGGTGTCTATCGTGATAGACGCTGTCTGACGTCTGTCGTGGGCCTGTCTGTCGCGATAGACGGTGTCTGTCGCGATAGACTGAGGCTGTCGTCTGTCGTGCCTTTTGGTCTGTCGCGATAGACGGTGTCTGTTGCGATAGACGGTCTCTATCGTGGCTCTCTATCTGTCGCAATAGACGGTGTCTGTCACGATAGACGGGGTCTATCATCTGTCGTGGTCTCTGTTTGTCACGATAGACGATGTCTGTCACGATAGACTGAGGCTGTCATGGGGTGTTGTCTATGTGTCGTGGGCCTGTCTATCGTGATAGACGATGTCTGTCGCGATAGACTGAGGCTATCGTCTGTCGTGCCTTTTGATCTGTCGTGATAGACAATGTCTGTCGGGATAGACGGTCTCTATCGTGGGTCTTTGTCTGTCACGATAGATGGTGTCTGTCGCGATAGATGGGTTCTATCGTCTGTCATGGTCTCTGTCTGTCGCGATAGACGGTGTCTATCGTAATAGACTGAGGCTGTCATGGGGTGTTGTCTGTCGCGATAGACGGTGTCTTTCGCGATAGACATTGACTGTTGCGATAGACTGTGTCTGTCATGATAGACTGGAAAAACACAAATTTTTTAGAAATTTTTAGTGATTTGGAGTGCCCTCATGGTGTAGGTTATCGTGCCAAACATGCATTCAAAAAATATTAAGTTTCTCTGTCTGTCGCGATAGACAAAGGTCATCCTCCCGGGACCTGTGCAGAGTCTATCGTACCTGCGCAAGCTGCTGGAGAGGGTGGTACAGCTAGAACCTACAGCAAAAGCTCAAAAAACACACAAAACAGATAGCATGCAAGCTCTCTCTCACTCTCTCTCACACGTGAAATGAGGTGGGGAGTGGAATATGACAAAAAACTAAAATTTTTGTGAAGATGGTGATGGAGGTGGGAGATGGTGGGGATGATGATGATGATGATGGTGATGCAAAAGCAAGAAGAAATGAAGAAAAATAAGGAAAAGAAAGGATATTACCTATGACTCCAATGTCTCAACTCTACGTCTTACCATCACACGCTCGTCCTCGAAGCTCTCTCCCCGGCAACGGCACCAAATTTGGTGTCACTCTAGCACAATGGTGAGTACCAACGTGAGAAGATCCACCTCATAATTGTCAATCCGTGGAGATGTGAGGAATAGTATGAAGACTATGAGCAAGTGAAGGCACAAGTCCGTGAGTGAGAAGCACATAAACATGCACACACATACACACACATGCGCACACAAGGCAAGAACAAGGAGAGGAACAATGGAGTTCTTTGCATTAGTCAAAAAGCCTCTTACATAAGCTCAATTCACAAACAATCTAACTTCAAAAATGAGCTCTCTAGCTCTTTTTATAGTTTTCTCACTAGCTTTGGCCTTGTCCAGACCTAGTGTCCGACCTAGTTAAAAATTAGGTTCTATAGCCTATTTGAGGGCTCAAACGGAGTCTAAAAATTATGAAAATTGGTATATAGCTAACTCTAATACTCCTCAAG
>CM035429.1:136455991-136780991 GCA_020310875.1 Ceratopteris richardii | reverse complement strand
GAGGGTTTTTGTTCTTTCCTTGCTACAACCTCAACACTTTTTGGCACTGCTATCAGGGATGGTCGGCCTTTCATCACTTGGAGAGCTCAAGAACATGTGGTAAAGTATTTTAATGGCATCACTCTCCATCTCTATCATTTCTTGAAGTGGGTGCTTGTTTTGGGTAGAGGGAGAGGTAGATTTTCTCTTCTTAAATCCCTCCGTCTTCTCAAGTTTATGTTCAAGAAAATCCCAAAAAGAAATTTTCCTTGTGTTTTACTTTTGAATTCCCTCAAATTGTCGCATGGCTGCCTCTTAGGAATTTCATTGAAACCAGGGTAAAGAGGTCCATTCCCCCATGAAAGTGGTTAATCACACGGTGTAAGGCCCAACGATTGGTTGGTGAAGTGGTGCATTGTCACCTTTATTACCCTGATGTGGCGAAGGTGGGGGAGTGATGTCCCTCTCCCTCGTCTCTTTTCAGCATTGAATTCGGTGGTGAGTGGGGAGGATACCTCCCTTTCCCTCCCATTCTCCCTCTCTAATTTGCTTTGCTCAGGCATCACCCTTTCGGGCTCCTTCCGGGCGACAGACCTTGGGACAGAGGCCTCCCAATGGTCTCTAGTGCTGCGGAGGTTGAGCCATGACCGCCGTATTGTTCTCTACCTGTGACCTGTGGCTAGGATTGGAGCAATGCTTCCCTCACCCTTCTACCTCTCTTCCTCTTGCCTCCCAACTGAGCCTGGCTCACAAGCTGTGCTATGCGCGACATTGTCTTGGAGGACTGTCCCTACCAACATCATGGCATCTTTCCCTCATTGCATCTTATGGTCAAGAACTTCTTCATACACGAAGCTCTTCGCTTGTTCTAGCTTTGGCAACTGGGGTTGTGTCATATTCCCTCTCTCAAGCTTGGGGCAGAAAGGTATCAAGCTGGAATCTTCATGCTTCTCCTCTTGTCACCTCTGTGGATGATGAGGTCAAGATAGATAGTTCCTTTTTCATTATTCTGAACTACATCCCTCTACCAGCGTCTATGGTGGTCTGGAGCTTCGCACTCCCCTATGCATGCACTGAAGTATGACTATGGCTTCCCTTCTGAGGTCTTAGTTATGCTGCGCCGCCTGTCTCACTCCACGATTGGTGTCAAGCTCCCTGGAATGAGCTATGGAGCTCTTTCACACTAGTAAGAAGTCTCTGCATTACGATTTTAACTCATGTTTTGTTTTGCTCCAAACTTGTGGAGGATGTCTGCAGATGGAGTCTATTAGAAGAAGCATTTTTTGAAGAGAAATATTTGTAAAATGATAAAAAATTATAGAAATATTTATGCAAATGATGTAAAAATGAGGAAGAGTCTTCCTCATGTAAATTAGAATCATATGTAATTTTTCTAGAATTTTTGGAAACTCTTAGACAGCATATTTTTAGATTAGAAAGGAAAAGGACCAAAATTCAAGTGTGAAAAGGAACACTTGAAAATGTATAAAAGATAATTTCCTCTATTTTGAGAGGGTTGGTTATTTGTATTTGATGCTATCCAAGTAATGAGAAGAGTTTCCTGCAGAAAATCGTGATTCTTCCTTTTGTGTGAATTTCTTTGATTTGTGAGTCTATTCTATGTGTATCCATGGAATTTGCAAGCTTCTATTGTGTATTTCTGATGAATGTGTATGAAGAGAGTTGTTTCATGATGTGTTGAGTGAGAAATTGCTGAAGAATAGTGTTGGAGATGAAAATTGTCAATTTCCACAGAATCGCGATTGTCTCGTCTGGAGGTTACATGTATCATTTTTGAAATTTGACTTCATGATTGTGTTCTACTGAGAAAATAACACAGTTTAGACACCAAGATCATTGAAAATGATGTAGTTTTGCTCAAGATAATCAAAACCCTAGAAATTTCTCTTCATCTTCATCATTTCTCAGAAATCCAGCCAGTTTTCTCTTATTTCTTGGATTCTATCATCTAGAAGGGGCTGTGGTCTCTTGTATACTTCTAGGATTGACAAATATAAGATGTGTTGTTGATTCTTTATGCTAAAATGATTGGAGAGAACAACTCCAAAGGTTAACAACAAAGATTTTTTGGCGCCGTTTCCAGGGAGTAAAGCAAAAGCTTCATTGAAGTTGGACCTTGCTGGATCTTCTATTGTTGATGGTATTGGACACATTGAAAAGGTAATACTCTTTAATCAAGAAATGGGAACATGAAAAGGTAGGTTTCTTTGTTTGTCTTTTGGGAAAAGAAAGCAATAGATAATCTTTTGAGAATAAGAAGTGATGAAATTCTTGCAAATTGATAGTTGCTCATATCATTTTTTGAGAGTAAAGTGCAGGTGTGTGAAAAATTGAATCAAGAAAGCTGAAGATAAGGTAAAATGTGTCTATCTTTGCATTTGTAGAATGCTTTTTGACCAAGTATTAAGTAAAATTGTTGATCTTAGGATAGATAACATGATTGCATTGAGAAAAGTCAAGTAAAGTAGCTAGATGCAAGTAGATAAGATCCATTTGTTAAACAAGGTGAAGCAATAATCTTGAGAAAAAGTTTATTTGCATCTTGAAAAGAAAATGTTTGAGTTTATCTTTGCATGAATTGATATTTGCACTTCTCAGCACATTTTCCTTTGGGAAGTTTTGCTCATGAACTGAATAAATAGCAAAGCATAAGGGAGTATAACCAATCTGGAAACACAAGATCAATAGATTACTAAACAAGAAACCCTAAGTGAAGTGTTTACCTTAATTTAGGGAAAAATACTAAAAAAATTCATAAAATCCATTAAAACATTCAAACAAATTTCTTTTTTATTTAGGAAGTTGGACTGAAGTGTTGTTTTTAAGAGTAAAGGGGACCAAGTGGAAAGAAAAGTCAAAAACTGAAAAAACTGGAGGTTCAGAAAAACACGATTCTCTTCACAAGATCGCTAATTTTGTTTATGATAAAAAATTACAGGTGACAAGTGATTTGGATCTGGTGAAGAATCTGGAAGAGTAGTAAGAGGAAAGAAGAATCAAGATTGCAAAAAAAACAAGAAGTTCAAAAAAATACGATTCTCTGCACAGGATCGCGATTTTCTGTAAGGAAAAGAAATTGAATTATTTCCTGCACATTTGGGTATAAAGGTAAGAAGTTGTAAGGGAATTTCATAAAGTGGGGTAAGGAATTCAATTTTGAAAAATATCAGAGAGAATTAAGCATGAAATAAGTAAAATTGAAAATTAAGTACAGAATCACGATTTTTACCAGTGAAATAAAGGAAGTAGCTGGTAATGAAAAGCTAGGAATTTGTGACTTAAAATCATAAAATTGTGAAGGGTAAAAACTTGAACAAGTGGAAAGTGAAGATTTTGAAAAAATTGAACAAAATTGCGATTGTGTGAAGACTATAAAAACCTGGAATCCCAAAAAAAGCTCATTTGAGTGGGAGAGAGGGAGAGAGAGAGAGAGCAATCAGAATCGCGATTGTCTGCAACCACAAGTTTTTGGAGATTTCTATATCAAGCAAGCAAGGTAAGCAATTTGCAATACATTTTTTTTGCATTCCTTCAAATTTTTAAAGCACAAAAACACACAAAATAGCCAAAAACACGAAATCGTGATGTTTTGATTTCTTGAGTTTTCAGTGGAAAAAATAATAATTTTGTTAAACTCTTTTATTGCATGTTAAAAGTTTAATAAAGCGATTCTATTGAAGAAATAAAAACTTAAAAAAATAAGAACTTCAAAAATTTCAAAATCTGCATAGAATCGCGATTCTGTAGTCAAATACTTAATCGCGATTCTCTGAAACAAAACACAAAATCACGATTCCCAGAGCACGATTTTCATAAGAAAATCGTGTTTTCTAACAATTGTGAGCAATCACGATTGTTTGGGAACAAAATCGTGAAAAACACGATTCTCATCACAGAATCGTGAAAAACACGATTCTCATCACAGAATCGTGAAAAAACACGATTCCCATCACAGAATCGTGAAAAACATGATTCCCATCACAGAATCATGAAAAACACGATTCCCATCACAGAATCGTGGAAAACACGATTCCCATCACAGAATCGTGGAAAATAAGATTCTCATCACAGAATCGTGAAAAACACGATTCTCATCACAAAATCGTGGAAAACACGATTCCCATCACAGAATCGTGAAAAACACGATTCTCGTCACAGAATCGTGGAAAACACGATTCCCATCACAGAATCGTGGAAAACACGATTCCCATCATAGAATCGATTCTCATCACAAAATCGTGAAAAACACGATTCTCATCACAGAATCATGAAAAACACGATTCCCATCACAGAATCGTGAAAAACACGATTCTCTCCACAGAATCGTGAATTAATTGAATGATCCTTAGGTCTGGTAATAAATTGTACACACATTCTAAGCAAGAGCTAGGAAGGAAGGAGGTAGAGCCAGTGGTAGGAGAATTGCAAGAAAAAGATTTAGGGCAAGAAATTAATATGGAGAATTTAAATGAAACCAATGAATCCTCTGAAACTGGTGATTATAGAAACATTCTCAAATACATGTATACAAATAGGTTTGGAACCTATGTATATCAGGATGGAATGCATAAGTTTCTCATTAGATTAAGAAACTTAGAGGTTCCCCTAAATATAACACCAGTAGCACAATTCAAGGATGGTAGATATGAGGATAGGCAGGGATGTGTATACATCTTCTCACAAGACCCAGAAAATTCTAATGACCTAGGGCAATGTGCAGATAAGAGACCTTGGGAACAAAACTTGGGGCAATCAGACTTGCCAAGACAACATGAAACTCACAACAATAGTGAACAACAACAAGGTAGGACACTACATACTTCCCCAAACCCTTTTGAGAGAGAAGCAGAAGGACTTAATGATTTTCCATTGAGAAGAAGACATCAGTGGCAAAATCAGGGAAGAATGCTTAGGCCATATCAAGTAGCCAAATGCATGAAGAATCAATATGAAAGATATTCTGATCCTCATGCTCATGCTGCAGAATTTAGACAATTAATTAGAGCAGAAGAAGTTGAGGATTACAAAGTCCAATTTGAAGCATTTGGTCTAACCCTAACAAGACCTACACTATCTTGGTTCATTCCCTTGAGAAAGGAAAGAGGATCCTCATGGATGCATGAAGACACCCACTTATGGATGTGCAAAGTGGCAGTAGAAGAAGAGAAAATAGAAAAAGCCAGAGAAATAGGTGCAAAAGAAACACATAGAGCAATTCAAGACCCAGCCTATGCACCTGTAGTTTTTCCTGACGAGGAATTTGAACCCCACGGCTGGGCAGAAATCCTAGCAACAATGGATGTAGCCATCAATGAAGAACAATGGACACCTCACTGTGATGAAGATGGCTATGACATTTCAGTCTTCTCCATAGAGCCAATCATGGGAGAGGCAGTGTTAGAAGAGTGTGAACCTAGCCCTGATGCATTTGAGGATGCAAGTGACTCTGATCTAGAGTCAATCATTATGGACCCACCCTTTGCATCAGATGAAGAATACCTCTATGAAGTAGAATTTCAACCCCAGAGGCACGGAGAGCTTACAAATGAGGTGAGGTTAGCCACACATGTAGCTACTAAGAGCGGAGGAAAGAAAAGAAAGAAGAAGGAAGTCACTCCTGAAGCAGAAGAATCCTTGTTTGAGGTCCCTGAAAACTTTAAAAAATATGAGATAGACGATAGGAGAGTCATGATAAGAATGCCTAAACGTGAGGCAACGCTCTGATTGGGACAAACAACTACACCATGCTGTTTGGGCATACCGAGTCGCCTACAAAACGGTACTCCAAGCCACCCCCTTTCAGATGGTATTTGGCCAAAATGCCGTGCTACCGTTGGACTTCTTAATACCTACATTGAAAGTAGCACAAGAGCACGAATGGTCGGGTCATGAACTCTCCTCTAGACTTTTTGACCTTGAACGATTAGGAGAAACAAGACTGAGAGCAGCTGCAGGGATATATGCAGATAAGAAGAGACAGAAGGCATACTTTGATGCCCATGTGAAGGATAAGGGCTTGAAAGCAGGAGATCTAGTTTTAGTCTACACATTGAAACAACACGCAAGGAAGCTAGAAAAGAGGGGCTACGGACCTATGATCATAAATAGGATCTCCACAAGTGGAGCTGTACAACTAGCCACGTTAGAGGGTGATGTTCTCCCAAACTATATTAGCGGATGCAGAGTCAAGTTGTATCAGGAACCCCTCACAGAGGAAATGCTAAGTCGACTCAATACTGCTAAGCAACGTAAAGAGGAGGAAAAACGAATTCGAGAAGAAGCACAGGCAGAGGCCTTAGAGCGCATCAGACGAATGAAGTTGAGGAGACAAGGGAGGGATCAGCCTATGATTGACACTCAAGAGTATCCAGGCTATCACATGGCCATGTGCGAGGCTTCAAGTGAACGTACCCATAAGATAGTGGATCGGCGACCTTTTGTAACCCTAGACATAGGACGAAGATACAACACAACAAGCGTGAGAGCTTTAATTGATTCAGGAGCAGCCACTAGTGCAGTTCGGCTTTCTTATTGCCAATAGTTGCAATTGGAGGTAAAACCCCTAGAGGCATATCTGATAGGATTAGGAGGTGTTGAAACCCCTTGCATGGGAGAGGTGGAACTTCCCCTCTACATACAAGAGGTCCTCATGCCAGCAAAAGCGCTAGCATGTGAAGACGAGGATCTTACTGAACCTCTGGTCCTGGGCCAAGACTGGATCTACGATCACGCAGTCAACCTCAACCTAAGAAGTGGACTTCTTCAGGCTTGGGTAGGCCAAAGTCGTCTTACGATTGAATTAGAAAATCAAGCACTCAAACCCTTAGAACAAGCACCAACTCCTGGTCCCTCCAGGAATCCACATGAAGATAACAATGTTGTTCTTGTCCAAACTTCTATGGTGCAGAGGTTTGTCAATCTTACCAAAGGTACATGAGTCAATGAGGAGTTCACAGCTGGGTCAAAGGAGATTCTAAACATGAAGACGAAACACTATACAACACGAAGGAGGCCATTGATCAAGAAGCAGGAGCGCCAACTAGTGCAACACGGAATACCTCATGACACGATGCAGATCTGGATACGCAAGGATGGGAAACCCACAGCTCTAGTAGCAGACTCTCGAGGAGGCGACAAAAAAGCCACACCATCAAGGACACAAGTAAAGGAGTACCCTAGGCGACCTCCTAGGCACACCACGTCTATTTGGGTCCCCAAGCGGTCAATAAAGACTAGCCCCAATGCTGGAATCATATGGGTGCCCAAGGCTTGTTTACGTGTCCAAATAGCTCCAGCTCTAGTCACTAACATAATTCATCATCCACAAGTCCTCTCGAAAAACAACGCAGGAACTCTACCTAAAGACCACCCTAACCCACACTCAACCAAATCGAGAAATGTCTGGAAATGGGTGCCCAAAAGGCCCCAACTCCATCACACTCTAGTTCATAAATCTCTACCTGTCTTTAGCTCTAAGAGCTACGAACCCTCTAGCAAAGTTTGGAGACTTAAACCATGTATCAAACCCCCTGACCGAATTTTTGTAAATCCATCCACTCTAACATAGGTGCATTCTGAGTCCATTGCATAACCAAAGTAGGCATCTAGGATGATACTGACCTCTAATCACCACTCACATCTATCACAAGCACTTCACCTCTGACCACTAACCTTCGGGATTGTCATGTTAGTATTGTGAAGGGAACACCATTACATCCTGTTTCCTATGCAACACTAATGTGCCTTTCTTCTTCTAGCAGATAAGCACCCGATTCCCATGGCAGCAGCAGCAGGCACGAGTTCTCAGGCAGGCACCAGCACTCAAATCAATTGGGATACCATGCCTATGGAGGTTCCACTGACAGCTAGGCCGGAGGAGCTTTTGAACGTAAGAAGAATTCCCATTCCGGATCCACCAAGTGGCCTAACAGAAAGAGTAAAGGGGCATTCTCATTGGTTCAATGAGATGCCAGGAGATTTGGGAGACGCAAATCATATCTGGGAATCCAAGATGGAATGTGGAGGAGTGTGGTGGACCTTTCAGTTCTTCTCACGAGAATTTGAAGCATTGCAAAATGCAGCTCCTCTTCAGGATATTTGGCAGAAAGCGGGATTGCAAGATTACTTTAGTGCAGCTTTGGCTAGACCGGATTTTCTTAGGTGCTACTACTTGATTGCCACACTGAAGCCGACAGGAGATAAAGATCATTCAAGCACATTCTGGGTGCCCTCCCTCTCAAACCAGGAGGAAATGAAGAAGTTTGAGTTAAATGTTACTTTAATCAGGGAAGCCTTCAGATGTATGGCACCCATGTGCCTTCCGATCGTGATCCCTTGATACCAGAGTCAATGAAGAGCAACATAATCAAGAAGTTGAAGGACATGTGTGCCCTCACCCCTGCGAATGTGCCTTCAACACTTTGCATTTCCAGCTCAAGACCGCTTTACCCAACCTCACAAGAAAATATGGTATGGATTATATTTAGCAGAGACTGGAAGCTTGCCAATTAAGATGCCTGTATGGATTCTGGATCAATTGTATGAAGCAAGCAAGCGGGGTGTGAGGAAGCATACGTTACATGGCTGCTGTGCGATTACCAGAATTATTTATAGATGTCTTGCATATGACGTGCCAATAGCCAGGGCCCTTAAATATTCACAACTGGAGTTTTTCAAGGGGCGGAAGTCAGGGAATCAACCTGCGAAACGAATGCGTGGATCACTCTCCCAGGTCATGATCCCTCACGAGGCCACAACCAAAGCTCCCACTAGAGAAGAAGCCCATGTAGCACCTTTCACGGTACATCTCCAAGGAACTCAATCAGGGGGCGTGGTACAACCCACTCCATCCGCCCCTCCACTACCGACCGATGCCGAGTTTGCATCTATGGCCACCTTAACTGAGGATCCCAATTTTGATTTTGAAAGATTCCTGCGGACGGCGCACTTATCTGATAGTGAAGATTTTCCTGACAATGCCGATCCGGGACCATCATTCCGAAGAGAGCAGCCACAGGACGATGCAAGCAGGGTACCTTGGGGAGATGAGGCACAACATCCTCATGATCCAAGCACACAAAATCAGGAAGAAGAACGGGGAAATGAACCAGAGGAGAGTGAAGAGGAGGCCCCTGCCTACACGGCACAACTCAAACGGCTATACAAGACAATCAAGCAGGTACAGAGAAGACATAAGATGACAGAAGAGGCAAATAGAGCTCTAGTGAACCAAATGCTTCAAGCCGAGAATGTAGACTCACATTTTGTTGAATCATTGAATCTATTGGCGGACACATGTGGGATCGGGGAAGCATTGAGGACAATGGTCTATCGGGAGAACCCTACCTATGATCAACAAAGGATTGATACACGGCCACGGCGAGGAAAAATGATTCAAATGGAAGTCTCTACTGCCTTGCCTACCACAATTTCAGAGGATGTTCACATGACTAGCCCAAGTCCCACTGACGAACAAGATGTAAATACACAGGTACCATCTCCACCGTCACCTTCCATTCAACCCTCAGAACCCTTCTCCACTAGTCTTTCTGAACAATCGATATCCACCCAACATGAAACCATTGTACACACCTCCGTTTTTACATCCTTCCCTTTACCCACATCCATCACTTCCGCCCAAATTTTTGAAACCGCACACCGGTCATCCTGCCACCGATCAAACCATAATAGGTCACCCTTCCTATCTCCCCGCCCTTGAACAACCACTTGCCACTAGCGAGACCTTATCCCATCCTTTTCCTTTCACCCACACATTTCCCCTCTCCCAAACCCTATCCACCACTTCCCTTGTAACTGCCTCAGGCTCAACCCAAGTCACACAACCGTCATTCTGGACAAACCTTGTAAATATACTCCAACAGGTTGAGAAATATAATAAAAAGTCCCTTTCCCAACCCCACTCCCCCACATTCACTGCCACCACTAACACACCACCTACCGTTCCCGTGTTCACAATTCACACTTCACACACTATCACATCCGATCCCATGGATATTTCACCATCCACAAGAGCACCCACCACCACGTCTGTTCCACTATCATCACATCTCACTTCACTCATAGGCACGTCATCCACTGTTCCCTTTCCCATTTCCCGACCCGTTGCATGTTCCACCTCTACCCATGCACCCACATCATTTAGTAATGCACTAGATACCATGATTGAAGCGGCCACTCAGCTGAAGCAAGAATATAAGTTATTGGAGGAAAATAACTTAGAGCTGTGCAATCTCTCGGCTCAACTCCAGGCACGAGTCGATGCCTTGGAACTAGGTAATACAGCACTACAACACCAGGTGATTGACCTCCAACAATCGAAGACAGAACTCGAAGCTAAGTATGCAGAGACAGGCAAAGCTATGGAGGAACAACTCAGAGAACAAATGGGCCGCAATGCAAGACTTCAACGCAACATGGCCCTACTACGTCGTCATCTAGCAACGGCTCAAGAAGAAAACCGAAGGCTACAACAACAAAACTAGGAGAACCTAGAAGCGGCCATGGAAAACACCTCGGGAGCACCTATAGACCCTGCAAAATTCCAGGCTGTCCCCTCAGAACATATTCAACAGGTTTTAGAAGGTTATGCAACCCTCTTGGAAGCCCATGATCAGTTGGCAGACCAGATAAAGGAACTACAAGGATCCAAAGTACCGACAACACACCCACCCACACCTAAAGAGACGGTCGATGCCGCTACTTCGCCAGAACCTGAACCTTCAACGAACAGTGAGGTACTTGAGCTACGGCAACAGATTGCAGAGTTGAAAATCAAGTTGTTACAATATGAACGACCTCCTTCCCCACCCGAGCAACCCATAGAAGAAGAAGCAGTTATTATTCCAGTGGAGGAAGCATTTGAAGAGAACTATGAGCCTCAACCACTTCCAGGAGGACGAATCATGGAGGAAGGGCAAGATTACCTATAAGGAACCCCCATCAGCCTGGATGAAACAAGTAGAAGAAATGGGGAAAACTCATCAGGAACGTGTCTCCACTCAGATGCTAGCAATGAAGGCCATTGAGGAAACCATACTTCAATCTGAGTATTTCAGGCACCTTGCTCCTAGACGACTCATCACGAGCTCAGAATTACAATATAAACCATATTTTGTATTGTTGGCCGACTACAACCCAGAGATCAAAAGAGTCACCAACAAGTGCCCTACTTTCGCCACCTAGTTCGAACCAGAAGATATACCAGAGGCAGCCAGAAAAGGGGCTATATTCCAACCTACTTGGAGGCAAAGATTACTTGAAACATACCCGGAAATGCTTAGAACATGGGATCACGCTCCCATGCATTTGAAGTATAACCCTTGTTATGGGCCAGTACAAAGAAGAAGATCATGGAAAGCCTTGGCCATCAAGGTTCAGAACAATGTAAATTGTAAAGAATGGCTCAATTACCCCGCCATTGCACCCCCAACCGGCACCCCCATAGTATCATACATGATAGCAACCATCAGACATTGGATGCCATGCCTCCAACCCATGCCAGATGTAGCTGCCCAGATGATGCTCAAGATATTCGATATGATGCAGGTTGTGCTCAAAACTTTCCGCAATGTATGTCATATTCAACCTCCGATTCCCGGGTTTGTTAATGGTAATTATGACCTGCTATATGATATGAGCACCACCCTGAGCATACGAGTTGCTTATGCATGGCACGCACGCATCAGATATCTCCCTGCCTCCTACAAGCAAACTTTCGATGATATGTTCACCACAGGGTTCTGGGAAGCACACTCAGAGGTGTTCGCGCCAAGGCCCACCCATTTGTTACACCTCTTTGCATGCGAACAAACGATGTACTCAGAACTCTACACAACGCCACAGCCGGACATACCGGGCGCAATCAATTGGGATACCCTTCAGAGAGACCTGATCCGAGGGCTGCGAATCAAAGAACATGATGTGGCAGCTGACATTCTCCAGGACTATATTGACCAAACCGCAGATCAAAGGTCTGTCAGAGGCGACAGACGCTAGGGGGGGGGAGAGTGTTGGTAGTATACGGGAAGAAGCAAATACGGGCATACATGCAGATCTAGCACTAAGGCAACCCTTTATTTTTTTCCAAACCCCTACACCATTTAAAAGTGATTCTTATCACTAAAAACCCTTGTAAATATCATTACACCTTTTTGTAGCTCCATTTTGTTACAAGCCGAGGAGTCCTCGAGCTTGGGGAGCCTTAGAAGTAGTTGCCTGCCAATTTTCATATTTTTTAGATCTCGTTTGAGCCCTCAAATAAGCCCTGGAACCTAATTTTTAACTAGGCGGACACTAGGTCTCGAAAGGGCCAAAGCTAGTCAAAAAACTATAAATATAGCTAGAGAGCTCATTTTTGGGGGAGCTTCTTGTAGTTTTGAGCTTGTATGAGAACTGGGTTGCAATAGAAGTGATTCCATTGTCTTACTCTCTTTGTTCTTGCTGTGTGTGCACGTGTGTGTGTATGTGTGTGCATGTTAGTGTGCTTCGCACTCACACATTTGTGCCTTCACTTGCTCGAGGTCTTCACACCATCCTCATGTCTTCCCGGATTGACATTAAAGGAGGTGCTACTCATCACTGAGCTACACCTTCATTGGGGAATTCTCAAAAACTAGAATAAAACATAGCACAACTACCTTGATACATAGCTTTAAACAACAAAAGGATGAAAATGTTAGAGAGGCAGCTAGGAGATTCAAGCAATACATTGACAGATGTCCCAGAGAAGAAGTACCTTCCATGGCAAGACAAGTATCCCTATTCATAGAAGGATTGAGAAGTGCTCAATTAAGAACCTTGATGTATTATAGGAGATGCCCTGATCTAGGAGCATGTGTAAAAGAGGCAATAGATTTGGAGGATAACAGAGGACAAGACCTGTTAGCATTTGATCAACCTAGAACAATTGAAGATAAAATCCCACCAGTAGAAGAATTGGCACAAGCCATTGCTAAAGCCCTGGAAGTTATCACCAAAACAAATTTGATAAACACCAAGATAACAACAAATAAAAAATGTTATAATTGTGGAGAAAATCATTTGGTACAACAATGTCCATATCAAAAACCACAACATTTGCAAGATAGGAAAACACTAAAATATTGTACACTAGAAAGAAAATGGACAAATCATACCAGAGAAGAATGCTTTTACAATAAACAACCCATTAAGGAGACAGAATATGTGAACCAAAGAGAATATGGATTTATTGAGCAACAAAGACCTGTACTTGGGCAACAAACTCCATTACCAACAAATGTGGTACCAGTCAAATACACACCAATAGAAGAGGGAAACTCAAGAATAAGATCACCATACAAAGAAGATTATCATTGGAATGAAGGATATCAGGAAGACTGGGAAGGATATGAGCTGAGAGAACCAGAATTGCAAGCCCTAGACTTGGGAAATGGGAGAATTGAAATGGATACAGCTACATTCATGTATATAACCAATAATTACATGTCTAATCAGAGACCTCAGTTCAAAGGAAGTCAAAAAATAACTTGTTATAGATGTGGAGGGGAACATTTCATTAGAGATTGTCCACAACCACCCACACTAAGAGTAGAAGGAGCCTATTGCAAGGATTGTGGTAGGAAATATTTAATAAAGGATTGTCCAAGAAATCCTCAAAAACAACAAAACACTTCTAATAACATACCATTACAAGCAGTCAACATCATGGAGCAAGAAGAATTGAGTGACCCTGAACAAGTAAATGTAAATGCTATAACAAGGGCACAAGCCAAACAACAGGAAACAACCAAGGAACAAAAGAAGAATTCATCTCCAAAGGAGAAGAAAAACAGACAAAAAGGGAGATGGGAGAGAACAATGAGAGTGGGTAAAAGTCAAGAAGAAGAAAATATGGAACTGCCAAACATAGCCCACCCCAAAAGACACAAACCCAGCAAGAGATAAGCAATTCACAAAGTTTGGAAACTATGGTAAAAGCATACAAGGGAAGAATTCAAGAGGGACCAAATCCCACATACCATATAATGGCTTATCCTATACTAGATATAGAGCATGAAAGAATGCAAAAATGCAAACAAATCATACAAGAAGCACAACTTAAACTGGGGGAACTAGATAATTCTAAAACAACAGCTGGAGAAACAAAGGTAACAAGAACAAAGGAAATTATTGATCAAGAAGATGATTCACAGATAACATTCCAGGTAAATATAGACAAACAATGTACAATCTTATACCACACCATAATGGAGGAATTGGTAAAATAGAATCCTCACTTACAATACAAAATGGCAAAATGGGAAGCAATACTAGAGAATTTTGACCCACAGCCACAAGAACTGGAAGAGTTGTACATTCCTATTGATAAAATAGGAGGATATTGTGAAGGAGAAGAAGGGAACTCAACTCTGAAAATACAATTTGGTACAAATCATGCCCAAGCCATATTGGATAGTGGATCAGGTGTGGTTATCATGACTAAACAAACTTGGAAAAGATGGGGAAAAAATGAATTAATACCCACTAAAATGAGATTGCAACTTGCAGATGGACACATAGAAAAACCTCTAGGAATATGGGAAAAGGTGATTGTGGATATATGTGGAATAGAAATAGAGCATACTTTTGCCATAGTTGAATTTCCACAATCCACTTCATATGAAATCATCCTAGGAAGACCATTTATGAGACAAATGCAAACTGTGCAAGATTGGGGTAATGATTGCCTATATCTTCAGAGCAAAGGAAGAATAACCAGAGTAAATCTAAGAAATGGTCATTATTGTGACATATCCCCTCAAGAATGGTTCAAAATACATCAGAATCAGGATTTGAGTGAAGAATCAGAGATTGAAGATCAGAATGGAACATAATCATCAATATGGAAGTGCAATGTGTTAAGAAACCTTACAAATAGAAAAAGAGGATTAAGAAAAGAAGATTGTGTAGAAGGGAGAAAATTACAAGATGAGAGCTATGTACCACAAAAATTCAAAGATGAAGAATTTGAACCTTATGGTTGGAACCAGATTTTGGCTACCATGGATCTAGCCAATGACGAATATGTGGGAGTGAAATTCCAAAATGAAGAAGGATATGATGTTTTTCACATAGGAATACAAATGATAAAGGTATCAAAAACATAAGAGGACCAGGAAAAAGGAATGATATTGAAAAATGGAAAAACACATATTTGGAAGAGGTGAAAGCTGCAGATGCAATAAAAGATAAAATCTCAGGCAAATATAAAAAAAACAAACACAAGGAAATGGAAGAAGATCAAGAGGATGAAAAAAATAAGAAAATGACAAACAAGGATCAACAATTTGATGTACCTGCAAATTTCAAGACTTATGAAGTAGAAGACAGATTACTTCTAAAAATGAAACCAAAGAGAGAAAAGAAAAGAGGGGAGGCATATGACAATGAGGAGCAAACAAAGAAGGTAATGATCACTCAGGAAGAAGGGGAAGAAAGACATATTGTAATAGCTGATGACATGATAAATCAAGAGGAGGAAGCATTAAGAAATTTGGCCAAAAACTATAGGGATGTGTTTGCTTACAGCTACAAGGACTTGAAAGGTATTGATCCTAAAATCTGTGAGCATAAGATTCCTATTACACCTGATGCAAAGCCTAGCAAACAAAGACATTACACATTCAATGATAAATACTCTGCTAAAATAAAGGAAGAAATTGATAAGCTGCTGGCTGCCAATTTCATCTATGAGATTGAATACATAGAGTGGATATCTCCTATAGTTGTAGTACCAAAGAAGAATGGGAAACTTAGGGTATGCATTAATTTGAAAAAAGTGAATGCTGCAACTATAAGGGATAGCTACCCATTGCCTATAACAGACCATCTTCTAGAAATAGTGGCAAGGAAGGAGGTTTATAGTTTTTTGGATGGCTTTTCAGGATACAATCAGGTACCCATAGCCTTGGAAGACCAACATAAAACTGCCAGCCTTTAGTAAATGGGGGTTGGATTTCATTGGACCCATACATCCTCCAACAAAACAATCCCATGCTGAATACATAATAGTGGCCACAGATTACTTGACCAAATGGGCAGAGGCTAGAGCTACAAAAATGAATGATGCTCATAATACTGCAAGATTTCTCTATGAAAATATCATCACCAGATTTGGATTACCAATTGAATTGGTAAGTGATAGGGGACTCATTTTTTGAACCAAATCATAGAAAACATAACTGAATACTTCATGATTAGCCATAGAAAGTCAGCCCCATATCACCCACAAGCCAATGGGTTAGCAGAAAGTACCAATAAGGTACTCTGCACTGTATTGTCAAAATTGGTAAAGACAAACAGGAATGATTGGGATTTACAACTTAATCATGTCCTATGGGCCTATAGAGTGGCATACAAAACTGCATTAGGAACCACACCATTCAATCTGGTATATGGACAAAATGCAGTTTTGCCCATAGAATTCCTTATTCCAACACTTAAGGTGGGAAGTCAATACAAATGGACTGGACATGAATTATCTGAGAGAGTGATGGAATTGGAAAAACTAGGAGCTTCTAGACTCCAAGAAATTATGAGCATATATGCAGACAAGAAAAGACAAAAAGCTTATCATGATGTTCACATTAAAGAAAAAGATCTACAAGAAGGAGATTTAGTTTTGGCATACACAGTAAAGGAACATCAAAAGAAATTTCAAAAGAAAGGGCATGGACCATATATTATGAATCAGATCAGTAATAGTGGAGCTATTCAATTAGCTAATATAGATGGAGAAATCATGCCAAATTTCATAAGTGGATGTAGAGTAAAAAGGTATGATCTTCCATTAACTGTCTCTGAATGGAGAAGATTACATCAAGCTCAAAACAGGAAAAAAGAAGGGGAAAATATTAGAAAGGAGGCTCAACAGGAGGCAAAAGCAAGGATAAGAAAAATCAAAAATCTTAGGGAAGTCCTTTTGTGTGAAACACCTCTAAAAACATTTTCCTGTTATAACAATGAATTTTCAAGATGAGAAAATCAAGGTCTTGATGACTCAGGTGCACAAGTAAATTTGATCAGTTCAGCTTTGTTGAAAAAGTTTAACCCAAAAAGGACTAAAAGCAAAACCTTTATCAAAACTGTGGAAGGACATCTCATACAAAGCATGTCTTCATCTTCTATTGAAGTTAAGTTCAATGAGGAATATATGGAAATAGATTGTGAAGAATGGCCAGATCACTTGATGACTGAGAAATTGATTCTGGGACAACCATGGCTAAAGCAAGGTAAAGTAATTTTGGATTTTGAAAAAATGAAGCTTAAGTTGACAATAAATGACAAAAGGTTTTTAATGTTTTTATTGAGTAATGAAGAACAGGAAGATCAACAGGATATTCATGACTCAGACCTGGAAGGATTTACTTTTTCATTAGAAAACACACAGACATTACCAATACAATCACTTTATGATCAAACTTCATTTAATCAAAACCAAGAGAGAATTGAAGGAGCAAAAGATGGTGAAGAGATAGAAGCAAGGTGGAAACTATGGCATAGTCAGAAGCATCAAGGCATCCGAACAAGAAGGATGTGGAAACAAAGTACACACAAGCCCTCCTCATCAAAACAAATTTCCAGAACAAAATGGATATGGAAGCCAAAAAATTTCAGGAACAGCTTATCAAAAGAAGATGGGTGTATCCATAGAACAGAGTCAGCACGGATTAACTATTATTGGGTAAAAAAATCAGATTTGATTCAATGGAAAAGAACATGAGTATCTGATATGCAGTTACGATCTTTGATAAGAAAATCAGAGTGTTTTAGAGACGAAAATTATGACATTTTGAGAATATTGGTAATTTGTTCTACCTTACCCTTTTTCTGAGAAAAGAAATAGGAGGGGAAGAAAGGAAGTGGAAGGTAATTAAAAAAAAAAACAAGAGAAGAAAAAAAAAAATATTATTATTAACAAAAAAGAGGAAAAAAAGAAAGAAGGAGATAAAAGAGAAAAGAGAGAAAAATTATCCATTTTTTCTTTTATAAGATTATACAACACAAAGCAAGATATAGATAGAAGTATAGCAGGTTTCCATTTTTTATTTCTTAGTTTTTATTTTTTTTTTAATTTTATTTCAATCTTCTTCAACAAATTATAGTTTTTCAAAATTTTCTTTTCTTTATAAGAGCTGTCAGAAGAGAAGAGAGCACTAGACATCTTGCTACACATGCAATGATCACTTTAATTGAGTTTTTGAAGAAGTCAAGATTTAATGGAGATTCTATTTTCATTCTTCCTTCATTTCATCTCAATATAAATGTCATCTTTTATTTCTTGTGACTTATGTGGGTGGAGTTTTCCTTTTGTGTGATGCTATATTTTCTTCAGAATGGTGAATTTCAAGGAACTACCAATCCATGATTTCAAGGCAGACTCAGTAACTCTATCCAGAGGACATTGGTTCTTAGACAGTGAAGCAACAATGGAAACTGTAGAGTTAGAATCTGATGAAGAGCAGGAGATTCCAGAAGCAGAAAAGATAGTCAAGGAACTAAAGGAAACTCTTGGGATCATTGGTCAACATATCTTTACTATAGGAGTTGGAGGTCACAAGTACACCATGCTGTGCCAGGAGTTTTGCAAATTCCAGAAAAGTGTAGTCAATTACAAAAGATGAAAAGCAGTGGGATTACACAGGCTGTTGGATGAACCAATATTTTTCATAGACTTTGAACGAGTTGCACAGGTGACGAATAGCCTGTTGGAAGTTGGAAAGGGAAATGATGCATATTTTAGGTGTTCAGTCAAAGACAAGGAGAACAAAGAGGTGAACATCACAATAAAAGCAGAGCATATCAGGGCAGCTCTTCAGTTTTATTCAATGGGAACTAAGTTGGATAACAGCTTTGTCAAGAAGAATAAAGAAACATATACAGGGTATTCTAAATTTGCTGATTTCAAAGGAAAAGAGATGGAAGAATATGCTACCAGAATGTTCCTTCAATATTTCTGTTTTCCAAAACTACCAAGATATACCATGCCACACAAACCAGTGACATTAATCATGTTTAACAAGAATAAAACTAAACCTTTTGGAGTGATGGATGTAACTCCCTACATACATGATCAATTAAAAGAGGCAGCTAAACATTGGGAGCAAAGAAAGTTCATGAATGGAGCACAATTTTTGACAAGGATTATATATCATATTTTAGGAATGGAAGATCAATTGAAGTTGGCTCTAGTAGCCCAATATTTCAAAAATTTGATGGCGGGAATCAAAAGTCCTTCGAGGAAGATGTCTGTAAGAGAAGCAGAAGGCCAATCAAGCATGAGGGGAGCAAAAAGGAAAAGAAAAGGAATTTCAGAAGAAGTCATTCCAGTAAAGAAAAGGAGATTGGATCCAAGAAAAGTGGAATTGGAACAGGAGGAAGCAACTAAGGAAGAACATGAAGCTCCTCAGAAGCAGGTACAGTCTTCAAATGATCCTCATCCACCTCAGACAAGCAAAGAGCAGTTGTATACCTAATTGACCCAAGGAAATAATAAAAGGGCAGTATATGAAGCTCAATATCAAAAGATGTTGGAGGACTACTCTTGCAAAGCAACTGATTGGATTCAAGAGGAAGTAGAACACTATGAAGAGCTGCATGATCAGATGATGGCAGCAGAGACAGAGGAAATTTATGTCAAAAAAGAAGTGGAACTGTTAGCATATTTCAAAGAGCTTCAAGGACCTCCTGAAACTAGAACTACAGTTGTAGTGAAGAAGAAGGTTCAGAAGAAACCTGTACAGAAGAGGCAGTTAACCAAGAAAAGTAAAGGAAAATCAGTAGCAGAACCTGTACCAAGGATGGAGACAGAGGAAGTAATAGTAGAAGAAAATAAGCAGGAGGAATCTATGGCTGTGAAAGAATCAAGAATGGACAAATCAAGAGTAGCAGGCTCTTCACAATTTTCTTCAGACTCTGAAAGTGATATTGAAAACTTTTTGTTGAAAAGTTTGAACTTATCAGTGCCTAGTACACCAAATGTGATGACACAAGCCTCTGAAAAAAAATAAAACACCAGAAGACGAGTGAAAAGTTACAGGGGAAACAAGTCCAAGAAGAAGCAGCAAAGCAAGATAGTTCTGAAGAAGAGAGAAGGTTACTGAAAGGCAAAGCAGTGATGATGGAAGAAGAGAGTGAAGTAAGGAAGGAATCCAGCTATGGATTAGTGGATTCAGGATTGAAGACAATATGGACAAAACCTTTATATCAAACCTATTTCAAATGGGATGAAGGAAGGTTAGAAGCAAAAAAAGAAGTTCAGTTATGCAATTCATTACACAAACAAAAAGAGATAGATCAAATCAAGGAAACAGAGGAAATAGTGGAAAAGAAGAATGCTCAGGAAGTAAAAGAAGGATATACAATAAAGAGATGAACCAAAGCATAGAAGACATACTATATGACTTGAATCATAATGAAGAGTTTACAACTACAGAAGATCAAGGACAAGAGGAAGATCTGGATCTCATGGATGTAGATGAGCAAGAGGAAGGACAAAAGGAGCAGATAATTGATGATCAAACAAAGTTCTCTGTGGAGATTGATTCAACTCTAAATCAGGAAAAGGAAGTACACTAAAAGGAAGGACATCTTCTGGAAGAAGAACAACAAGGAATGGAGAAACAAAAGGCAGAAGAAGTGGAGACAACTAAAGACACATCAGGATATGAGAAGAAGGAGCATCAGATATTAGAACATGAGGAAATTATTGCAGACAAAGAAGAAATGAAAGCAGAGAAGAGCTATGAAGAACAAAAGAATCAGGTCATAGGGTATGAGGAAGAAGATGAAGATGAGAATGACTGGAAAGAAGAAAAGCAGATAGAAGTGAAACAAATGGAATTAGAAGCTGGGTTGGAAAGAATACCTAAAGATATAAGATCTGCCTGCAAGGTTATTATGAGCAATATAGAACAATTCAGACCATCAAGTAGGAACATGTTCATATCAGGCATGGTAGCTGAATCTGAGTTTGTAAGTGGTAGCAGAATCATTAATGAGCACAGGAAAGAAAAGGAGCAGTTAATAGAACAGATAAAAATTATTCAAGAAAGGAATGAGGATTTGACCAACAGAGTGATTTCTTTAGAAGAATTTGAAGCTGAACAACAGAATAAAATTCAATTTCTTGAAGAGAAATGTGCAAAACAGATAGAGCATAGCAACAAAATGGAGATGGAGCTGAAGAAAGCTGAAGGAAGATATAGAACCCTGCAGAGTTCATATCAAATAATGGTCAAAGCCAATGAGGAAATAAACAAGTTATTAATGGAAGAAGGTCAATTGAAGGAGGACAGGAAGACTGTACAGGTGACACAAGATGAGAAGGAAGATCTGAACAAAGAAATTATGAGATTGCAAACAAAGTTGAAAGAAGCTAGGGAGTTAGAAAAACAAGCAAGTATACATGCTGCTACTTCAATGAGGGGATATAATAAGTTACATATGGATATAGAAAAAAAGAGAAGTGATTGGCAGTTGAGTATAGAAAAGGAAAGAAATGAGTGGAAAATAGAAAGAGAATTGTGGACCTCTCAAAATAAAATTTTAATGTTGAAGATAGAAGAGCTACAGAAAAAATTGGAAAAACCACAAACTCAAGTGGAAGAGCAGGTAGAGACTACACAAGTAGAAGAATATGAAGTAGGAGATGATGATAGAATCCAACATGATGGTGAACAAGAAAACAAAGCACCAGTGGAAGAGTACTCAGAAGAGTTTGTTCAAAAACTTTCGACAGATAGAGAATCTAGAATGGAATTTATTAGAAAAATGCATAATGAATACGAGGAACAGATTGTTAATTTTGCTGTGAACAAAGGAATAAATCCGGATCAACACCATTGGGCTGCAGATGGCTTAGGTATACCCTTTTGCATGATTATGGAAAGCATTAGAAACTATCAATTGGCAAGGGTAGGATTACCTCCAAACAAGTATTTAGAATATGAAGAAGACATCAATGTGACAAAGGAGTTATTTGAAAAAGCTAATCCCAAATGGAGAAATAGGTGGTTGGATGTTAATAAAGAATGCAAAAAAATATGGAAAGAAGCACCAATACAGTTAAAAATCAATCCAGCATATTGTCCAATAGCAAGAAGAAGGGATTGGACACTTTTTTGGGAAAGAAGGAAGGAGGGACAGATTCCACCAAAATGGTTGAATTTTCCAAAGATAACAAGACCAAAGGCAGGAGCATGGCCAACAAAGAAGTATATGGTTGACACAGCAGAATCTGTCATATCTACATACAAAGATGTCAATGATCCAGCATGTATTTTACTAATCAGAGTAATGAGACTCATATTGGCATGTATAGAGACTTTTACAGATACAGATGTCAGAATTCTCAATTACATTGGCTTTAATTCTCCATTTGATGCTTTATTATTTGATCTCAGTGAAACACCAGACAGGATATGTATGATGGCTTATTATAGCAGAACAATATTTTTGGGTAGCCATTATCTCCAGATTTTTGAAGATGCATTTGATTATGGATTTTTTGAGAGAGAATCAGAAATATTTGGAAATTTGTCAGTAGTAACAAAATCTCGGCTCACTTCCTATGAAGCTGCATACACAAAGTATCTGAAGAAAGATGTAATAGACAAACCAGAGGCTGCTGTGCAATGGAGAAAAGCATTATTTGAGATGGTGAATAACTTGAACATCACAGAAAGAAAAACTCATGACTTATTGTCACAAGTATATCAGAGAAAGAAGAAGTGAAGGGAGCATTCATTAAAATATCAGCAAGAATGTCTTTTGTCAGGAGCCAAAAGGTCTAGGAGGGGAAGAATGTTAGAAGAAGCATTTTTTGAAGAGAAATATTTGTAAAATGATAAAAAATTATAGAAATATTTATGCAAATGATGTAAAAATGAGGAAGAGTCTTCCTCATGTAAATTAGAATCATATGTAATTTTTCTAGAATTTTTGGAAACTCTTAGATAGCATATTTTTAGATTAGAAAGGAAAAGGACCGAAATTCAAGTGTGAAAAGGGACACTTGAAAATGTATAAAAGATAATTTCCTCTATTTTGAGAGGGTTGGTTATTTGTATTTGATGCTATCCAAGTAATGAGAAGAGTTTCTTGCAGAAAATCGTGATTCTTCCTTCTGTGTGAATTTCTTTGATTTGTGAGTCTATTCTATGTGTATCCATGGAATTTGCAAGCTTCTATTGTGTATTTTTTATGAATGTGTATGAAGAGAGTTGTTTCATGATGTGTTGAGTGAGAAATTGCTGAAGAATAGTGCTGGAGATGAAAATTGTCAGTTTCCACAGGATCACGATTGTCTCGTCTAGAGGTTACATGTATCATTTTTGAAATTTGACTTCATAATTTTTTTCTGCTGAGAAAATAACACACTTTAGACACAAAGATAATTGAAAATGATGTAGTTTTGCTCAAGATAATCAATACCCTAGAAATTTCTCTTCATCTTCATCATTTCTCAGAAATCCAGCCAGTTTTCGCTTATTTCTTGGATTCTATCATCTAGAAGGGGCTGTGGTCTCTTGTATACTTCCAGGATTGACAAATATAAGATGTGTTGTTGATTCTTTATGCTAAAATGATTGGAGAGGACAACTCCAAAGGTTAACAACAAACAGAGTCCTCGACTTAGATGGTCCGGAATCTCTATGAATGGTCTGGGCTCTAATGTAGCTTCTTGTTTTGGGGTTCTCCATTGCCCTAACTTCTCAATGCCGCTTGAAGGAGAAATTTTCTTATTTGTTGCCCATAGGTTGTGTTTGCTGCTTCAGGATATGCATCCCTTGGCTGCTCTGATGCTCATGCTTTCAAATCATCTGGTCTTTTAAAGGAATCAATGTTTTGAGTCAGAAAAGTTCTATAACATGCTAGACTGATGGTTCCAAATGTTGGCAGCTCATTGTCTTGTTCATCAGTTGTTGTGATCTGCTATATATGGATAACATTTGAATACTTGATTTATCTGCATTCCATGGAGGTGTTAGTCGGTCGTCGGAGTGGGACAGATGTAACGGAAATCTTTGTAAAACACGCGCGAAAGGTTGTTACATGCATATTTGTAAATCTTTATAAAGCAATGAAATCTCCGGGGGCGCAGAGAGCACGGGGGGGGGGGGGGGGGGGAATTTTTGGTCTAATTCTCGTGTTATCACCAGACTGTTCGTCTGGTTGTCTGTTTGAATGTTGCAGCAGTGTGTGTTGTTTAGTTTCTGAGTACTCTGGGTCGTCGTGTGTAGCTGTGTTATTCTTTCTTGATTGAGTTTGCGCAGTGAATCTTAAGTGTTGCAGTATTGCGTCTTGTCTGAGTTTTGCATACTCTGTGGTGTTCTGTGTTGTAATCTGTCAATCTCGGTTACCCGGTGAATTTAATCCATTCAGTAAGACGTTGAATCGTTGTCTGGAGGAGTTACTGTGGATCGTTATGACGAATTGTTCTGCTAAGTTGTACGACGTAGTGTTCTTCTCCTTGTTGAACTGCTAAGTATGTGTGACTGTAGTGATCTTCCCTAGAGCATTGTGCAGAAGTAGTGCTGATCTCGATCTGCACTTGTACGGTGAGAAATTACCTAGGATTAAGGGTAATTCCAGGGTGTGATAGTCTTCATACTGTAAGTTGAACCTGTAGATACCTTCTGTGATTCGGTTGCTTGACCATGAGCACTGTCTTGATGAAGGATGGGTTATTGTACTGTTACAATAGGATGTTAGCTTGAAGTAATTCGGTATTAAGGTACCGATAAGTTTGGTATAGTCTAGTTGCTACTGGTAACTGAGCTAAGACTGTGTCGACACTATTTAAGGACAATAGATTTCAGTTATTTTTGGGAACTAAGTATAGGGCCTCTGTCTAACAGACCCCTACCACTCCCAAGAACCCACTTAGGTCGGTTTACTCACTTCTGATAGTTAGAACGAAGCGGTTTTAACATTTTAACACTTAACACTTGGTGCCGTCTATGGGAAAGTGGCATCAAGATCGTCATTCATCTGTCAGGATCGAACATCAAGATTACCGTTCGTTTGTCAAAAGTAGCAACAAAACGAGATTGTTGCAAACTTGCTGTGGAAACGTGATTATAAAAATTTATCGATAGTAATACTACACAATTAGTACAAAAGATGATACATGCCGGTTACTCGATCCGGTGAAACGTATCCCAAGAACCATCAGTTTGGAGTACTTAATGTACTAAAGACAACTATGGGAGGTAGAAGTACAACTAGGTCTGACCCAGTTGTCAAGAAAGTCAAGAACGTTAGAACTGATTCTGGTCATATTCCGATGGAACGTGTCACGCCTCTGGTACATTCCGGTACTATTTCGACACAGTCTGTCGAAGATATAGTAACTCCAGAATCTACCAGGACGCAGTCTGAAGCTAGCTTAACAATCTTGGATAAAGATTCAAATTTGTTTACGATTAGAAATACGTTAGCCAAAGAAATTGGCGAAGGCGAAAAAACACCTTATTTTGGCATAATTTCGGCATATTCCGGTGACATTTCGGTAACAGAATCACAGTTTTTCGGCGACGGTTTACCATGTTTTGATGAATCTTCAGCCCAACCACCACTTTTTGAAGAAAGTTCCCCTACACTGGACATCAAGAAGGAAGGAAAGTTGTTCGAAATAGAGATTCGAAGTATACTGAGTAAAATTATCAAACCAGAAAGAGCACCGTCCGACGATACAGATTCCGATAGTTCAGATATTCAACCCCGAGATACAGAAGTTAGTCGCAATACACTCGCCATGAACGAGCAACAACAACAACAGCAGCAACAACAACAAGTATGCCCACCAAGGCCGCCTCCGATAGGAGTGACGTACACTAAATTTGGTGGATTCCCAGGAGATGATCCGGATGCTCACGTACGCACCTTCGAGATAAGCTACGCAGTTCTCAACCATCCACCAGATCCGGCGTATAACGCTATTGTCTTCCAATCTACATTGGTCAACGAAGCAGCTAGATGGCTTACACAATATGATATTAATCACTTCGGCACCTATGAAGCAGTACGAGATGCCTTTTTGTAGCAATTCAGGCTAAAGAAGAATCCAGCCAAAATTTTTGACTATCTGCAAAACAACAGACAGAAGGTAAATCAAACAGTACAGGAATATGCTACTCTATTCAGGACTCACTTGAGGCAGTTACCACCAGCACATGCCAACCTACCGGACGACGTTATTACCCAGTGGTTTATCAATGGCTTGACTCCACAACTTAAATAGATTATGATCATACGTTGTGTAGGAGCAATGACACTAGATGCAGTGATTGCAATGGCTCTGCAACTGGAAAACAAGGTTGGAGGATTTACAGAAGATCTGGAGTGGGCAAAAACAAACAGAAATGTCACCGAAGATATGACCAGACAAGTATACTGCATCACATGCAAGAATTCAGGCCATACTAGTGCCACTTGTGCACTTAATCAGTTATTCTGTGCTATATGCAACATTGCCGGACACACCACCAAAAACTGCGCATACAACGCCAAAGTACAGGGAACCGCAACTGTCAATGCTATTATACAGGAACCGGGGTAGCCGGCCAATCACTATGTGCCTCCGCAAATGAGAAACAACCAGCAACAAGGATATCAAAATTACAGAGGACAGAGAAATAACAACTATAATGCAAACCGTTGGCAGACCGGACCACCACCGGAAAATCCCAATCTTCCACCATCGCGTTGTCATTTCTGTGGTGAATTCGGTCACATTAGAAGATTCTGTAAGGATGCAGCTGAATATGATAAGAGGAAGAAGGAACGACAAAATCCAATGGCTAATATGGTACAAATCACACCAGTAGAAACACAAGCTGCAGTAATTCAGACCCGTTTCGGTAAACAACTGCAGCCTGCAGCAGAATTATTTGAACCAGGTATACGCGAACAACAAAGGATGTACAACAAGGCTAGTCAATGGACCACCATGGAACCTCTAGAATTCCCAGATCCTATCCCAGTAACCCAGACCCCGTTAACCAAAGAAGGAACACAACAACAGGATGACAATTCAGCAGCAGCCACATCATCAGCCGCACGTACATCATCAACAGCAGGCACATCATCAGCAGCAGGTATATCATCAGCAGCAAACACATCATCTTTAGCAGACGCATCATCTTCAGAATCTGTGGAAACAATCCAAAAGGCCTGGGAAATTTTATCTAAAGCATCCATCACTCTTCCTTTGGGCCAATTACTTGCACTAGTACCGGGAGTTTGACAGCAATTTCAACAACAGTTCAGTCCTGTGCCTTCATGCATTCCGGCGACAGCGACAGTACAACCGGAACCTGATTCTACGGTCGATCATTCGGTTCCTTTAATTACGGTATGGTATAAGAATCATAAAATCACACAGGTATTAATTGATGGAGGATCTGGAGTCAACATTGCTACTGATGTACTGTGTAAAAGGTTAGGGTGGACCGAGATCGAACCAGTTCAGTTTTTTGTCAGAATGGCCGACCAATCACCTTACAAGGTACAAGATTCAAAATGACCTTTGTCATACTAGATTTACCAGAATCCACTCTTGATTACAACCTCCTTTTCGGACGACCTTGGCTGAAGCACGCTAAGGTGATACAGGATTGGTCTGCACAAGAGCTCACTTACAAGGATAAAAATCGTAAATACATTGTAAAATTAGATGTCATACAACCTTGCGAGTTGCATGCTAGACCGTATTTGGTAGAACCAGTCCATATGCTAGATGGATTATCAGATAATGAAGTAGAAGAGTTTCTAAAAAACAATATTGACTTGATCTCCCTAGGAACTGTTGATCTACAATCTGTTGTAGATAATTGGAACCCTGCAGTTTGTACGATAATGACTGTAACAGAAGAAGATAAAAAGGAAGATACTGCGGTTATAGATGATGCTCAACTGCAACAACTTTTTAAACCAGAGAAGCCTCGACAATTTTATGTCCCAGAAGATCAGTTGATCACTTATAATTTAGGCAATGAATATCATCCGCGTCCTGTGAAGATAAAGAAAAACTTACCGGAAACATTTCAAGCAGGCTTAATCCAGCTACTCCGAGAATTCTCTGACGTCTTTGCATGGGATTACAAAGATATGAAAGGATTGGACCCGTGCATCTATCAGCATAGAGTCATGCTGAAGCCGGAAGCAAGACCGAACAAGCAATCCAACTACCGGATGAATCCAAATTATGCATCATAGGTAAAAGCAGAACTTGATAGGCTATTGAAGGTTGGATTCATTGTACCCATAGAGCACGCTGAGTGGATCTCACCAATTGTTATTGTTTCGAAAAAAAATAAGCAGTTGCGAATATGTGTAGATTACTGGAAACTGAACGCAGCTACAGTGCCTGATCCTTTTCCGATCACTTTTCTTGACACAATGCTTGATAGAGTAGCAGGACATGAAATGTATTCATTTTTGGATGGGTACAGTGGATATAATCAAGTTAGAGTGGCTGAACATGACATACCAAAGACCGCCTTCATTACCAACTGGGGTGTTTTCGCATGTACTGTTATGTGGTTTGGATTGAGAAATGCCCCAAGTACATTTCAAAGATGTATGCAGGAAATATTTTCTCCTTATCTCACCTCTTTTATGCAAGTTTACCTTGATAATTTTTCAATTTTCAGTAAGATGATAGCACACCTGTTCCATTTACGGTGCTGCTTTCAGAAATGTAGAGAATACAGACTCTGTTTGAACCCAAACAAATCAGTGTTTGCAGTTTCATGTGGCAAGCTACTTGGTCACATTGTATCTTCACAAGGTATACACGTTTTTGGAACTCAAGGTCAAGCATAAAACATGGAAGCACATCAAAGAAGTGGACATAGAAGAAGAGGGAGCAAGTAGGGAGCTCCAAGAAGTGTATGTCAAATTTTCAGAAGAATCCCCTACAAAAATAGTGATTTTCATCACTAAAAACCATTGTAAATACCATTATCTATTTTTATACCTCCATTTTGTTCAAGCCGAGGAGTCCTCGAGCTTGAGGAGTATTAGAAGTACCATCGTACCAATTTTCATAATTTTTAGACTCCGTTTGAGCCCTCAAATAAGCCCTGGAACCTAATTTTTATCTAGGCCGGACACTAGGTCTGGACAGCGCCAAAACTAGTCAAAAAACTATAAAAAGAGCTAGAGAGCTCATTTTTGAGGTTAGCTTGTTAGAGAATAGAGCTTTTGTAAGAGAACTCTTTTGCAATCTAAGCTTTCCATTGTTCCTCTCTTTGATCTTACTTTGTGCGCGTGTGTGTGTATGTGTGTGCATGTTTGTGTGCTTTCACTCACGCACTTGTGCCTTCACTTGCTCGTGGTCTTCATACCGGTCCTCACGTCTCCGCGGATTGACAAGTAAAGGAGGTGGTGCTTACGCTTGAGCTACACCAAATTTTGGTGCCGTTGCCGGGGAGAGAGCTTCGAGGACGAGCGTTGTGATGGTAAGATTGTAGATTTGCGACGTTGGAAGGTAAAAAAGCTGTCATTTCAGTTCATTTTCTGTTTTTTTCTCTTCATCATCATCATCATCATCATCTCCACCTTCTTCCATCTTCTTCTTCATAGAAATTTCTTGTTTTTTAGTGCATCTTCACCATTTTCATACCATTTTTCATGCATTATTGTGGGGGAAGGAGTTAGGAGGTGCAAGGGGGAGCAAGCGCTGTGTTTTTTTTTCATGATTTTCTGCTCATACGGAGCTCGCCATTGCCGACGCTCAGAAATTTGAATTTCCCGCCAAAAAACGCGATCCTGTGATGAAAATCACGATTTTGTGAAAATTCAAAATTTTTTGAAAAACCACGATTTTCTGTTTTCCCGCCTAAAAGTTGGCTGAAAGAATCACGATTTTGTGGTCATTCTCAGAATCGCGATTCTGTGACTGTGCTCAAAATCGCGATTCTCACAAATCACGATTTTCAGCAAAAAAAAACACGATTTTAAGAAAACACGATTCCCTACTCAAAATCGCGATTCTAAAAAAATCACGATTTTCAGTGAAAACACGATTTTGTGAAAAAAGGCGATTCTATGTAAACCCGATTTTTTGCTCAAAATCGCGATTTTCAAAAAACACGATTCTCTGCTCAAAATTGCGATTCTCACAAATCACGTTTTTTAGCCAAAAAACACGATTTTGTGAAAACACGATTCTGTGAGACAAAATCGTGATTTTCATGTCAAAAATACGATTCTGAAAACCACGATTTTCAGCGGGCTCAAAATCGCGATTCTCACAAATCACGATTTTCAGCCAAAAAACACGATTTTGTGAAAACACGATTCTATGAGACAAAATCGCGATTTTAATGTCAAAAAACACGATTCTGAGCAAATAGGATTTTTAACGGGCTCAAAATCGCGATTCTCACAAATCACAATTTTCAGCCAAAAACACGATTTTGTGAAAACACGATTCTGTGAGACAAAATCGCGATTTTCATGTCAAAAACACGATTCTGAAAACCACGATTTTCAGCGGGCTCAAAATCGCGATTCTCACAAATCACGATTTTTAGCCAAAAAACACGATTTTGTGAAAACACGATTCTGTGAGACAAAATCGCGATTTTCATGTCAAAAAACACGATTCTGTGCAAATACGATTTTTAGCGGGCTCAAAATCACGATTCTCACAAATCACGATTTTCAGCCAAAAACACGATTTTGTGAAAAGACGATTCTGTGAGACAAAATTGCGATTTTCATGTCAAAAACACGATTCTGAAAACTACGAGTTTGTGAAAAACGCGATTTTGTGAATCACGATTCTTTGAGACAAAATCGCGATTTTCAGAAACACGATTCTGTGCTCAACATCGCGATTTTTAGAAACACGATTTTGTGCTCAACATCGCGATTTTCAAAAACACGATTTTGTGCTCAACATCGCGATTCTTTGACTTCATAGCATCGCGATTCTCTGAAAGTTAACAAAATCGCGATTCTCTTGAAGATCACAAAATCGCGATTTTCTTGAAAAGGTCCTGTTTGCCTGTTTTGATCCCCAAGAGCCTGATTTGACATAACTTTTTCATCCGAAGTCAAGGAACTAAAGGAAACTCTAGGGATCATTGGTCAACATATCTTTACTATAGGAGTTGGAGGTCACAAGTACACCATGTTGTGCCAGGAGTTTTGCAAATTCCAGAAAAGTGTAGTCAATTACAAAAGATGAAAAGCAGTGGGATTACACAGGCTGTTGGATGAACCAATATTTTTCATAGACTTTGAACGAGTTGCACAGGTGATGAATAGCCTGTTGGAAGTTGGAAAGGGAAATGATGCATATTTTAGGTGTACAGTCAAAGACAAGGAGAACAAAGAGGTGAACATCACAATAAAAGAAGAGCATATCAGGGCAGCTCTTCAGTTTTATTCAATGGGAACTAAGTTGGATAACAGCTTTGTCAAGAAGAATAAAGAAACATATATAGGGTATTCTAAATTTGCTGATTTCAAAGGAAAAGAGATGGAAGAATATGCTACCAGAATGTTCCTTCAATATTTCTGTTTTCCAAAACTACCAAGATATACCATGCCACACAAACCAGTGACATTAATCATGTTTAACAAGGATAAAACTAAACCTTTTGGAGTGATGGATGTAACTCCCTACATACATGATCAATTAAAAGAGGCAGCTAAACATTGGGAGCAAAGAAAGTTCATGAATGGAGCACAATTTTTGACAAGGATTATATATCATATTTTAGGAATGGAAGATCAATTGAAGTTGGCTCCAGTAGCCCAATATTTCAAAAATTTGATGGCGGGAATCAAAAGTCCTTCGAGGAAGATGTCTGTAAGAGAAGCAGAAGGCCAATCAAGCATGAGGGGAGCAAAAAGGAAAAGAAAAGGAATTTCAGAAGTCATTCCAGTAAAGAAAAGGAGATTGGATCCAAGAAAAGTGGAATTGGAACAGGAGGAAGCAACTAAGGAAGAACATGAAGCTGCTCAGAAGCAGGTACAATCTTCAAATGATCCTCATCCAGCTCAGACAAGCAAAGAGCAGTTGTATACCTATTTGACCCAAGGAAATAATAAAAGGGCAGTATATGCAACTCAATATCAAAAGATGGTGGAGGACTACTCTTGCAAAGCAACTGATTGGATTCAAGAGGAAGTAGAACACTATGAAGAGCTGCATGATCAGATGATGGCAGCAGAAATTTATGTCAAAAAAGAAGTGGAACTGTTAGCATATTTCAAAGAGCTACAAGGACCTCCTGAAACTAGAACTACAGTTGTAGTGAAGAAGAAGGTTCAGAAGAAACCTGTACAGAAGAGGCAGTTAACCAAGAAAAGTAAAGGAAAATCAGTAGCAGAATCTGTACCAAGGATGGAGACAGAGGAAGTAATAGTAGAAGAAAATAAGCAGGAGGAATCTATGGCTGTGAAAGAATCAAGAATGGACAAATCAAGAGTAGCAGGCTCTTCACAATTTTCTTCAGACTCTGAAAGTGATATTGAAAACTTTTTGTTGAAAAGTTTGAACTTATCAGTGCCTAGTACACCAAATGTGATGACACAAGCCTCTGAAAAAAAATAAAACACCAGAAGACGAGTGAAAAGTTACAGGGGAAACAAGTCCAAGAAGAAGCAGCAAAGCAAGATAGTTCTAAAGAAGAGAGAAGGTTACTGAAAGGCAAAGCAGTGATGATGGAAGAAGAGAGTGAAGTAAGGAAGGAATCCAGCTATGGATTAGTGGATTCAGGATTGAAGACAATATGGACAAAACCTTTATATCAAACCTATTTCAAATGGGATGAAGGAAGGTTAGAAACAAAAAAAGAAGTTCAGTTATGCAATTCATTACACAAACAAAAAGAGATAGATCAAATCAAGGAAACAGAGGAAATAGTGGAAAAGAAGAATGCTCAAGAAGTAAAAGAAGGATATACAATAAAGAGATCAACCAAAGCATAGAAGACATACTATATGACTTGAATCATAATGAAGAGTTTACAACTACAGAATATCAAGGACAAGAGGAAGATCTGGATCTCATGGATGTAGATGAGCAAGAGGAAGGACAAAAGGAGCAGATAATTGATGATCAAACAAAGCTCTCTGTGGAGATTGATTCAACTCTAAATCAGGAAAAGGAAGTGCAGGAAAAGGAAGGACATCTTCTGGAAGAAGAACAACAAGGAATGGAGAAACAGAAGGCAGAAGAAGTGGAGACAACTAAAGACACATCAGGATATGAGAAGAAGGAGCATCAGATATTAGAACATGAGGAAATTATTGCAGACAAAGAAGAAATGAAAGCAGAGAAGAGCTATGAAGAACAAAAGAATCAGGTCATAGAGTATGAGGAAGAAGATGAAGATGAGAATGACTAGAAAGAAGAAAAGCAGATAGAAGTGAAACAAATGGAATTAGAAGCTGGGTTGGAAAGAATACCTAAAGATATAAGATCTGCCTGCAAGGTTATTATGAGCAATATAGAACAATTCAGACCATCAAGTAGGAACATGTTCATATCAGGCATGGTAGCTGAATCTGAGTTTGTAAGTGGTAGCAGAATCATTAATGAGCACAGGAAAGAAAAGGAGCAGTTAATAGAACAGATAAAAATTATTCAAGAAAGGAATGAGGATTTGACCAACAGAGTGATTTCTTTAGAAGAATTTGAAGCTCAACAACAGAATAAAATTCAATTTCTTGAAGAGAAATGTGCAAAACAGATAGAGCATAGCAACAAAATGAAGATGGAGCTGAAGAAAGTTGAAGGAAGATATAGAACCCTGCAGAGTTCATATCAAATCATGGTCAAAGCCAATGAGGAAATAAACAAGTTATTAATGGAAGAAGGTCAATTGAAGGAGGACAGGAAGACTGTACAAATGACACAAGATGAGAAGGAAGATCTGAACAAAGAAATTATGAGATTGCAAACAGAGTTGAAAGAAGCTAGGGAGTTAGAAAAACAAGCAAGTATACATGCTGCTACTTCAATGAGGGGATATAATAAGTTACATATGGATATAGAAAAAGAGAGAAGTGATTGGCAGTTGAGTATAGAAAAGGAAAGAAATGAGTGGAAAATAGAAAGAGAATTGTGGACCTCTCAAAATAAAATTTTAATGTTGAAGATAGAAGAGCTACAAAAAAAATTGGAAAAACCACAAACTCAGGTGGAAGAGCAGGTAGAGACTACACAAGTAGAAGAATATGAAGTAGGAGATGATGATAGAATCCAACATGATGGTGAACAAGAAAACAAAGCACCAGTGGAAGAGTACTGAGAAGAGTTTGTTCAAAAACTTTCGACAGATAGAGAATCTAGAATGGAATTTATTAGAAAAATGCATAATGAATACGAGGAACAGATTGTTAATTTTGCTCTGAACAAAGGAATAAATCCGGATCAACACCATTGGGCTGCAGATGGCTTAGGTATACCCTTTTGCATGATTATGGAAAGCATTAGAAACTATCAATTGGCAAGGGTAGGATTACCTCCAAACAAGTATTTAGAATATGAAGAAGACATCAATGTGACAAAGGAGTTATTTGAAAAAGCTAATCCCAAATGGAGAAATAGGTGGTTGGATGTTAATAAAGAATGCAAAAAAATATGGAAAGAAGCACCAATACAGTTAAAAATCAATCCAGCATATTGTCCAATAGCAAGAAGAAGGGATTGGACACTTTTTTGGGAAAGAAGGAAGGAGGGACAGATTCCACCAAAATGGTTGGATTTTCCAAAGATAGCAAGACCAAAGGCAGGAACATGGCCAACAAAGAAGTATATGGTTGACACAGCAGAATCTGTCATATCTACATACAAAGATGTCAATGATCCAGCATGTATTTTACTAATCAGAGTAATGAGACTCATATTGGCATGTATAGAGACTTTTACAGATACAGATGTCAGAATTCTCAATTACATTGGCTTTAATTCTCCATTTGATGCTTTATTATTTGATCTCAGTGAAACACCAGACAGGATATGTATGATGGCTTATTATAGCAGAACAATATTTTTGGGTAGCCATTATCTCCAGATTTTTGAAGATGCATTTGATTATGGATTTTTTGAGAGAGAATCAGAAATATTTGGAAATTTGTCAGTAGTAACAAAATCTCGGCTCACTTCCTATGAAGCTGCATACACAGAGTATCTGAAGAAAGATGTAATAGACAAACCAGAGGCTGCTGTGCAATGGAGAAAAGCATTATTTGAGATGGTGAATAACTTGAACATCACAGAAAGAAAAACTCATGACTTATTGTCACAAGTATATCAGAGAAAGAAGAAGTGAAGGGAGCATTCATTAAAATATCAGCAAGAATGTCTTTTGTCAGGAGCCAAAAGGTCTAGGAGGGGAAGAATGTTAGAAGAAGCATTTTTTGAAGAGAAATATTTGTAAAATGATAAAAAATTATAGAAATATTTATGCAAATGATGTAAAAATGAGGAAGAGTCTTCCTCATGTAAATTAGAATCATATGTAATTTTTCTAGAATTTTTGGAAACTCTTAGATAGCATATTTTTAGATTAGAAAGGAAAAGGACCAAAATTCAAGTGTGAAAAGGGACACTTGAAAATGTATAAAAGATAATTTCCTCTATTTTGAGAGGGTTGGTTATTTGTATTTGATGCTATCCAAGTAATGAGAAGAGTTTCCTGCAGAAAATCGTGATTCTTCCTTTTGTGTGAATTTCTTTGATTTGTGAGTCTATTCTATGATGCTGGAGATGAAAATTGTCAGTTTCCACAGGATCACGATTGTCTCGTCTGGAGGTTACATGTATCATTTTTGAAATTTGACTTCATAATTGTGTTCTGCTGAGAAAATAACACACTTTAGACACCAAGATAATTGAAAATGATATAGTTTTGCTCAAGATAATCAAAACCCTAGAAATTTCTCTTCATCTTCATCATTTCTCAGAAATCCAGCCAGTTTTCTCTTATTTCTTGGATTCTATAATCTAGAAGGGGCTGTGGTCTCTTGTATACTTCCAGGATTGACAAATATAAGATGTGTTGTTGATTCTTTATGCTAAAATGATTGGAGAGGACAACTCCAAAGGTTAACAACAAACAGAGTCCTCGACTTAGATGGTCCGGAATCTCTATGAATGGTCTGGGCTCTAATGTAGCTTCTTGTTTTGGGGTTCTCTATTGCCCTAACTTCTCAATGCCGCTTGAAGGAGAAATTTTCTTATTTGTTGCCCATAGGTTGTGTTTGCTCCTTCAAGATATGCATCCCTTCGCTGCTCTGATGCTCATGCTTTCAAATCATCTGGTCTTTTAAAGGAATCAACGTTTTGAGTCAGAAAAGTTCTATAACATGCTAGACTGATGGTTCCAAATGTTGGCAGCTCATTGTCTTGTTCATCAGTTGTTGTGATCTGCTATATATGGATAACATTTGAATACTTGATTTATCTGCATTCCATGGAGGTGTTAGTCGGTCGTCGGAGTGGGACAGATGTAACGGAAATCTTTGTAAAACACGCGCGAAAGGTTGTTACATGCATATTTGTAAATCTTTATAAAGCAATGAAATCTCCGGGGGCGTAGAGAGCGCGGGGGGGGGGGGGTTTGGTCTAATTCTCGTGTTATCACCAGACTGTTCGTCTGGTTGTCTGTTTGAATGTTGCAGCAGTGTGTGTTGTTTAGTTTCTGAGTACTCTGGGTCGTCGTGTGTAGCTGTGTTATTCTTTCTTGATTGAGTTTGCGCAGTGAATCTTAAGTGTTGGAGTATTGCGTCTTGTCTGAGTTTTGCATACTCTGTGGTGTTCTGTGTTGTAATCTGTCAATCTCGGTTACCCGGTGAATTTAATCCATTCAGTAAGACGTTGAATCGTTGTCTGGAGGAGTTACTGTGGATCGTTATGACGAATTGTTCTACTAAGTAAGTCAAATAAGCCCTGCAACCTAATTTTTAACTAGGCCGGACACTAGGTCTGGACAGCGCCAAAACTAGTCAAAAAACTATAAAAAGAGCTAGAGAGCTCATTTTTGAGGTTAGCTTGTTAGAGAATAGAGCTTTTGTAAGAGAACTCTTTTGCAATCTAAGCTTTCCATTGTGCGCGTGTGTGTGTATGTGTGTGCATGTTTGTGTGCTTTCACTCACGCACTTGTGCCTTCACTTGCTCGTGGTCTTCATACCGGTCCTCACGTCTCCGCGGATTGACAAGTAAAGGAGGTGGTGCTTACGCTTGAGCTACACCAAATTTTGGCGCCGTTGCCGGGGAGAGAGCTTCGAGGACGAGCGTTGTGATGGTAAGATTGTAGATTTGCGACGTTGGAAGGTAAAAAAACTGTCATTTCAGTTAATTTTCTATTTTTTCCTCTTCATCATCATCATCATCATCATCATCTCCACCTTCTTCCATCTTCTTCTTCATAGAAATTTCTTGTTTTTTAGTGCATCTTCACCATTTTCATACCATTTTTCATGCATTATTGTGGGGGAAGGAGTTAGGAGGTGCAAGGGGGAGCAAGCGCTGTGTTTTTTTTTCATGATTTTCTGCTCATAGGAAGCTCGCCATTGCCGGCGCTCAGAAATTTGAATTTCCCGCCAAAAAACGCGATTCTGTGATGAAAATTGCGATTTTGTGAAAATTCAAAATTTTTTGAAAAACCACGATTTTCTGTTTTCCTGCCTAAAAGTTGGCTGAAAGAATCACGATTCTGTGGTCATTCTCAGAATCGCGATTCTGTGATTGTGCTCAAAATCGCGATTCTCACAAATCACGATTTTTAGCAAAAAAAACACGATTTTAAGAAAACACGATTCCCTACTCAAAATCGCGATTCTCAAAAAATCACGATTTTTAGTGAAAACACGATTTTGTGAAAAAAGGCGATTCTATGTAAACCCGATTTTTTGCTCAAAATCGCGATTTTTAAAAAACACGATTCTCTACTCAAAATTGCGATTCTCACAAATCACGTTTTTTAGCCAAAAAACACGATTTTGTGAAAACACGATTCTGTGAGACAAAATCGCGATTTTCATGTCAAAAACACGATTCAGAAAACCACGATTTTCAGTGGGCTCAAAATCGCGATTCTCACAAATCACGATTTTCAGCCAAAAAACACGATTCTGAGCAAATACGATTTTTAACGGGCTCAAAATCGCGATTCTCACAAATCACAATTTTCAGCCAAAAACACGATTTTGTGAAAACACGATTCTGTGAGACAAAATCACGATTTTCATGTCAAAAACACGATTCTGAAAACCACGATTTTGAGCGGGCTCAAAATCGCGATTCTCACAAATCACGATTTTCAGCCAAAAAACGCGATTTTGTGAAAACACGATTCTGTGAGACAAAATCGCGATTTTCATGTCAAAAAACACGATTCTGTGCAAATACGATTTTTAGCGGGCTCAAAATCGCGATTCTCACAAATCACGATTTTCAGCCAAAAACACGATTTTGTGAAAAGACGATTCTGTGAGACAAAATCGCGATTTTCATGTCAAAAACACGATTCTGAAAACCACGATTTTGTGAATCACGATTCTTTGAGACAAAATCGCGATTTTCAGAAACACGATTCTGTGCTCAATATCGCGATTTTCAGAAACACGATTTTGTGCTCAACATCGCGATTTTCAAAAACACGATTTTGTGCTCAACATCGCGATTCTTTGACTTCATAGCATCGCGATTCTCTGAAAGTTAACAAAATCGCGATTCTCTTGAAGATCACAAAATCGCGATTTTCTTGAAAAGGTCCTGTTTGCCTGTTTTGATCCCCAAGAGCCTGATTTGACATAACTTTTTCATCCAAAGTCAAGGAACTAAAGGAAACTCTTGGGATCATTGGTCAACATATCTTTACTATAGGAGTTGGAGGTCACAAGTACACCATGCTGTGCCAGGAGTTTTGCAAATTCCAGAAAAGTGTAGTCAATTACAAAAGATGAAAAGCAGTGGGATTACACAGGCTGTTGGATGAACCAATATTTTTCATAGACTTTGAACGAGTTGCACAGGTGATGAATAGCCTGTTGGAAGTTGGAAAGGGAAATGATGCATATTTTAGGTGTTCAGTCAAAGACAAGGAGAACAAAGAGGTGAACATCACAATAAAAGCAGAGCATATCAGGGCAGCTCTTCAGTTTTATTCAATGGGAACTAAGTTGGATAACAGCTTTGTCAAGAAGAATAAAGAAACATATACAGGGTATTCTAAATTTGCTGATTTCAAAGGAAAAGAGATGGAAGAATATGCTACCAGAATGTTCCTTCAATATTTTTGTTTTCCAAAACTACCAAGATATACCATGCCACACAAACCAGTGACATTAATCATGTTTAACAAGGATAAAACTAAACCTTTTGGAGTGATGGATGTAACTCCCTACATACATGATCAATTAAAAGAGGCAGCTAAACATTGGGAGCAAAGAAAGTTCATGAATGGAGCACAATTTTTGACAAGGATTATATATCATATTTTAGGAATGGAAGATCAATTGAAGTTGGCTCCAGTAGCCCAATATTTCAAAAATTTGATGGCGGGAATCAAAAGTCCTTCGAGGAAGATGTCTGTAAGAGAAGCAGAAGGCCAATCAAGCATGAGGGGAGAAAAAAGGAAAAGAAAAGGAATTTCAGAAGTCATTCCAGTAAAGAAAAGGAGATTGGATCCAAGAAAAGTGGAATTGGAACAGGAGGAAGCAACTAAGGAAGAACATGAAGCTGCTCAGAAGCAGGTACAATCTTCAAATGATCCTCATCCACCTCAGACAAGCAAAGAGCAGTTGTATACCTATTTGACCCAAGGAAATAATAAAAGGGCAGTATATGAAACTCAATATCAAAAGATGTTGGAGGACTACTCTTGCAAAGCAACTGATTGGATGTGTGTTAGCACAACCCACGAATGAAGGTAACATCGATCTCCCCATAGCTTACGCGAGCAGACAATTGAACGCAGCAGAAAGAAATTACACCACGACGGAACGAGAAGGATTAGGGATGATCTACGCAGTAAAGAAGTTTAGGCACTACTTGTTGGCCAATAAGTTCAAGTTCTTTACAGATCATCAAGCCCTATTGTACCTAGTCAACAAACCATGTAACACAGGACGATTGATACGTTGATTTCTATTACTCATGGAGTATGATTTTGAAGTCGTAGTTAGGAAAGGAAAGACACATCTTAGAGCTGACCACCTTTCAAGATTAACCTCAGGCGAAGCCCCTCAAGGAGTAGTGGATGAGTTACCAGATGCATATTTGTTTAACCTTGAGATAGCACCAGAATGGGCTAAGCCTATAGTCCCTATTCTCACATATGGACCCAAGAATCCTAGGATAAAGATCAAAGAGGGAGAGATTACCAAGTCTCAGAGATACCAAATAATGGCAGGAAGCATATATAAACAGGATAATCAAAAGATTCTTGCTTGTTGTGTAGATGAATCAGAACATGCGAATTGGTTGCAATTAGCACACATAGGTGCATTAAAGCAACATCATTCAAAACATCGAACATTACAGAATCTGCATAGATTAGGAGTATATTGGCCTACGATGGAAGCAGATGTCTACAGGTTGTGTAAGGAATGCAATGTTTGTTGTGAAAGACCACCAGTAGAGCATGCTACATTATATCACGTGTCTCTCACACCAGACTGGAGTGAACAATTAGTGACATACTTGAGGACGAAGACATTCCCTCAAGGAATGACCTTAGCTTGACAACGCAGTCTAGAGCAGGAAGCTCAAGATTATTCACTTATTGGCGATAACCTATACAAAAGAGGACGAGATGGATATCTAAGACAATGTGTTCATGAGAGCGATTATCTGAGCATACTAGAGACTGCACACCAAGGTGTTGCAGGAGGTCATTTTGGACCCGATAGGATAATCAAAGCCATCCTCTTTGCAGGATTATGGTGGCCCACTCTTCACATGGATGCTCATACCTATGTAAGGAGATGTGATGTGTGCCAAAGAACTCAGTTTCCTACTCGCAGAGATGAAATGCCATTGAAACCCATGATGGGCGGACGTGCATTTTCAAAGTGGGGTATAGACTTTGTAGGACCCATTAACCCCCCTGCAAAAGGTACACATGCAGAATACATTATTGTTGCCACAGATTATCTTATGAAATGGGTAGAGGCAAAAGCCACGAAAAAGAATGATGCACACACAACTGCAAAATTCTTATTTGAGAATGTCTTTACAAGATATGGATTGCCTATAGAGTTAGTGAGCGATCGCGGAACTCACTTTCTAAACCAAGTCATTGAATATTTGTTACAGGATTTTATGGTGATTCACAAGAAATCTGCACCATATCATCCTCAGGCCAATGGTCAGGCTGAAAGCACTAATAAGATCCTTTGTAACGTACTGACGAAACTCGTGAACAACAAACGTTCAGATTGGGACAAACAGTTACATCATGCTGTTTGGGCATATCGAGTGGCCTACAAGACCGTACTCAATGCAACTCCCTTTCAGATGGTTTTTGGTCAGAATGCAGTGCTTCCTTTGGACTTCTTGATACCGACCCTTAAGGTTGCAAAAGAACATCAGTGGACCGGCCATGAATTATCAGCAAGAATAATGGACTTGGAACAATTAGGAGAAACCAGGCTAAAGGCAGCAGCAGGAATATATGCAGCGAAGAAGCGACAGAAAGCATATTTTGATGCACATGTGAAAGATAAAGGCCTAAAAGAAGGAGATTTAGTTCTAGTATATACGTTGAAACAACACACACGGAAGTTAGAAAAGCGAGGTTATGGACCTATGATCATTAACAGACTCTCAACAAGTGGAGCAGTACAATTAGCCACCTTAGAAGGAGACGTAATGCCTAATTATATTAGTGGTTGTAGAGTCAAGCTATATCAGGAACCTCTTACTGAGGATATGCTTAGACGACTCACGTTGGCAAAGAAGCGTAAGGAGGAAGAAAATAGAATACGAGCGGAAGCTCACGCAGAAGCAATAGAACGCATTAAACGCATGAAGTTAAGAAGACAAGGACTAGGGAGAGAACATTATAACCATCTGGAAACTACACCCAGATATCCCATGGCCATGTGTCAAGTAAAGTCAACCACTCATCATAGTATAGTGGACAGGAGACCATTCGTTACAGTCAGGCTAGAGCACGACAACCCTTGCCAAGAGCTCAGGGCTTTAATTGACTCAGGTGCTGCGACTAGTGCGATTACATGGTCCCACTATAAGGATTCAGGAATAGAAATGCGGCCAATTGAGGCATAGCTCATAGGGCTAGGAGGCATGGAAACCCCTTGCATGGGTGAGGTGGACCTTCCTATCCTCATTAAAGAAGTGACCATGACAGCGAAGCTACTAGTGTGCCATGATGACGACCTGATAGAACCCCTAATCCTTGGCCAAGATTGGCTATACGATCACTCAGTGGACCTAAATCTTAGACAAGGCTCCTTACAGATTGGAACCTTAGAACAGAAGCGAGTGATACCGCTTGACTCCCCTAACGGCATTCCAACTGAGGTTTGTAACCCTAGACCCTATGAAATGCATGCAACGGAAGACCGGGAGATCTTGGGTCACATCAGTCACGTTACGTCTACACCAACCCACTCGGGCTTGGCTATGGACAGTTGTCAATCAGAAGGATGACAGGAGATCTTCCCTGGGGCTTCCTGCAAACTAGAAGGGGCAGCTACCCAACCGCTAGGGCAGATGGACACAATCAGCGGTCAGGTGGGTTGCATCAGCGACCAAATGAGCACAACACCCTGCGGTGCTCATCCTTCCAAACTTGCTGCGGACTGGCCTAGATTAAAGATAAATAACGAATCACTTCCTAATGGGCAGGTCACGCAAGTGTTGGATCTCCCTTCTTTTCCAAAGCAGAGCGTCCAATGGACCTCTCAAACCCAACCACGAACGAGTCAACCACAACAGAGGAACCCAGACCGACGACACCACCAGACCAGGCAAAGAAAGCAGCAGTATCAACATCACAGAACAAGTGGCACGAAACAAATATGGGTGCCAAAAGGACAGCAACCACAGGCTATTGGCAACACTACAGACGAGAACAGGACAAAGTTGCAACAGAAGCAGAGTCAGCATCCAAAGTCCCCTCGATCTTCTTCCCCAAGTACAAATACTCGGCAGATTTGGATCGCCAAGAAGTATCTTATCAATCGACCCACATCCATGCAGATTTGGGTACCCAAACAATGTATTATAGCCCTCAAGCCATGTAATATATACCCCTCAAAAATCTTTCCATCCTTCAATACCACCAAACCCGTTACCACTTTTCGTCCCTCAGTAGAAACACACCACCCACTCAAAGACTCTTAGGAAATGGATACCGAAACATATCCAGACGTCTTCTTGTACCCCCTTATCTAACAATTCTCCCACCCCGTTTAAACTCCACCCTTGTAATAATTCACCCTCAACCAAACCTTGTATAAATTCATACACCAAAACCCCACATCATGCATAATAAAAGCTCATCAAGAAATGTATGCATAATCTGACAATGTAGGCGTCTAGAGACCTGCATTAGTTTTGCAAATAATCATTGCATCAATCACTTCATGACACTTGGCTACACGGGTTACACATCGGTTATGGAAAGGGATTGCGGTCTCACCTTAATGGGATCATAATTAATTTCCATACTAATGTGCTAATCTTTTGTAGCAGATCTTTTCCATTAGCTCGTCAGTCATCATGCAAACCGAAGAAGGACCATCAGAAGCTGGCCCAAGCACACCAATGGCCAATATTGGAGAATTACTCGCGGAATCTTATCCTACGATGCAACCACCAGAGTTTCAAGGTTTTCCAGGACCCATGCCAATCGACGATCCTCCTAGAGGATATACTGAGAAGATTCATCATAATTCTCACTGGTTTCAAGGCCTAGCAGGACCATTAGCAGAAGCTGATTTCATATTTGAGGCCAATTTGGCATTTGATCTTCGCACATGGACCAAGTACTAGTTCTTTTCAAGAGAATTTGAAGGACTGCAGAATACACAAGATTTAACGCACGTTTGGGTACGAACGGGATTTATAGAATATTTTAGTGACCCTCTGCCTAAACCCGATTTTTACAGATGCTTTTACCTAGTAACCACCTTGACAGCTTCAGAGACTATTTGGCACAACATAGATGGGAACGAAAGAAGGTCATCAATGGATGTTGTGCACTTACAAGGATTATATATATGTGTTTGGCATATGATTTACCCATAGAGCGCGCCATGACTAGTGAGGAACTGAAGGCATTTAAAGGAACCACAAAGAAAGCTAGAAAGGCTAGCAAAGGCAGAGCCGGAAAGCGGATGAGAGGCACTATCCCATGCCTACAAGTCCCAGAATCACCCTCGCCACAACCATCTCCAGAGCAGTCACCGACAGCAACCACTCCCACAGTACAACCTATTCGTATCAGATTATCAAGACCAGTTGTAACGGAGGGCACCACCAGTACTGTTGCACCCCAAGCAGCCACAACCACAGAACCTATCACCACAGCAGCTGAAATTCCCACCACCATTGGTGCAGAAGCGTTCTCTTTTCCAATACCCCATTTAGAAGCAGAACAAACAGCACCACTGGATCCAACTTTTGATTTTGAGATGCCCGATGCATTCTCCAATGAGTTCCAGTTTTCAGAAGGACAATTGTTTTCTCAAGAATTTGAAAGGCCTAGCTACCCTACCACACCCAGGGATCAGCCACAAGGACAGATTATTTCTAGCTCTGATGACAAAAGAACAGCAACCGATGACGACGAAGGCGACGACAAAGCAAGCCAGGGCACTATCGAATCCCAAGAGCATGAACAGACAGATGGCCAAGGCCAACAAACAGACACACATGGTGATACAAGTACCCATGAAGATGAAACTTACGAAGCAGCCGCTTACACACTGGCTATTAAGAAGCTGTATAGAACTATGGAAAAGGTTTGGGCATGCAAAAAGCTGACTGAGGAAGAGAGTCAAGCGATAATAGAACAAGAACTTGTCACAGGCGGATTCGAAGACGCATACATCAAAGGATTCAGAGAGTTAGTCAAATCAGTAGGCTCCAACAAAGCACTTAGGTACTTGCAAAGAAAGCCACTACCACAGTTTGACCCCCGCAGAGTACGACTACTTTCAAAGCCCGGCGAATACATTTGTGTACCAACAGGAGCACAGTCTTCAGAACAAGCTAGGGAGGCACGCCTCGTCCCCAAAAGTTCGTTGGCAGCAGGAACCATCCTTGTAGATTCCCCACCCCGCGCTACAACTGTACATACCTCAGTAGTCACTGAAGTACCGACCACCCCAACCGCTCCTCCATCACCGCCCATCCCTCCAGCCTCCCCTATTCACCCTCCTTCTCCCAGACCAACATCTTCATTTGCCGGTGGCGTAGCAGAAATCGTCTTTACGACCACTCACCCCACAATTCCTGCACCCATTAGACCCAGTCTACCCCCTCACACATCCACCTTTCCATTCAACCCATTCCTCCATCCATCTTTCCCGTCCTTCCCCACACCTCCACGACCCCTTTTCCCATTCCCACCGCCATTAACCTTCTCCTCAGTCTCACCTCCCCGACCCACGGTAACTCCTATTTCCCCTTTCCACCAAGCTGCACCAGCCAGCCCCCCTGTAAATTACTCCTCAACCTTTGTAAATCCCGTATTTACACCAGCACAAGCACCCACGGTCACACCCATATTCACGGTCACTGCACTGGACACGTCCAATGACATGGACATCTCACCACCCACTGCACCATCACTCACTTCACTCACGGCACAAACATTTTTAGGCACATCACAATTTTCAACAATCACTACAGCATCCACCTTCCCACCCCCATTCCCCGTTCCCATTGCATCTACACCCATTGCATCTTCATTTAGCACCCCATATCTCTTGGCGATAATTACCAGCAGCTGCAAAGGACAACCAATGACTTACAGTCGCAGCTTAATTTATTGTCTATTGAGAATGCCTCTCTGAACACCCGATACCAGGAATTACGCGAGGCATATCACAAATTGGAACTAGAAAGCGAAGAAAAGACCAAAGAATCCACTGCTGACCTGGATAACTTATTAAGAGCCCAGACAATGCGCAACGCAATGCTAACGAGAAATATGGGCTTACTCAGAAGACATCTAGCAGCAGCAAAGGAAGAAAACCAGCGCTTACAGGACCAGAATCGCGAAAACTTAGAAGCAGCCCTAGACCATCCAGACCAACCACTCAGTCCTAGCCGGTTCAAAGCCATTCCCTCAGACTCGATGAGGATGCTGCTAGAAGATCATGTAAGGCTGCTAGATGAATACGATCGCATGAATGAGTTACAGAAACTCAAAGAAGATCATAAATTACTCCAGTTACGAGCACCGGCACACCCAGACATACCAGCACCTGTGGAACCCTCTCCTGACGTCTTAGAGGAACTCAACGCATTAAGGGCCCAGGTATCAAACCTTGAATCAAGGATCGCAGTATATGAAGCACCACCAAGGCCAGATTCCCCACCTGAGCTACCAGTTGAAGAAGAAACTGTCACCATCCCGGTGGAGGAAACGTTTGAAGAGGCATACGAGCCACAACCCATCCCAGGCGGACGCTTCACGGCCGAAGGCCAGATGACTTACGAACTCCCGACCCCCGCGTGGATGAAGACAATTGAGGAACTTGGAACAACGCACTCAGCTAGAGTAGAGGCACAATTACATGCCATGGCGATGATAGAAGAAAGAATTTTACAATCTCCATTCTTTGCTCATTTGGCCCCGCGACGATACATATCTGGGCACGAGCTACAGTATAAACCGTATTTTATGTTAATGGCCGAATACCAGTTAGCCATTGAGAAAGAAACAGGTAAGAAACCATCGCATGCGACTCAGTTCGAGGAGGATGATTTGCCACTAGATGCGCAGCAAGGAGAGATCTATCAACCAGAGTGGCGAAAAGATTTACTACAGAAGTATCCAGAAATGATGAGTACATGGGTAAAGGCACCTTTGCACTTAAAGTACAACCCATGTTGGGGACCAGTACCACGACGCCGCTCCTGGACTGCCTTTGCTATTAAGGTACAAAACAATAAGCAGTGTCAGGACTGGTTGAATTACCCCTATTTTAAGCCACCCATCGAGTTACCAACTGTAGGCTACATGACGGCTACAATTCGCCATTGGCTCCCTAGATTAAAGCATATGGACGATATAGCGGCGCATATGACTGTCAAAATCTTTGACATGATGCAAATGATTTTTAAAGTCTTCCGACGCGTCAAGGCACCTCATGTCAACACCCCGGGCTTTGAGCATGGCAATTTCAATCTGGTATATGATATGAGTACAACGCCATCGCTACGGGTGTGTTATGCCTGGCATTGCAAAATAAAATATCTACCGGCGTGCTACAAGCAGACATTCGAAGAGATGTTCACAATCGGCTTCTGGGAATACCATTCAGAGGTATTCATAAGCAGGCCTACACATTTATTACACTTATTTGCCTGTGAACGAATGGTCTATTCCACACACTATCAGCTCCCGCCACCGGAAGAACCGCAACCAATCGACTGGGAGAAACTCGAGGCAGATCTAGCCCAAGGCATTCATATCTCCGAGCACACCCTCGCTCAAGACCTCCTACAGAACTATATCCGGCAGACCTCACAACAAGGTTCTGTCAGGGACGACAGAAGCGAGAGGGAGGGGGGTGTTGGAAGCAGCCAGAGGCATAGAAGACGCGGAAGCATGTAACCACGGAGCAGGGAGCCAGTCAAATCTTTTTTCAAAGAATTATGTTTTCAAATACTTTCCAAAAACCTCCAACAGTGATTTTTATCACTATTGTAACATATGTAACATAGAAAACCCCATTTTGTAATCCATAGCTCCATTTTGTGCAAGCCGAGTAGTCCTCAAGCTTGAGGAGCTTAGGTAGAAGAATCGTATCAATTTTCGTTATTTTTAGACACCGTTTACCCTTTCAAATAGCATCTAGGACCTATTTTTTAACTATGCCGGTCACTAGATGTGAAACCGGTCAAAACTAGTCTAGAAACTATAAAAAGAGCTAGAGAGCTCATTTTTGGGGTTAGCTTGTTTGATGTTAGAGTTCTTTTGAGCTTGTAATAGTGTTCTTGAGTAATAGAGTTGATTTCTCACCTTCCATTGTGTCTTGCTTGTCTCTTCGTAGTGTGTGTGTATGTGTGTGTGCATTTCTATGCTTCTCACCTTCACTCTCACTTCATCTCACATTCACGATCTTCATATCACTCCTATCTCTTCCGTGGATTGACATTAAGGAGGTGGAGCTTCTTAACGTGGTTCTCACCATTGTGCTAGAGCAACACCTGCTCTTATTCGTGCCTTGTAAGCTTGAATCCACATGGCCAATTCCTCAGGCATGGGATCTGCTAAAACTGATCCTACCTCTTCTTTTTTATACTTTCCATTTTTATTTTCTTCTTCGAATTTCTGTTCCTCTTTTAGATTTTGTTCGCTCTTCTCATTTTCCTTCTTCTGTAGTAACTTCTTTTCCTTTATCCTATCTCTACGGTTCTTCCATCTTTGTGTCCTTTTGCTTACAACACTTTTCTCAGGCTCTTCCGAGTCTTCAACTCTCTGAGGTGTGGGTGTGTTCACCTCTCTGTAGCTTTGATTATTTTCCTCAGTTTTGTCTGGGGTCTCTCTAGCTCTGGCTCTAGTTATAGCTTTCAATGGTACCGTGTACTCCTTATTGCTTCCTGATGATTCTATCACTTCTATCACGTTAATTTGTACATTAGAGTTGACTTTGTTGGGGTTCTTGGGGCAATCTCTGAAAAGGTGTTCTTTACCACAATCACTACAGTATCCTTCCCAGACTCACTGTGGTGGTGGTGGGTTTGGCAGTGTACACTCTCTGATATAATGATCACCTCCACATCTATAACATGGTCCTCTAGGTACAGGCGGTCTGTTCATAGGTCGGGGGGTATGGATGCCCTAGGGGCTATGTACATCAATGACACATAGTCCTGCTCGTATCCATAGGAACTATCTGGCATTTTCATGCCATAGGCATATGGTTCGTACATTTGTCCATATTCTATCATAGAGCTCTCATAACTGGGATAGTTTCCTTGACTATGGTCATAAGATGAGTCATATGGTTCATTACTAGTCAATGGTGTGGCTGGGACTATCGCTCTCTCTAGGTTTTCTTCAGGTTGAGCTATTTTCATGGGGACAACATTCTGAGGATGGGGTGGTTGTTGTCCTAACACTGGTTGTTGTTGATTGTAACCTTGGTAAGCATATGGCCGTGGTACAGGTGCCTGCTGTTGATATGTGGGATACCTAAAGGCTTCACCTCCTTGTTCTCTCTGAGGGTATCCATAAGGTCTCATAATAGGTTGTGTTGGTCTTGATTGCCTATTGTAGGGACAATTTTCTGCACTGTGATTTGTGTATTTTTGTTCTATGCTGCAATATTATAGGGGGCCTGGAACGGGTGGTCTATTGTAAGCATAGGCAGGTGGTGGGACTATTCCCCTAGTGCACAAATGAGATGGATGATCACCTCCACAATGCATACATCTTCTAAGCATGGGCACTCTCATTGGGTTGTTGGGGTAGTTCCTCTGTCCTTGGACATTCAGCTTCTTTGCTACTAGGTCGGCTATTTCCTCAACATTGTTCTTAGGGTTCGATGTGCTGCTTGCTGAATCTTCACTCTTCATACTACCTTGAGGTATTTTCAGATCCTCCGCTAGATTGTCCTCTAGGTCAATACATTCTTTCATGCATTCTTGCAAGGTTTGAACTCTCTTCACATACACCAGAGATCTTAATGATCCATTCAATAATCCTTCCAAAAATAATGACACCATTTTGTTTTGGGTGGGTCTCTCTTCCACTGGGCATCTATCCACATACTGCTTGAATCTTCTTGCTGCCAATCTCACTGATTCCGTAGGAGCTTGCTTAAAGCTATGGATTAATGATGACGAGTTGTTTTTAATTCCAGACTTAGTGAATTCTTCAATCATTTCTTGATAGACTTGTTCCATGTTCTGAAAATCATTTGGATCTAATGGCTGGAACCAAGCTAAAGCTGTGTCCATCAAGGTTAGACCAAAAGATTCATATTGGATCAAAAAATCTTCTACTTGTTCGGCTCTGATTACTTGCTTGAATTCAGCTATATGATTGTAAGGTTCACTAGAGCCATCATAGTGATTTCTCATGCACTTGGCCACTTGAATTGGCCTTAATCTTCTTCCTCCTTCAGGCGGTCTAGGCATCACAGGGAAAACTGGTCTTCCAATGGGTATACCAGGTCTTCTTGCTACAGGTGGTCTAACTGGAGCAGGAATTCCATTCCATGGGTCAACAGGTGGCTGAGGTCGATAGTTAGGGTTATTTGCAGGCGTAGCAAACTGCACATGTGGTCTAACCGGGATTTGATTTTGTTGTGTTTGTCTTGACAGTTGAAATGAATTATTCTGAGATGTTCCATGTGGGTTTTGTGAAGTAGTGGCTTGATCCCTCGGGGGAAACACTGGAATGTTCTGATATTTCAACCCGGCTCTCTCTGAATCTGTTAGGGGCCAATACCTTCTCTAGTTTTTGTCCAAATATGTGATAATTGTGGAAAAGTCAGGATCGTGTAACTCATAGACAGTAACTGGATTAGGGGTTGCTTCCCATATTGAAGAGTGGGCTCTAAGGAGATGCTCCATTCCATTAATCAAATACACATCCATTAAGGAGTCATCTTGGGGAATCAGGTCTCCTCTCCAACCCCTAACAACAGTAGATCTCCCCCTAGGTGTGGTCACTCGTTCTTCATTTCCCTCACCATTAGGGTTATGAGTATTGTTTTCTTCCCCAAGTTCATTAATGTTTTCAGGATGTTCGGTAACCACATACTGGATGTCCCTTTTATCCATATAAACTCCTCCCAAATACTTGACTGCTGGCCTAGGCACTATGTAAGCATCTGAAGCTTTCTTCAGTCTGGCCACTGATCGGTTTAGCCCATCTACTTAGATAGATATATCATTTTGGTTGGTGTTCACATATTCCAAAGATGTCCTATATTCTCCCTCAATAATTGACATCATGCCAATCATTGGTATAGTGTTTTGCATGTCCTCTGAAGCCATAAGAATTTCTTCTTCTGACTCACTAGAGGTTTCAGAATAATGTGAACAGCTACTTGGCTCGGCTGCACTACCTACAAAAGAGATTACACTTCTTCGGCTTCCTAGGGTTCTCCCAGATCTTAGGTTCATCCACTTTAAAGTTCTCTTTAACCTTGCCAACCCCCAACTTCTAGAGTTCTTCACTCTAGGTCAGAATCCTAGAAAAATGTGGCTGGAAAAGGATTGACCATGAACTCTCATGCCACGATACTTGATCCAAATACGATACTCGATCCTTGAACTAAACGATACACGATATCTGCCAAAAACGATACACGATACCTCAATACCACGATACTCGATACTTGGATGAACACGATACTTGATCACACGATACACGATATTTGGTGAAGTATCACGATCGGAAGTTATACGATACACGATACTTGGTGAAGTATCACGATCGGGCAACCACCATACACGATATACTCGATACTTGATCACATGATACACGATACCTGTGAAGTATCGCGATCGGAAGTTATACGATACACGATACTTGGTGAAGTATCGCGATCGGGCAGCCACGATACACGATATACTCGATACTTGATCACACGATACACGATACCTGTGAAGTATCACGATCGGGCAACCACGATACTCGATACTAACACGATACACGATACTTCGATAAGACGATACACGATACTTGAGTAAACGTGATACTCGATACTTGGATGAACACGATACTTGATCACACGATACATGATACCGGTGAAGTATCGCGATCGGGCAACCACGATACACAATATTTGGGAAGTATCGCGATACTCAACCACGGGAGATCACGATACTTGTCAGGTATCGCAATACTCAACCGCGGGAGAACACGATACTTGACCCTTTTTTCATATTTTTGCTGGAGTTTTTTTGGATTTTGAATGAATACAAATGTTTTCCAGGTTCATCTACCCTCTCCTTACTCTCTGTATCACCCAAAATACACCTTCTACACCCTGTAAGACCCTCACGATACCTGTCGCAGATCGTTTTTCTAAAATACTGAGTTTATGTGGCCAGACTGAGGAATGATGAGTGTGCTCACCTTGGTTACTCTCTCCCGACCCTTTAATCACACTGACTTGCTCTGCGCAGCTCAAACAACCCGGATTTCGCTCACGATACTCGACAGTAATCTTCCACGATACTTGTTCACCAGACAAGTGACTCACAAAATGACATTTTTAGCTTTTATACTTTTGAATTTTCCTACTCACTAAAAAAATCAACTGGACAAAGACTGAAAGCTACTCTAATTACTTGACCTACTCCCTCACTCCTCCTACTCTCCTCACTCCACTCACTTTCCTAGACTAATAACTCACTACACACACTCCAAGAGTGAGAAGTAGTAAGTGCGGTTGAAAGTGACTTACCAAAGAAGAGAAAATCACTACTCCTCCTCTCACTTCAATGCAAAAATCTACTTACCATTACATGAATGCCTTGGTTTGATTCGACTCTCCCCGGCAACGGCGCCAAAAAACGTGTGTACCTAAGACAACTTAGGGACTTGTGGAGAAAGAGACTATACCTCAATCCCCCTCAAGTGCATATAGTGGGGATTCACGCTTTAATTATCAATCCGATGAGTATCAAAACCTAGCCGAATGTATGAAGACATGCATTCAAATGACGATCAATGCAAATGAGTTACTCAAAGAGTGCAAACAAGGCAAAGACTAATCCAAACAAGCTTCAACTGTCAGTCATGGTGTCACGATACTTAGAACAGCAACCAACAGTAAAATGAGCTTTTCTCTCAGCTCCGAACTCCAAATATAGTGAATAGCATATGCTTTTTGAAGCTCTCGAGAAGACGCATCCAATGGCGGTATTTTCACTCAATTCTGACACTCATATTTCAAGTTATGAGCACAATACTGAGTCGCAAGAATAGACTTCCTACACTTTAACACTTCCTACACTTCACACACACCTTATCAACAGTAAACAAACACTTTCATGGATAGTCAACACTTCCCTACACTCTTTCCAAGCAATACACAAGCATACAAGCTCACAAAGAAGAAGATACAGAGAGGAGAAGACACAATTTCGAATTTATGTGCTCTTGATTCTCACAATGGCAAAAAGTGTTTACAAAGAGTCACAAATTGACTTATATACTTGTGCCCTAAAAATGGTCCTTTTCACACAAGAGACCGGCACTTTATTCACTAAAAGACTAATTTCCTAGTAATTTACATGGGTAAGTTTCTAATTTTCTCTGGGGATGCATCTAGAGGACTCCTCTAGTGCATTTACATCGGAAAATATATTACAAGAATGGTTATAATACAAAAATTGGGTGTCCAAATCGGAAAAATTTTGGGGCCCTTCTTTTTCTTTGCCTTGTGCTCTCTTTGCTCTACAACACAAAGGGTACAAGGTTGAACATTCTGACCTTTGGCTTTGTCTTGCTTTGGTCCTTTCTTCTTCCCTTTCCACTTTCTCTTTCTTGCGAAGTTGGCTTGGGAAGTCTCTTCTTCATCTTCTTCCTTCTTCTTGCATTTCTGCTTCTTATCCTTCTTGTCTGCATATAGAGCACTAGTTGAATTACCATGATAGGAGTTACCTTTATGCAATTCTTGGCCTCTTCATTGAAGAGTTGTCCAAGAAAGATGTTGAAGTCTGGAGTCTACACATCCATGATGAGATCATAAGCCGTCGTGAGCATTGTCATTGCTTATCACTTTGAATGCCATTGAGAATTCGCCTCATGATAGCCTCTTGTTCAATCAGCTCTCCAATGGATGTTAACTAATCCGCAGCCTTCTTGACATTGGTAACAAACTCCATGATGCTTTTGCTTAGGTGTCTTCTTCATTTGGTTGAACTCATTCCAAAGATGGTTCTTTCTTGCTTTGGTACTTGGAGAAAAGAAAGTCTTGAGGGCATCCCAAGTCTCTTGCGATGTCTTGCATCCTCTAATATGTGGTAATAGAAAGTCAAAAATAGAGTTTTGTATGTACAACCTTGCTAGAGCATCCCTTGCACACCAAAGTGTGAGCTTATCTGTCTCCTCTTGTGTAGGTCCTCCTTTGGATCTTTGAATAGGCATATCTTCATCACCTCCTACAATTCCATAAAGATTTCTACCTTGCAAATAGGCCTCCATTCTGATTTGACAAGCTGTGTGGTTGTGTCGATCAAGCTTCCCGATCATTGGGGGAAAGCGTCACCCATCTTGATATAGCTCTGATACCACTGAAAGAACTTGGAGAAGCTTGTAGGAGGTAGAAAAGTGCGTTTCAAAGCGATGAAGCTCGATCTAGCCAGCCGGCACAAGAACAACCCTTGAGCTTATGGACACTAAACTTACTATCGATGGAAGAGACAATGAACTTCAAATGCCCATAGCGACCAACATGATTACAATTAGAAAAACTCCTTTTATGGGAGTGATTCAAATAGGGTTGAGTGTATAGAATGCACAAAAGTATAAGGAATAAGCAAAATATGCTATAGGAACAAAATAGACACTCAATGGTGGTACTGCCTATTTTTCAAGAATATGCAGAGATTGATCCCGAGACAAAAAAACTATGATTTCTCCCAATCTACCAAACCAAATGTTATGAATATTTATGGGCATAATCTAGGTACTAATACCTTTCAAATGAACCATGTTGCACTCAATTGGGAGCTCTAGAGAGTCTAACAACCTCTACAAAGTTACTATTGGCAAAGAAGATGATGCACAAAATTGGAGGAAGACAGTGATGATCACTAGTGTATGTATATTACTTCCATGTATTGTACAAGTGATTTCAAGTCTTTATATAGACTCTAGGAGTGTTCCACAACTTGTACAAGTGGATTTTGAATTCAAATGAAGGTGGGAATAGTTGTTGGAGGGAATCAATTCACTTTCCTACAATCTAGGAAAAGTGAAGATCTAGTTTGATCTACTTTTAGGCGATTGATTGCTTGATCGAATGCAACTAAACAACCACAAATGTGTGCGATTTAGGCTCTATCTTTCTACCTTTACATGTGTAAAGCTCAAAGCTTTTACAATGGTAAAAGATATTGGAGTTAGACGTCTGCGAAAGCACGCGAACAGCACAAGGAAGAAGAAGAAGCTTGGAGGACAACACACAATACTGAATGTATTACTAGAGAATGTACAAAGATAAGTAGCCCATTAGGGCAATAGGCATATATACAAGCCGGGGGAAAAAACCTCCTAAAGAGGGAAAAAAGTGCCCCGGCAGTCCTAGTGTGTTCACACACATCACTACCTAAATATATCAGCAAATCCCCCCTGGGAGTGATGCGGTGAACAAGCAGTTGGCACTCATGTATAAGGAAGTGCCAAGCTATGTGGAAATCACTCCACAAAAGGAAGTAAGCCCAAAGCTTTGCGGAAAGCTTCAAACTTCTCCTTAGGCAGAGCCTTCGTGAAAAGGTCTGCAATGTTCTCCTGCGTGGGCATATATGCCCAAGTTGATCTCCCCAACAGAGAACCTCTCCCTGACATAGTGATAATGCACCTCAATGTGCTTAGAGCGAGCATGGGACACAGGGTTCCTCGCAACTGCCAATGCACTCTGATTGTCAGTGAAGATGGTGGTGGCAGAAGACTGGCCAACACCCAAATCAGCCATAAGGCGTCTGAGCCACACACACTCAACAGTCACTGTGAAAGCTGCCCTATACTCAGCCTCACAATTGGAAGTGGCCACAGTAGGCTGCTTCTTGCTCAACCAAGATATACATGAGCTACCAAGCATGAAGCAAAAACCACTGGTGGACACATGAGTGTCATAGCAACCAGCCCAATCTGAGTCAGAAAAAGCATGCAAATCTGGCGGTAGTGATCCCCCCTTGGGATAAAACAACCCAAGTAGCTGAGTACCACTCAAGTAGCGAAAGATGCGCTTAACCTCCTTCCAATGCGTGACTCCTGGGCAATGCATAAACCTTCTCATCTGTGAGACAGCAAACTGAATATCTGGCCGAGTAATGCATAATTAAATCAAGCATCCAGCAGCCTGCTGATAGAGAATAGCATCAAATGCATCTCCAGCATCATGAAGACTCAATTGTAAACCTATCTCCATAGGAGTGGCAATAGGCTTACAGTCTTCAAGGCCAAAACGCTGCAATAATGTGTCAATATATTTTGTTTGACACAAAGCCATTCCACCATCAACTTGCATAAATTGAATGCCCAAATAGTGATGCAAATGCCCCAAATCAGACATCTCAAATGAGGCATGCAAATCAGCCTTGAAATCAGCAATATGCTTCTCAATAGGACCAGTGAGCAGCATGTCGTCAACATAGACAACAATGATCAGAAGCACATCATTAGCATGCTTAACATATAAGGTGCTTTCAATTGGACTGTTCTCAAAACCATTTGCAACCAGATAGGCATGTATCTTCTCATACCAAGCACGTGGTGCTTGCTTTAAACCATATAATGCCTTCTTTAACATGCACACATGGTTTTCATGCCCTTTATGCACAAAGCCACGGGGCTGAAAAACATACACTTCTTCGTGGAAGTCACCATTCAGAAATGTTGTTTTAATGTCCAACTGATGTACATTCTAACCATGATGGGCTGCAAGTGCACAAATGCTCCGAACAGTAGTCATACGGCATATGGGTGCAAAGGTCTCATCAAAGTCAATGCCTCTATCCTGTGCATAACCCTTTGCAACAAGCCTAGCCTTATACCTATCAACTGTACCATCAGGTTTATGCTTCAGCTTGTATAGCCACTTAGTGCCAATGGCCTTCTTGCCAAGAGGCAAGTCACATAAAAACCATGTACCATTCTTCATTATAGCATCATATTCAGATTGCATAGCAGCCATCCAATTTTCTGAATTCTGTGCTTCATCAAAAGAAATAGGTTCATTCTCATCACAGAGACTAGACGCAGTCATAGCATAACAATCTGATGCAAAGGAGGCACTATGAGATGCTGAACGAGTACGATATGACAAAGGTGCATCTAATTTGCTGTCACGCAAAGTCTGCACCAGCCATTTTGGCATAGTTTTTGCCTGCTCAATATCAGCTCTCTCATCAACAAGTGCATCATGTAAATTTGCATCAGAAATGGAATGATCTGCACCATCATATGAAACCTGCAAAGGCTGAGAAGTTGCCTCATTATGACCAACACTAGATTGTCCACCTGTAAAAAGAGGCATCAAAGTATCATACATGTCTTTGGAGCTAACAGATGGCTCCTTAGTACATGAAAGCAATGGCTGAATAGCATCTTCCACAAAGACAACATCACGGCTAACCAGAATGCGTTTAGTCTGTGGATGATACAGACGATAGCCTTTACTTTCAGAACTGTACCCAACAAAAATACATTTTACTGCCTTATCATCCAATTCTTCGTAATGTTGTCCAGGCACTAGTGCATATGCCAAACAACCAAAAACATGCAGATGAGCAACAGATGGCTTGCGGTCATGCCAAGCCTCATATGGAGTGATAGACTGCAGCGCTTTAGTGGGACACCTATTCAGTACATATGATGCACACATGACAGCCTCAAGCCAGAAACTATGTGGTAAAGCCTGACTTTTGACCATGCACCTCGCCATCGTGACTTGTTCTTTCGTTCAGCAACTCCATTCTGTTGAGGTGTATAAGGCATTGTACACTGGTGTTTTATCCCACATTCAGCCAGAAATGCATTAAAATCAGAAGACATATATTCCCCCCCTCGATCAGAACAGAGGGTGCCCATTTTACATGCTAATAGATTTTCAACCAAAACCGAAAACTGTTTAAAGCACATGAACACTTCAGACTTTGCCTTGAGTGGATATACCCATGCATGCCTGGAAAATCATCAATGAAAGTCACAAAGTAAATGTAATTTCCAAAAGAGTGTGTCTGCATAGGACCACAGACACCACTATGTACAAGCTGCAATTTCTGTGTAGCCCAAACTGAACCATCTTTTGGAAAGGAGGAACGCTGCACTTTGCCCAAAATACAGCCTTCACAAACATGTTTTCTAGGTGCCTCAAGTTTGGGCAAAGAGGACACCATTTCAGATTTCTGCAGAAGTAGCAAACTAGCAAAATTCAGATGACCAAAGCGTGCATGCCAAAGCTTTGCATCTGAAATAGCCTGAGAATCATTTACTGCACATGCCAAATCATTTTCAGATCTTTCATAGTCTATGAGCTTATACAGCCCACAACATAAAATGCCAGAAGCAATAATAACATCGCTATTTGATAGATCATGAACTGTACATCTGTCATCAACAAATTTCACAACCAAGCCAATCTTGGCTGATGCAGAAACTGATAACATATTCTTCTTGATCCGTGGCACAAATAAAACATCTGACAAAGTGAAAGAACTATCATCAGCAGTAGTCAAAATGATCTTACCAACTCCCATAACAGGATAAGAGGAGTTTTTGGCGCATGTAACAGTATTCCCTGTAGGGGCAGGCTCGAGTGAAGAGAAGAAACTGCGCTGGGAGGTAATATGTTTGGTCGCCCCACTGTCAAAGTACCAAACATCTGAGTCTACTGCAGACATGCACTGCTCATGAGAAGATGGGTCAAACTGCAAACAGTAGTGAACGCCCATTCTTCTTCCTACACAAGATTAGCAGACTCCGTTTTTGATGTAGAGGCTTCTGCAACAACCATTCAAGCCTCTTTCTTCTTTGCCTCTTTTGCAGCCAGTTTTGGATAGTTCTTTATGATATGATCATTCCCTTTACAGTACTTACAAAACAATTTCTGCTTTTCTGATTTTTTCTCATCTTTGTCTTAGTTCTTCGAATATGCAGCATTTGCAGATTTCTGCTTACTAGTAGAAGAACTCCATTTTTCTTTGCCCTTCTGACTAGCCCGGAAGGCTTGATTTGCAACACGCATAATGGACCTGTTCTGCATGGACTGATCTTCCTCCAACAGAACAGAGACTAACTCCTCAAATGACAAGGCATTTGGATTGCCTTTCATCATCAACCGAAGAGTAGAAGCAAAACTTTGATATGAATCAGGAAGATCATTCAGAACGGTCTGCACAAGTGAGTTATCTGGTATAACCTCATCAGCAGAAATCAACTGTTCCTTCAAGCCCTTGATCTTTGTTAGGAAACTGTCCATAGAATCACCTTCATTCATGTGCTCACTCTCCAACTGTTTTCGGAGGTAAACAACACAAGCCTCATTCCTAGCTTGCTACAATGTGGTAAGTGTATCCCAAGCATCCTTAGATGTTCTTCAAGAACGAATATGAGGAATAATGGCACGTTTGACAGACAAAGCTATCAATGCATGTGCCTGGGCATCTCTGCCATCCCAACGAATCTGCTCTGTAGTAGGTGCAGTAGAAACAATAGCACAAACAGGAATCTACACAATATCATCTTCGACACCATCTTCATCAACTCCAGCACCTGTATTTGTAGTACCTGTTGTTACAAGTGTAACAGGACGTCTTTCAACACCCTGCACAATGTTCCATAATCCTTTTGCAACCAATACATGTCGCATCATATAATCCCATAATGGGTAGTTGGTACCATCCAACTTATCCTCAATAGCCAACATACGGAATACATCACTGCTTTCAGCCATGGCCGGTGACTAAAATATCTTGATGCAAAAAATTGACTGTATCTCAAAAAGTTGAATGGAATTGCCCAGACGAGTTCTACTAAACATGTAGCTGACTTTGAGACGCTTATACTGGCGAACAGAAACAGGTATATACCTTTGGCAAAAAAAGATGAAATAGCCTACACAAGCGCTGCGATAGTGCATACAAATCTGAGACTCTAGACGGAGGAGTGTCGACGGCACCCTAGATGAAGCGACGACCTGCTCTGATACCAATTGTTGGAGTTAGACGTCTGCGGAAGCACACAAACAGCACAAGGAAGAAGAAGAAGCTTGGAGGACAACACACAATATTGAATGTATTACTAGAGAATGTACAAAGATAAGTAGCCCATTAGGGCAATAGGCATATATACAAGCCGAGGGAAAAAACCCTCCTAAAGAGGGAAAAAAGTGCCCCGACGGTCCTAGTGTGTTCACACACATCACTACCTAAATATATCAACAAAAGATCCATGAAAAAATCTTTTTAAAAAGTACAATAAGTGAGCATAAGAAAAAGAACTCTCCAACGGATATTCTTTTGACGTGATAGCCTTTGATGTAGATCAAATCCACCTCAAGCATAGTGTAAGCTTGATGTTCCAACAACTCCCCCTCAAGCTAAGGTATGCTTGAGTGTTCATTCTTTGATAGGTTGAATACCTGCCATAGCTTTGAATCTACAACACTTTATTCCATCAAGTGCCTTCATCATCATATCTGCTACTTGCTTTTTGCTAGGAACAAAAGAAATATCAATCTCCTTTGCCATGAGCTTCTCCCTGATGAAGTGGTAATGCACCTCTATGTGTTTGGTTCTTGCATGGAAAATAGGGTTTTTCGCTTGATGCATGGAACTTACATTATCTCCAAATATGTGAGGTTTGGAACTCACAAGTCCCAAATCTGTATACAATGCTTTTAACCATATTGCTTCTTGAGTTGCTATGATCAAACCTCTGTACTTTACTTTAATCAAGGATAAAGCAACTCTTGGTTGCTTCTTGGAACTCCATGACACTAGCTTCGAACCTACATATGCTAAGTAACTAGAAGTACTTCTTCTTTCATCCTTAGCTCCTGCCCAATCTGCATATGAATAAATTTTGATATCCAAATCTGAAGAGTAAGGATAGAATATACGTTCATCGATTGTACCTTTGAGATACTTAATTACTCTCTTAGCTGCATCCATGTGTGGCCTTCTTGGGGAATGCATGAAATGACTAAGCACTCCCACACTATATGAGATATCTACCCTTGTATGAGTAGCATATATCAAGCTACCTACCAAGCTTTGGTACTCTTTAATGTCTTCAATTTTCTCACCTTCATAAACACTAAGTTTATGATTCATCTCCAAAGGTGTACCTGCAGGTTTAGTGTTCTCCATTTTGAACTTGAGAAGTAGATCCTGAATGTATGTTCTTTGAGTCAAATACATTCCTTCATCTGTGTATATCACCTGCATACATAGGAATTATGTGAGCTCACCTAGGTCACTAATTTTGAACTCCTCTTGCATGTGTCTCTTTATCCTTTGAATGCCATTTAGATCATCACCTATCATAATAATATTATCTACATATACACATAGATAGATAACCTCATAGTGATCCCTTTTGATGAATAGAGAAGGATCTGAGTTGCTAGCTTTGAACCCTTCATGTTGGAGATATGTAACCAATCAGTAATTCCAAGCTCTAGGAGCTTGCTTCAATCCATATGATGCTTTCTTAAGTCTGCAAACATAAGATGCATGATTAGGGTTTTCAAAACCTGGTGGTTGTGACATGTATACCTCTTCACTTATCCAACCATTTAAGAATGCATTTTTCACATCAAGCTAGAGGAGTCTCTAATTCCTTGCAGCAGCTACACTTATCAATGTCCTGATTGTAGTCATCTTTGCAACTGGTGAGAATGTTTCCTCATAGTCTATACCATACGTTTGTGAGCATCCTTTGGAGACTAATCTTGCCTTGTACTTCGAAACTGATCCATGTGATTTTCCTTCAACTTCATATACCCATCTTCAACCAATTACCTTTGGATTGGGTGACATTGGAACCAAATCCCAAGTGTCCATCTCCTTCAATGCATCTATTTCTTCTTTCATGGCCTTTTCCCAATTAGGGTTTCCCTTTGCCTCTTCATAGGTTGAGGGTTCTTGTGAAATTGAATCTTTTGCCAAGTAGATTGAATGCTTTGTAACAGATATGGAATCATATCCATACCTTTCTGGTTGTTTCTTCTCTCTTGCTGATCTTCTAGGTGCTTGTTTGGAGCATTCTTCAACCTCTTGCATCTTCACTTTGCCTCTTGACTTCCATAGCTTGTAATCCTTTTCCCTTTCATCTTGGTCATCGTCTGTATCACTTCTTGGATCCTGGACCTGTGTATCATGCTTGCTTCCTAATTGATGAGAATCAGAATCAAGATCATATGGTAGAGTTACCTTTTGTTTGTCTTCATCATATCAAGACCTGTGTTCTTCAAACACAACATCTCTACTTGTAGTGAATTGCTTGGTTGAAGGATTACAGAACCTATAACCCATATGAGTTGAATCATATCCAATAAACATTACCTTTGTTACCCTTTCATCTAGCTTACATCTTATTTGAGATGGTACATGAACATAAGCTAAACAACCAAAAACCTTGCAATGTCCAAGACTAAGTTTTCTTCCATGCCATGCTTCATAAGGAGTCATACCTTGAAGTGATTTGGATGGTAGTCTATTGACAAGGTACAGAGCACTTGAAATAGCCTCTGCCCAGAGATAATGTGGCAGCTTCTTCTCTTCAAGCATTGTTCAAGCTGATCCAACCAATGTCTTGTTTCTCCTCTCGGCGATCCCATTTAGTTGAGGAGAGTACCTGGTAGTCACTTCCCTTTTGATACCTTTATCCTGCAAGAACTCATCAAACTCTTTGGAGAAGTATTCTCCCCCTCCATCAGATCTGAGCTTCTTGAGTGATCTACCTGTATGATTCTCCACATGTGTGAGAAATTCTTGAAGCAAGCAAACACTTTCTTCTTACTCTTGATAAAGTAAAGAATAGTCCATCTACTATGGTCGTCAATAAATGAGACATAATAACTTGATCCTGCCAATGAAGGTTCTTGACTTGGTCCCCATACATTTGTATGTACTAAGTCCAATAAGTTGTTGTGGATGTAGCCTTTGTGGTTGAATGGTTGTCTTTATGCCTTCCCAATCTGACATGCATCACACCTGTTGATTATGTGTTGCTTTGATATGTTCGGCAGTCCTAGAACACTTTGATCCCTGCATATATCCTTCAAGGTTCTTTCATTCACATGAGCAAGTCTCTTATGCGACACTTCATGCTCACTTAGGGTTTGAGACCCAAAGTTGAATAGAGCTATGTTCCTGGTTTCTCCTACTTCAGAAGTAAAGAGTCTACCATGCTTCTCACCTCTGGCTATCTTCTTGAAGCCTTGACATGGATCTTCCACAAAAGCTCCATGCTGGGTGAACCTAATGCGAGGAGATGGTTGGATTTTTTATTCTAACCACTTGGTTGTTGTGAATTACAATTTGTAAAGATACGAGATTCGCTTTTGCTTTGCCTTTTACATTTATCTTGAGTTAAACTCAAGATATTTACAAGAGGTGTTCACATATGGCTGAATATTCATGCTCAAGATATGAAGTAAACCTTCTAATCTTTTGGTCAAGCATCAAGGCTTGCCAAATGTACCAACAACGCCCCCTCAAGCCTACGATGCTTGAGTCTTCAATCCATAGGTATCTCTTGCATTCCAATCATTGATTTGAGCATGTTGAGTTTGCTTCCATCAAGTGCTTGGATCATCATATCTGCACATTGCATCCTAAATCTGTATATAAGGACTTGATCCAGATTGCTTCCTGAGTTGCATTTGCCAATCCTCTGTATTCAGCTTCAGTTGAAGAGAGTGCTACTGTGGGTTGTTTCTTGGAAGTCCAAGAAATGAGCTTTGTACTACAAAGGATAAATATCCAGATGTGCTTCTTCTATCATCTTTTGATCCTGTCCAATCTGCATCAGTGAATAGTTTTATGCTTAAATCAGATGTATAAGGATAGTACAATCCTTCATTCATAGTTCCCTTTAGATATTTTAGTATCCTTTTTGCTGCATCCATGTGAGGTTTTCTAGGAGTATGCATAAATTGGCTAAGCACACTTACTCCATAGCAAATATCTACCCTAGTTAGGGTTGCATAATTCAAGCTTCCAACTAAGCTTTGGTAGCTTGTAATGTCTTCAATAGTTTCCCCTTCATGAGCACTTAACTGGTGATTGACCTCCATGGGAGTACCTACAACCTTAGCATCCTGTATCTTGAACTTTGCAATTACATCTTTAACATATTTCCTTTGGGTAAGGAAAATCCCTTTATCTGTATAGACAACTTCCAATCCAAGAAAATAAATCCTAGGTCACTTATCTTGAATTCTTCCTTCATTTGGGCTTTGATCTTCTTGATTCCATCTGCATCATTACCTGTAAGAATAATATCATCTACATACACACATATATATAACTTCAGAGTTACTCTTCTTGGTGAAGAGTGAAGAATCAGCCTTGCTCATCTTGAATCCTTTGTCCTGCAAAAATATAACCAATCTATGATTCCAAGCTCGAGGAGCTTGTTTGAGACCATAGAGAGCTTTCTTGAGTTTGCACACATACTCAGGATGTACATCATCAACAAATCCAGAAGGTTGTGCCATGTACACCTCCTCTGAAATCCAACCATTTAAAAATACATTTTTTACATCTAATTGATAGATGTTCCAATTCCTTGAAGCAACTATGCTTATGAGAACTCTGATTGTTGGCATCTTTGCCACAAGAGAGAAGGTCTCCTCATAATCAATCCCTTGGGTCTGAGCAAATCCTTTAGCCACAAGTCTTGCTTTGTACCTGTTTATTGATCCATCAGAATTCTTTTTTACCTTATAGATCCATCTAGATCCAATGATCTTCATGGATTGGTTCTTGGGAACTAGGTCCCAAGTCTGATTTTCTTGAAGTGCTTGTATATCTTCCCCCATTGCTTCCTTCCATTCATATTTCTTATTTGCTTCTTCAAAGGTTGATGGTTCTTCTGAGTTGATATCCTGAGCAATGTAGATTGAGTGTTTAGTGACTAGAGAGGTGTCATATCCATACCTTTCTAGCTTCTTCTTTTCCCTAGTTGATCTCCTTATTATTTGTTGAGAGGATTCTGCAATATCCCTCAAGTCTTGCATCTTCTCTTTACCTTTGTTGCTCCATACCTTGAAGTTCCTCCTTGGTGTTTTTTGATCATCACCATAATCACTTGAATCTTCACATTGTTGATTATTTACCTTCTGAAGTGTAGGAAAGTATTCTTCTAGGTCATAAGGTAGCTTGACTTTTCTGCAATCATCTTCAAACCACGAGTTGTTTTCATAAAAAACAACATCTCTGCTAACAATAAAGCCTTTAGTACTTGGATTATACAACCTATACCCTTTTCGATTAAGATCATAACCTATGAACACACATTTCTCTACCTTGGGATTTATTTTACCTCTGATTTGTGATGGAACATGTGCATAAGCTATGCACCCAAAAATTCTGCAATGATCTAGGCTAGGCCTTATTCCATTCCAAGCTTCATATGGTGTCATCCCATCCAATGCTTTAGAGGGGAGTCTGTTGATAAGATAGGTGGCTATGGATATAGCCTGTGTCCATAAGTAGTTGGGAAATTTCTTCTCATTGATCATGGACCTTGCTACCTCCGCAATGGTCCTATTCCTCCTTTTTGCTACTCCATTTTGTTCTGGAGTATATCTGGTGGTGATTTCTCTTTTGATGCCTCTATCTTGGAGATATGCATCAAACTCATGGGAGAAGTATTCTCCCCCTCCATCTGACCTTAGCCTCTTTAATGTTTTCCCTGTTTGGTTTTCAACAAGAGCAAGATATTTTTTGAGACAATTGAATACTTCATCCTTGTGCTTCATAAAATAAAGTATGGTCCATCTGCTACAATCATCAATGAATGATACATAATACCTGGATCCTAAAATTGAAGGGTCTTTGCTAGGTCCCCAAACATCTGTGTGGACTAGCTCCAATAGATCACCATGAATGTAACCTTTCTTCATAAATGGTTGTCTATGAGACTTCCCAAATTGACATGCACTGCATTTGTATATCATATGTTGCTTGGATATATTTGGCAATCCAAGCACACTCTGGTCCCTGCATATTTGCTTTAAACTTGTTTCTCCTATGTGAGCTAATCTTTTGTGCCACATTTCTAATTTTGATAAGGTTTGTCCTCCATAATTGAAAAGTGCTATATTTCTAGTATCCTGTACTTCAAATGTAAAGAGTCTACCTGTCTTTTCTCATTTGGCTATCTTCTTGAATCCTTGTTGAGGATCTTCAACAAATGCTCCATTTCTTGTAAACCTTACCTGCAAGCCTTTTTCTACAATTTGTCCAACACTTATCAAGTTCTTGGTTATGGTAGGTATATATAATACCTTACTGAGTAGATTCATGTTTCCATCTGAGGTCTTTACATTCCCAATCTTTTCAATTGAGTGCCTTGTATCATCTCCTATCTGAATCTCATGCTTGTTCATTGGATCCTCCAAGTCAGATAGCAATGCCACATTTCTTGCTACATGATTTGAACAACCAAAATGTATATAAAACACATGATCATTTGCTTTACCTTGCCTCATGGTCATGTTCATTAACAAAAGTGAGTCTTCTTGTGCCTGCTCTTCAGTATAATTGCTATCATCTCTTCTTCCTCTATACCCTCCTTGATTATTGTAGTTGTTGTAATTTTTGTTATAGTTGTTGAAGTTGTTTGATCTTCCTCTTCCATAGCTTCCTCTATTGAAGCCTCTTCCTCTCTGATTTCTAGGGTTCTTGAAACAATTCTCAGTTGTGTGGTTAGTCAATCCACATATGGCACATGGAGAGGTGCTTTGGAATCTCCCCTTGCCTTTTCTACCTCCTTTGCCTCTTCCTCTTGTACCTCTACCTCTTCCAGCAAAGTTAGCTTGGAAGGTACTAGCTTCATCATCAGATTTCTTGCCTTTACCTTTACTATCCTTACTCTTGTTCCTATCAGTGTATAGAGCAGAGGATTGATTACCTTTCGATTTTTCATTGTTCTTAACAAGCTTAGCTTCATGAGTAAACAGTTTTCCCATTAGAGTATTGAAGTCAGGTACCTACATGTCCATGTATAGATCCATTGCAGTAGTGAATGCTTCCCATTTGTCATCTGCTTTGATTCCATTGATCACTTGTCTCACAATTTGTTCCTCATCAATGACTTCTCCAATGCTTCCAAGTTGATCAGCTAAGTCCTTCATTTTAGTGACATAATCAGTTACATTCTATTTGGGCATCTTTTTTAGTGTTGTGAACTCCATCCACAGTTGATTCTTTCTTGCTCTAGTGCTTGAAGAAATGAATGCTTAAGTGCATTCCAGGTTTCTTGTGATGTCTTACAATTCCTAATATGTGGGAGTAAGAAATCAGAAACTGAGTTGAGAAGGTGTGACCTGGCCAATGCATCCTTTGAGCACCATGTTGATAACCTTTCTTGTTCTTCTTGAGTGGGTTGCCCTTTGCTTCTAAGTATTGGCATTGAATCATCTCCAGATATGTAGCCATAAAGATTTCTACCTTGTAGATATGCTTCCATTCTAATAGACCAAGCAGAGTAATTACTTTGATCCAATTTGTCAATTGATGATGGGAATCCATCTCCCATGTTGAGTTGATATATGCTCTAATACCAGTGTGATGAGATGGTTGGATACACTCCAAAAATGAGCTGGTGCTGCACAAATCTTGCTCTACACGTGCCAATGTTACTTTAGATTACCTTAGTAGACACCTTTAGCTTCCCAAATATGCATTTGGAGCCATAATGTGCTTTGGAGAATCATCTTCAAATAGTTGCATCAAAACAGACTACCTTCAAGTTTGAAGAGTTGTGAATACTTGCTATTTATGGACTATAACCTACTCAGTATTTCATTCAGTGCTCACTCACTGATTACAATTGACCCGAGAGCTTTATGCCATATTTAATTGGACCCCTAAGCTTGCTATAGGAAGTTATGCCACTAATTTAGGATGAGAACATGCTGAGAACTAATCTTAAGAAGTTAGGGGTGTAATCTCAACGTTTTAGGAGGACGATAGACAGCAGACATAGGTAGATTATAATGAACACATCTCGTAGATCTCTAAACCAAATGACATGAAATTTGATAGAATAGAACTAGAAGGTCTAAGCTACATGTAACAAGTTGAATCACATTAAAAGAATACGTATACATAGAGAACTCCTCAAAACAAGCTCACTAAAATTGAGAGTCTAGCAGCAGGTAATCATGAACATGAGATAGTTGCATAATCTGAAACAAATGTGTAATATATTGAATGTATGATACAAAGGAAATGATGTAGGCTTACTCATACATGTGTGGGCTAAGTGTTCCCACAATCTTGAATCTCAGTGTCCTTGTTCTGCTTTCTCTCTGCGACTAAAAGTCATGAACTTTTATAGATGAGTTCAAATTTGAATTTTGAATCTGCCACCTAAAAGTGATCCTATCTTTTAGCCTCCTAATCAATTTGATTCCAACCACTTGGTTTTTGTGAATTACAATTTGTAAAGATACGAGATTCTCTCTTGCTTTGCCTTTTACATTTATCTTGAGTTAAACTCAAGATATTTACAAGAGGTGTACTCAAGATATGAAGTAAACCTTTTGATCTTTTGGTCAAGCATCAAGGCTTGCCAAATGTACCACCACCTAACTTGCAAGCCTTTTTCAACTATTTGTCCTACACTTATTAGGTTTTTAGTGATAGTGGGTACATAGAGAACCTTACTCTAAATGTTTTCCTGCCATTGGAAGCTTTGAAATTACCAATCTTCTCCACATTGTGCTTTGTGTCATCCCCTGTTTGCACTTCATGTCTATGCTTTGGACTTTCCAAATCACATAGAAGAGCAATGTTGCCTGCAACATGATTCGAACATCCTGAATCTATGTAGAACAAATGATCATCTTCTTAACCTTCTTTGTGGCTTAGATTCGTGAGAAGCAAAGGTGTGGTTGGCCTTATTGCAGATGGCACAAGGTTGAACATTCTGACCTTTGGCTTTGTCTTGCTTTGGTCCTTTCTTCTTCCCTTTCCACTTTCTCTTGCTTGCAAAGTTGACTTGGGAAGTCTCTTCTTCATCTTCTTCCTTCTTCTTGCCTTTATGCTTCTTATCCTTCTTATCTGCATATAGAGCACTAGTTGAATTACCATGATAGGAGTCACCTTCCTTTATGCAATTGTTGGTCTCTTGATTGATGAGTTGTCCAAGAAAGATGTTGAAGTCTAGAGTCTGCACATCCATGATGAGATCCTAAGCCGTCGTGAAGGATTGCCATTGCTTATCACTTCGAATGCCGTTGAGAATTTGCCTCATGATAGCCTCTTCTTCAATCAGCTCTCCAATGGATGCTAACTGATCCGCGACCTCCTTGACCTTGGTAACAAACTCCGTGATGCTTTGCTTAGGTGTCTTCTTCATTTGGTTGAACTCGTTCCAAAGATGATTCTTTCTTGCTTTGGTACTAGCAGAAAAGAAAGTCTCGCAATGCTAAAAGATCCATGAAAAAATCTTTTTTAAAAAATACATTAAGTGAGCATAAGAAAAAGAACTCTCCAACGGATATTCTTTCGACGCGATAGCCTTTGATGTAGATCAAATCCACCTCAAGCATAGTGTAAGATTGATGTTCCAACACTGCATAACATTGCACACTATTAACCCCTTCATCTAGAGTCTTTCTAGATCACCATCCAAGCCTCATGTTGGGAGCGGACAGGTGGACAACACCATCTTTGTAGCTGCATTACTCTTTGGAATTTAAGAAATTGAGTTCTCTATCTCTCAAGGAAAGGAGTGGTAGCAACAAAGGAGATGTTGCATTGACAACAAATTCCAAAGGAGGCAAAGAGAACTCTTCAATAGATGGAGACAAAAAGAAGAATGAAAAAAATAAGTTCTTGGGAGAGTGTTTCCACTGCAAGAAGAAAGGCCATAGAATTCAAGACTGTCACATCAAGAAGGCAAAAGAGAAGAATGGCTCTTCAAAAGGTGGCTAGGGCAAGGATTTTTCCAATAATGTTGAAACAGATCTTATGTTATTTGTTATGATAGAAGAGGTATGCTTCTTGATTGAGGATTCAAGAATAGATGACTTATGGGTGTTGGACAGTGAAGCCTCTCATCACATGATGAGCAAAGAAGATTTTAGAGTTCCTTGCAACCTCTAAAGGAACCCATCACACAAAAGGTAGACAATAATGCAAGATGTGATATGGGGATGAAGGTACAATTTCTTTCATTAACTCTAATTGGGGTATAAGAAAGCCTTCAAATGTGTTGTATGTTCCACAAATCAAATGAAATATGCTTTGAGTAGCTTCTATAATTGATCAAGTTCATGAAGTATCTTTTTGTAAGACACGAGATAAGATTATTGATAGTAACAAAAAAGTTTTTGGGATTGGCATAAGGAGGAACAACCTGCATGAGTTGTCTGCTCTTACAACCACTACAAATATGGGCACAAGTAAGCTATGGTACTAGAGATTTGGCCATATGGAATACCTCGTAGTAAAGGAGATGCATTGCAGGGGTACGGTTGCACACCTACCATTGAGCTTAGAAATGAAGGAACCATTTGAAGCTTTCATGATGGGAAAGCAAGACATGAAGGCATTTCGACAAGAGAAGCAAACACTATTGTTCGACATGCAAGTGCCATAGCAACCAACCTAGTCTAAGTAAGAAAAAGCATGTAAATATGGTGGTAATGATCCCCCTTGGGATAAAACAATCCAAATAGTCAAATATCACTCAAGTAGAGACAAAAAACTAAATATTAGATCGAGTTATGCATAAGTAAATGAAGTATCCAATAGCTTTCTAATAGAGAGAAACATTAAATGCATCTCCAGCATCATGAAGACTTGAACATAAACCTGTTTCCATGGGAGTGGCAATAGGTTTGCATTCATCAAGTCCAAAACACTACAATATGTGTTAGTATATTTTTTTTGTCACAAAGCCATTTCCCCATCAACTTGCATAAATCAAATGCCTCAAATAATGATGCAAATGTCCATCATTTGACATCTCAAGAGAGGCATGCAAATCAGCCTTTAATTTAGCAATATGATTCTCATTAGGACAAGTGAACAACATGTCATCGACATATACAACAATGATCACAAGTACATCATTTGCATGCTTAACATATAAGGTGCTATCAGTTGGAGTGATCTCAAAACCATGTGCTAGCAAGTAGACATGTATCTTTTCATCCCAAGCATGCGGTGATTGCTTCAAACCATATAATGACATTTTCAATCTGCACACTTTGTTTTCATGCTCTTTCTGCACAAAACAATGGTATGTGTATGTGGTACAAAACATAACCTTTGGTGAAAACCTAGCCTTATGCCTATCAATTGTTCCATCAGGCTTACATTTCAACTTGTATAAATTTGACTATGCACGTCCCGAGGTGTTGACTTCTGTCAATCGCGACCGATAGAAAAGTTGGCCATTTTGCAAAACAAAGTGCATAAACATGATGCTTAGGCCTAGGGAATCCTAAATATCTGATTACTTTTTTCAAATTCCTTTGTTTTCTGTCAATCGTGATTGACATGTCAATCGTGACTGACAAATGACAATGGACAGATTCCGACAGACAAGTCAATCGTGTCGGACACGTCGACCGCGATCGACAGGGTCCATGATCGATTGACCATGATTGACAGTCATTGCATGCCACGTGTCAATCATGACCAACCCATCAATCACGATCGATAGCCCCGACGGACGTGTCCATCACGACGGACACAGTCCATGACTGTTTGACCCACGACTGACTGACTCTATCGATGCCACGTGTCAATCACGACTGACAGGTCCATCGCAACGGACCACTCAATTGTGACTGACTGAGTCAATGTTTTTTTTATCACGATTGACTAAATTCTCGAGCCACGTGTCAATCATGATTGATCTATCAATCACCCAGCAGCCACGATGGACCAGTCAATTGTGATTGATCTATTGATCGCAACAGACACATCAATCGTGATTGATGGGCAAATTCGGCATTTTTTTAGGGTTAAAAAATTAGCTTGTTTTTTGGCCAAAATTAGGAAAATTAAGGGTCAATAGAGTATAAAGAAACCTTAGAAAACATGGTGGCCTATTATTGAGTGCCTGTTTCACCTGTTTTGACTCCCAAGTGCCTGATTGGCTATAATGTCTTCATAAGAACTCCGTTCGCTACAATTTTGGTCCCGTTGGAAACGTTGAGAATGCTACGAGGACATTGAGTGGTTTTTGTAATGATAATACGTGGGGTTCTAGTATAGGTGTTTTTAAGTTGACCATTAGTCTGCACTAGAGAGAGAATACTTTTTAGGGCAAGAAGGAAAGCAAGGGTCTATACTTTTCAGTGTATGTTGGAGGTTGTTTTTGTCTATCAATACATTGTGGTCAATTCCATTTTTAACTGGTAAAATTTCACAGGTCTGTGGTGTGCAAGCAAGGATTTCAAGCAACTATAGCAAGGTGATCACGGAGCTTGGGCGAGTGCATCCTGGGCTCCTCTAGTAATCGAAAGGCAAAGGACTTGAGGTTGGAAATTCTCTTGAAACCCCTTAATCAATTCCTAGCTTAGGCTAAGTGAGTAGCATATATCAAGCTACCTACCAAGATTTGGTACTCTTTAATGTCGTCAATTTTCTCACCTTCATGAACACTAAGTTTATGATTCATCTCCAAAGGTGTACCTACAGGTTTAGTGCACTCCATTTTGAACTTGAGAAGTAGATCTTGAATGTATCTTCTCTGAGTCAAATACATTCCTTCATGCGTGTATATCACCTGCATACCTACGAAATATGTGAGCTCACCTACTTCACTGATTTTTAACTCCTCTTGCATGTGTCGCTTGATCCTTTGAATGTCATTTAGATCATCACCTCTCACAATAATATCATCTACATATAGATATGTAACCAATCTGTAATTCCAAACTCTAGGAGCTTGCTTCAATCCATACAATGCTTTCTTAAGTCTGCAAACATAAGATTCATGATTAGGGTTTTCAAAACCTGGTGGTTGTGACATGTATACCTCCAACCATTTAAGAATGCATTTTTTACATCAAGTTGGAGGAGTCTCCAATTCCTTGCAACAACTACACTTATCAATGTCGTGATTGTAGTCATCTTTGCAACTGGTGAGAATGTTTCCCCATAGTCTATACCATGAGTTTGTGAGCATTCTTTGGAAATTAATATTGCCTTGTACCTGCAAACTGATCCATCTGAATTTCTTTTAACTTCATATACCTTTCTGCAACCAATTACCTTTTGATTCGGCGACATTGGAACCAAATCCCAAGTGTCCATCTCCTTCAATGCATCTATTTCTTCTTTCATGGCCTTTTCCCAATTAGGGTTTCCCTTTGCCTCTTCATAGGTTGAGGGTTCTTCTTAAATTGAATCTTTTGCCAAGTAGATTGAATGCTTTGTAACAAATGTGGAATCATATCCATACCTTTCTGGTTGTTTCTTTTCTCTTAGTGATCTTCTAGGTGCTTGTTTGGAGCATTCTTCAACCTCTTGCATCTTCGCTTTGCCTCTTTACTTCCATAGCTTGTAATCCTTTTCCCTTTCATCTTGGTCATTGTCTGTATCACTTCTTGGATCTTGTACCTGTGTATTATGCTTGCTTATTAATTGATGATAATCAGAATCAAGATCATATGAAGGATTATAGAACCTATAACTCATCTAAGTTGAATCGTATCTAATAAACACTACATTTGTTGCCCTTTCATCTAGCTTACCTCTTATTTGAGATGGTACATGAACATCAACTAAACAACCAAAAACCTTGGAATGTCCAACACTAGGTTTTCTTCCATGCCATGATTCATTAGGAGTCATACCTTGAAGTGATTTGGATGGTAGTCTATTGACAAGGTACACAGCAGTTGAAATAGCCTCTCCCCATAGAAAACTTCTTCTATTCAAGCATTGTTCAGGCTGATCCAACCAATGTCTTGTTTCTCCTCTCAGTGATTCCATTTAGTTGAGGAGAGTATGTGGTAGTCACTTCCCTTTTGATACCTTTATCCTGCAAGAACTCATCAAAATCTTTGGAGAAGTATTCTCCCCCTCCATCAGATATGAGCTTCTTGAGTGATCTACCTGTATGATTCTCCACATGTGCGAGATACGTCTTGAAGCAATCAAACACTTCATTCTTACTCTTGATAAAGTAAATATGACCAAGATGAAAGGGAAAAGGATTAAAAGCTATGGAAGTCAAGAGGCAAAGCGAAGATGCAAGAGGTTGAAGAATGCTCCAAACAAGCACATAGAAGATGAGCAAGAGAGAAGAAACAACGAGAAAGGTATGGATATGATTCCACATTTGTTACAAAGCATTCAATCTACTTGGCAAAAGATTCAATTTCAAAAGAACCCTCAACCTATGAAGAGGCAAAGGGAAACCCTGATTGGGAAAAGGCCATGAAAGAAGAAATAGATGCATTCAAGGAGATGGACACTTGGGATTTGGTTCCAATGTCACCGAATCAAAAGGTAATTGGTTGCAAATGGGTATATAAATTAAAAGAAATTCAGATGGATCACTTTGCAGGTACAAGGCAAGATTAGTTGCCAAAGGATGCTCACAAACTCATGGTATAGACTATGAGGAAACATTCTCACCAGTTGCAAAGATGACTACAATCAGAACATTGATAAGTGTAGCTGCTGCAAAGAATTGGAGACTCCTCCAACTTGATGTGAAAAATGCATTCTTAAATGTTTGGATAAGTGAAGAGGTATACATGTCACAACCACCACGTTTTCAAAACCCTAATCATGCATCTTATGTTTGCAGACTTAAGAAAGCATTGTATGGGATTGAAGCAAGCTCTTAGACCTTGGAATTACAGATTGGTTACATATCTTCAAGATCAAGGGTTCAAAGCTAGCAACTCAGATCCTTCTCTATTCATCGAAAGGGATCACTATGACGTTATCTATCTATGTGTATATGTAGATGATATTATTGTGACAGGTGATGATCTAAATGGCATTCAAAGGATCAAGAGACACATGCAAGAGGAGTTCAAAATCAGTGACCTAGGTGAGCTCACATATTTCCTAGGTATGCAGGTGATATACATAGATGAAGGAATGTATTTGACTCAGAGATGATACATTCAATATCTATTTCTCAAGTTCAAAATGGAGAACACTAAACCTGCGGGTACACCTTTGGAGACGAATCATAAACTTAGTGTTTATGAAGGTGAGAAAATTGAAGACATTAAAGACTACCAAAGCTTTGTAGGTAGCTTGATATATGCTGCTCATACAAGGGTAGATATCTCATATAGTGTGAGAGTGCTTAGTCAGTTCATGCACTCGCCAAGAAGACCACACATGGATGCAGCTAAGGGAGTACTTAAGTATCCCAAAGATACAATCAATGAAGGTATATTCTATCCTTAATCTTCATATTTGGATATAAAAATCTATTGAGATGCACATTGGGCAGGAGCTAAGGATGATAGAAGAAGTACTTCAGGTTACTTAGCATTTGCAAGTTCAAAGCTAGTGTCATGGAGTTCCAAGAAGCAACCAACAGTTTCTCTATCCTCGACTGAAGCAGAGTACAGAGGTTTGACCATAGCAACTCAAGAGGCAATATGTTTAAAAGCATTGTATACAGATTTGGGGTTTGTGAGTTCCAAATCTTGCATATTTGGAGATAATGTAAGTTCCATGCATCTAGCGGCAAACCCGATTTTCCATGCAAGAACCAAACACATAGAGGTGCATTACCACTTCATCAAGGAGAAGCTCATGGCAAAGGAGATTGAAATTTCTTTTGTTCCTACTGAAAAGCAAGTAGCAGATATGATGACGAAGGCACTTGATGGAATAAAGCTTTGTAGATTCAAAGCTATGGCAGGTATTCAACCTATCAGAGAATGAAGACTCAAGCATACTTTAGCTTGAGGGGGAGCTATTGGAACATCAAGCTTACACTACGCTTGAGGTGGATTTGATCTACATCAAAGGCTATCGCGTCGAAAGAATATCCGTTGGAGAGTTCTTTTTCTTATGCTCACTTATTGTATTTTTTTAAAAGATTTTTCCATGGATCTTTTACCATTGTAAAAGGCTTGAGCTTTACACATGTAAAAGTAGAAAGATAGAGCCTAAATCCTAGGCATTTGTGGTGGTTCAGTTGCATTCAATCAAGCAATCAATCAACCTAAAAGTAGAACTAACTAGATCTTCACTTTTCCTAGATTGTAGGAAAGTGAATTGATTCCCTCCAACAACCATTCCCACCTTCATTTGAATTCAAAATCCACTTGTAGAAGTCATGGAATACTCCTAAAGTCTATATAAAGACTTTAAATCACTTTTACAATACATGGAAGCAATATACATACACTTGTGACCATCATTATCTTGCTCCTTCAATTTTCTGCATCATCTTCTTCACCAATAGTAATCTTGCAGAGGTTGCTGCTTTCTCTATTGGAGATAGACGTCTGCGGAAGCACGCGAACAGCACAAGGAAGAAGAAGAAGCTTGGAGCACAAACACACAATACTGAATGTATTACTAGAGAATGTACAAAGATGAGTAGCCCATTAGGGCAATAGGCGTATATACAAGCCGGGGGAAAAAAACCTCCTAAAGAGGGAAAAAAGTGCCTCGGCGGTCCTAGAGTGTTCACACACATCACGACAATTTCTGCTTTTCTGATTTCTTCTCATCTTTATCCTGGTTCTTCGATTGTGCAGCATTTGTAGATTTCTGCTTACTAGTAGAAGAGCTCCATTTTCCTTTGCCCTTCTGACTAGCCAGGAAAGCTTGATCTGCAACACGCATAATGGACCTGTTTTGCCTGGACTGATCTTCTTGCAACAGAATAGAGACTAATTCCTCAAATGACAAGGCATTCGGATTGCCTTTCATCATCAACCGAAGAGTAGAGGCAAAACTCTGATATGAATCAGGAAGACCATTCAGAACGGTCTGCACAAGTGAGCTATCTGGTATAACCTCATTAGCAGAAATCAATTGTTCCTTCATGTCTTTGATCTTTGTAAGAAAACTATCCATAGAATCACCTTCATTCATGTGCTCACTCTCCAACTGTTTTCGGAGGTAAGCAACACGAGCCTCATTCCTAGCCTGGTACAAAGTGGTAAGTGTATCCCAAGCATCCTTTGCTGTTCTGCAAGAGCGAATGTGAGGAATAATGGCACGTTTGACAGACAAAGCTATCAATGCATGTGCCATCAATGCATGTGCCTGGGCATCTCTGCCATCCCAACGAATCTGCTCTGCAGTAGGTGCAACAGAAACAGCAGCACGAACAAGAATCTGCGGAATATCATCTTCGACACCATCTTCATCAGCTCCAACACCTGTATTTGCAGTACCTGTCGTTACAGGTGTAACAGGACGTCTTTCAACACCCTGCACAATGTTCCACAATCCTTTTGCAACTAGTACATGTCGCATCATATAAGCCCATAATGGGTAGTTGGTACCATCCAACTTATCCTCAACAGCCAACATACAGAATACATCACTGCTTTCAACCATGGCCGGTGACTAAAATACCTTGATGCAGAAAATTGACTGTATCTCAAAAAGTTGAACAGAACTCCCCAGACGAGTTCTGCTAGACCTGTAGCAGACTTCGAGACGCTTAAACTGGTGAACAGAAACTGGTATATACCTTTGGCACAAAAGGACGAAATAGCCTGCACAAGCGCTGCGATAGTGCGTTCGGAGGCCGAAACGAGCTCAGATCGCGATTTTGGCACCACACAGCAAAGTTGTTTTGATCTCGAAAACACGCTGAGTATGCTCACCAAATTTCGTGCGAATCTGAGACTGCAAACGGAGGAGTGTCGACGGCGCCCTAGAAGAAGCGACGACCTGCTCTGATACCAATTGTTGGAGATAGACGTCTGCGGAAGCACGCGAACAGCACAAGGAAGAAGAAGAAGCTTGGAGCACAAACACACAATACTGAATGTATTACTAGAGAATGTACAAAGATGAGTAGCCCATTAGGGCAATAGGCGTATATACAAGCCGGGGGAAAAAAACCTCCTAAAGAGGGAAAAAAGTGCCCCGGCGGTCCTAGAGTGTTCACACACATCACTACCTAAATATATCAACAATCTCTCTCTCTCTCCAGAGCTCCAAATTGAGTGCAAGATCTTGTATTTGAAAGTAGTACTCTCTAGTTTATGTCTATAAATTTTCATAACATTTCGTTTAGTATTGGGATAAATTGCAGTTTTTCTGTCTTGGGGTCAATCTCTACGTACTCCTGAGAAATAGGAAGTACCACCGTTGAGTGTCTGATTCATTCCTATAGCATATTTTTCTTATTCCTTATACTTTTGGGCATTCTATACACTCAACCCTATGTGTATCACTCCCATAAAAGGAGTTTTTCTAATTGTAATCACGCTGGTCACTATGGGCATTTTAAGTTCATTGTCTCTTCCATCGATAGTAACTTTTTTGAGCTAGTCGACTCGCGAACCTATCTGTTTTGTATCGACTCCTTCTCCTTGTGCTCCAAAGTACAGAGTGCATTTCTTTGCACTTATCGCATTCCTATAAGGTCTATTTGAGTCTCCATAAGCTCAAGGGTTGGTCGTGTGTCGATTGGCTAGACCAAACTTCATTGCTTCGAAACGCACTTTTCTACCTCCTACAAGCTTCTCCAAGTTATTTCATGTAGAGCTACACATGGGTCATGCTTATATAGCTTTTACAAGGGGATCCAGTATAGACAAGCGTAGTAAAAAGAGACAAAGTAGTATAATCTGGAAATATTTCCACAACCAAAAATCCTACCATCTTTGCCCTATGGGTCTAGGGGATAGGCCCCCCAAACCTCGTAGAAAGGGGCAATCCCCCTCTGCACTCCCCCCATTAAGGTTCTATGGGGAAACCACGCGGCACTAGAAGGCCTTTATTTTCACCTCGAATGGAAACCCAATGGCTTGGAAGTCTATTACCTAACCTAATGAATGGACTCACAAAGATCATCTATTACCATCACCGATCACACATAGACCTCATCTAACTTGGAAGTTAGGATTCACAAATGTCTGGGCTCTTACAATGGCTTTTCCTTATAATGGGAGGCTTAAAACTTAGAGCACCATGGATCATTTGTGGTCACTTGAGGGTGGAGTATTGAGTATATCTCATAGCAATGATTGTACTCTTTTATTGAACATCTTGCATATTCCCTAAACTCTCAAGTTTTTACCTCCAGTGTGCACCATTGATACAGTCCTTATTGCATTGACTAATCTTGCAGTAAGAATAGATACACATCTGGATGCATTATGCCAAAATAAGATAACATTGGAAGTATCTCATAGCATGCTTTGTCTATTACATATAAGATCCATGTGGAGAGAGAAGGATGTGTGATAAGACTCAAAGAAAGTCTAGCTAGCCATGAGGAGAGGTGGAGCAAATATTCTGCCCCAGGACTTATCTGTTAACAAACAAAGAAAATTTTGAATGTGAAGCATCATGTTCCAAAGAACTTGAGATAAAAGTTGCGCTACAAAACTAGGAGGTACATTTTCCTTGGATATGGTAGAGATGTACAATTTGGATATCACTTATAGGATCCTAAAACACGGTCAATTATTAAAAGGAATGATGTCGCTTTCAATGAGTCCAAAATGCATAAGTAGACTACTAAAAAAATTTGAAGTGAGAAGAGTAGTATTTTAAGATGTCAGTCCTACTAGCATGTATGAGAATTTGACAAAAAAGATTGTTCATGAAAATGTTCAATAGCAGTCGTCTAGTGCTCTTAATCAGCAACCGTTGAGATTATCTTCACGTGTCTTTTATCCACCTTATAGATTTGTTCTTGGATTAGATTTTAGCATGTTGATAGATGTTGTGAGTCTTCTTGTTACAAGAAAACTATGCAAGAAGATGATCATGTTAAGTGGGAGCATGCCATGAAGAGTGTGCTTGATTCTATTCATAAGAATGGTACTTGGAAAATAAAAGCTTTTCCAAAGGACAAAAGAGGTTTACCATGAAAATGGGTATATACGTTAAAATTCACTTCAGATAGTGCTTCTTCAAATTATGAAGGACATTTGGTTGCCAAAGGATTCAAGCAAAACATAATGTATTTCGATGAAATCTTCTAAATGATGGTCAAGATGACTACATTATGCAAATTGCTTAGATTAGTTGCAAAAGAGACTTAGAGCTAGTCCAAATGAATTTGAAGATAGCTTTCTTTCATGGAGATCTAATAGATGAGACCTATATGGAACAACCAAATGGTTATTCAATTCTTGGAAAAGAGAGTCTAGTATGTAAGCTAAGGAAAAGCATGTAAGGATTTAAGCAATGACCTGGACAATGGTATCAATAGTTTGATGCATTCATGAAATCTTAGGGCTATTCTAGAAGCAACGAGGATAGAAACTTAATACTTTATATTGATGATATGTTGATTGTGAAGAAGTCCTCAAAAGACTTCTCTTTTTAAGACAAAGTTGATTCACGCTTTTGACATGAAAAATCTTAGAGATACTAAACATATACTTGGTATGAGGATTACTCATGATAGCAGTACAAGATGCATATCTCAAACTAATATATAACAAAAGTACCTCAAAAATTCAATATGCATGGTCAAGACATTGAACATACGAATCCCTTACATCTGTGAAGTTGAGAAAGGATGATTGTCGAAGAAGAAAATCATAGCCGAAATTCCTTATCAATCTATGGTTGGTGGTGTCCTATATGCTATGGTAGCTACTCGACCAGATATTGTATTTGCAATGGGAATTACAAGCAAATACACACACACACACACATATACACACACACACACACATATATATATATATATATAATCTAGATTGACATGTGACATGGATATACATTGACATGTGCCTCATTTACTCAGTGATAGTCAAATGGTTATTGCATTGGCTAAGAATCTGATCTATCATGCAATGAACAAGCATATAGAGGTGTGGTATCATTTCATTCATGATTAATTGGCCATTGAATGCATTTTACTTGAGAGGATTCATACTTAAGAGAATGCAACAGGCCCTTTGATAAAAAACCTCTACCGCGATAGCTTTAGACACTCTTGTCACTTGATAGCGATCACTTGTACATTATCTAACATGCTCATCAGGTGGGAGATATAGTTCATATACTTATACTCAAATATCTTTTTTCATTCTTTACTTGGCTGGTTATGGAAGATTGTTACCTATTTTTACTTAGTAAAAGATCAAATGGGCACCGAACATTCTTGTATATGCATATTCTATCAAATATATATTAACCTGATTAGCCACAAAGTGTATAGAGATTTGTCTTTTCTAAAGCCTACATATTGTGAACTCGTACTCTCCATTATCTAATTTTTTGCACAAACAAGAGAGTGTTTAAGATATCATCTGAAAAAGATAAAATGCACAACGAGAAGCTGGGAAGCTTCCCTTTGAAGGCCTTACATGGCGTTCTTAACAACTTTCTCTCTCATTGATGGTGATCAAATTTAAAAAGTTACAAAACTTTTTGCTTCACGAAGAGCAATGTAGAATTACTCTAGATCTACAAGAGACTATGAATGACCTAGCCCTTGCAATGAAAGCAAGTCGCAAAGATAGGTAAGCATAGTAAGAGTATCTCAAAACCAAGAAGACTCCTAGATATATTTCAATTCCAAATCTAAGCATCATTCTAGTAATTTAAATTATGATGATCTAAATGATTTCAATGATAAGAAGAAGACCTATAAGAAAGGAAACCGTTTCTATTGTAAGAAAATTGGATATTACATAAATGGATGCAATCTTAGATTAGTGAAATAAAAAAGATTTGGAAATGCAATAGATAATGAGGATGAAAATTGTGATGAACAAATTGAAACATCAAACACCATAGACAATGATGTTTAAGATTGTGCTTTTGCACAAATTTAGAAGACTTGGAAAAGTCTATTTATTGATTATTTGATAGTGGGTATCAAAGCACATGACTTGAGACCTTTAGTTTATTCCAATTTATTTCATCTACTAAGCCAAATGTGTTGGTTTCTTGTACTAATAGTCAGACTCTTCTAGTAAAAGGCATAGGAACTATAGTTCTTAAGACGAAGTGAAAAAACACTTCATCTCCTTGACATATTCTAAGTGTCTAATGTTTCGTGAAACTTACAAACTTACTGCCTGCATCTGCATTACTCAGAAAATATTTGAGTATTGTGCATGAGTGTGTGCATTGTATATGATAAAAATAGAGGTGGTGTTTTGTAGAGTACTTAAAAATAATATGTTTATTCTTCGTATGCATCATACTTAGAAAACTTGCACATCTATAGTGTATATATAGAAATTTTTGTCAAATACTTTTCATGAATGTATAAATCTTGTGTATTATTTTTCTTTTGTTCATGCAAAGATGAGTAATAAGGATCTTGCAACTCATTTATCCTCAAAGAGCTCTTACACATCTTATCGTACCTAAACTTTGGCACATGATTCACTCATACTTATTCCTTCTCTTTGCTCCCTAATTGCACAAACTCCTAGTTTGCTACCCAAACTTCTTTAAAAAAAGAATGCATCTTTAGTTTGTGATGCATCTAAATGATGATATCTAAATGATTTTTTTAATACAAAAGACAAATACATTGAAGACAAAGAAAATGGAAAAGAAGTCTGAAGGTTGGATTTCTTTGATAGGAACATATCCAAAGTTCCTTCTCGCGTTCATCTTTCTAGAAAATATGCAAATATCTTCAATTTGATGAATGATATCCTTTATAAGCCAAATCTCAAGTTAAAAGATTGTGCAAAGAATCTTGAGTATTTTAATGTTCAATACTTGTATATCAATGACAAGTTCTTCATCAAGTTCAAAAGACAATACCTTTTTAATAAAGTCCCAATATCTTTCGAATTCAAGTTTTGTACTTTGGTTTTACTTTTGGACTTTAGAGCACAGCATACGACTTGTACTTCAAATCACTTTGAAGTATCTTCTAATGGAAATACTTATTCCATACCACAAGTTTGTCAAAAAGAGAAGAATACAAAGATCACCAACTTTCTAAAATGTTATGAAGTTCTTCCTTCGAAGGATTGGGAATGTCAAACATCAAACAATTAGAGTTAAGAGAGAAGTTATCACATATTTAGAAGAATAGGACATTAGAAATTCTTTTTTATATATTTTTCGAAATAGGGTTCAACTTTAATTGCATACCTGATTACATATTTGATTAGCTTGTACCATAGGAGAGAAGTCAAATTCGACCAAAGACCTGGTCAAAAATAATATTTCATTGATGAGAAATCAAACACGTATTCATGAAGTACTCAAAGAGCAATCCAAGGATATATAACATTCACCCAAAAACCTTCATTTCAGCAACCAAAATCAAACCCTAGCTTTTGTTCGACCCACTTTCTAAAAATCAACAATCAACTTTCAAGGTAAATATGAGCAATGGCTGTAATATAAACTGATCCAAGAGTTTATCCAAGGATAGTAAACACTTGTGCAGCTCCCATCTTTCAATCTATCATTAAACCTTGCCATAATTTGTGAAACGCATATGCATCTCTTCGAAAAACTCGAGCAAGGAGGCAACTATTTACTTTTGGCCATGTAAACTGTATAAGCACCATGCCTCATGTTTATCTTCACCCATGAGGTGATCTACTCACATACCCTCTTGTGAGGGAGGTAGAGCACTCGTGTGTTCTTGGAGGAGGATCTCTTGCTTAGAGCATTTAAGAGTGTACTTACACTCTTGGAAGTTATGGAGTACTTGTTGGAGTAGTTTATGCTCATACACTTTGGAAGGACTCACACTATTGAGGTTGCTCTGGTGTTCTCACTCAGCCTAGACCTCTTCATACCTTCCACTTGCTTTCTTTGGTATTCATAACCTGCATATTTTCTTGTGTTGGTTTGCAATTATTTGGAGCATATCATTATCTTGTACATGTACTATCATTGATTGGATTATTGTGCTTTTTACCATACTTCGTGCATTATGTTATTTGTTCTCATCTTCATGCGTGTATGTTCTCTTGTGTGCTATTATTTGTGTATGTGTATCTGGGCTAAGTATGACATCGACATCAATCACTGCTTTGAGGGGAATGTGCTATTATGTGTATCTGGACTAACAAGCATGCCATGGAGAACAGAGACACCCCACCTAGAGTAAAACTACTGGCATGGAGAACAGAGACACACCCCACCTCCTTAAAATATGTATTAGAAACCTTAAGATTTTAAGTAGTTATGATTATTTATGTTCGGATTAAACTTTGCATAAGATAAATGAGAGCCCTCAAGCTTAACACTTGCCATGACTGTAAAAATATAGGCATAGGCCCATAGCCTGTATAAATGTGCAAATCTGTATAAATGCAGCAAAGCTTACACAATGATGCAGAAAAGTTTTTCTTATTAGGTAGGTTCTGGAAGGATAAAAACTCTTTTAGATGAAACCACCAATCAAGGAAATATAAATCAAAATCTGTGTAACTATGTACAGTATAGATTAGAGAACGAAGATGTTAATTTCCATAACCCTGTTATCATATAGCTAAAATGATGAGATCTGTTGTGCCATGGATACAATTTGTAGAATCTGCTCTTTTGTGATTTTATACTACAATTTTGCAGATACATTGCCACTGTTTCTGGAAGATCTTGAATTTATGTACAAGGATTTAAAATCATCCAAAAACAGTTCAAATCAATTATGCTGGAATACTAATTTTCTGTATAAATTTACACCCCAGTCAGTGTATGAGCAACCTATCAGCAACATAGGTGGCTGCATCTAAACATTTATGCAGTTTATAATGTACAGTAAGCTTCAGTGACTGCACATTCACTATGGTGTGGATTGGAACAACGTAACAGTAGCAATGTGCCCATTCTTCATAACCTGTTGTCAGAAAATTCACCAGAGTCAGCATCATCAAATCAAAAGACCTTAGTTCGCCTTTTTAAACCAACTCCCCTCCCCCCGCCCCCCCAAAAAAGAATAATAATAATAAGAATTATAAAAAAACTTTATTCACAGTTTCTCCAAATTTTAACCAAACAAGTGGGTTGATGTAAGGAAGTATGAAAAACTTTGTTTTGCCACCAGTAGATGAACCAAAAATAACTAACATATGCACAAGTACTAAAAATAAACACAAAAAACTTATTAAATCTACAGAAAATGTACAGGAGTCAGAGATGAAGAAAGAGTTATGTATCAAAACTTGCACATTAAAACATTGAATGCATCTCACCCATAATCCCAGGCTGACTGCTCCCATTGGGAATAATATTTTGGAAGGAAAAGGCTGAATGCTAAACTAAAAGCATGTATATTACATGCAAACTTCTTCCAGATTTCTTCTGGAGTAGATATTCCTTTCTTTCAATCTTTGCAAAGTTTTGGGTTCAAGAATACTAGGAGTTAGTAGGGATGCAAATCAAAGGAACAAGTGCAAGTGAATCATGTGAATAAGTTTGGGCACTACAAGATATGGATGTACTCTTTGAAACTAGATGAGTTGCAAGATTCACATCATATATACTCACAAGAACAGATGAAAAATCACAAAAAAAATCAATACATTCACTTATACATAATGAACATTTCTTTCCACTCACATATAATACAGGCTTTCTGAGTATTTGGTACACAAAGCACAAACGAATTCTCACGTAAAGTACAAAAAAACAATACTCCTATATTTACTTTATCAAACACGGTGCACTTACTCATATCAAATGTTAACCTCAATTATGTTTTAGCAATGACGGTATGGATACTAAATTCCAATAAACATCAGACATGTACAAGACTTCAAGGAGATAGTATAACTTACCACTTTGAGTCTTAAGTAGATTAAGGGTCAATTTGCAAACCCTAATTTCAAAAAATTAGTATGAAAACCACTTTTACGAGAGAGGAGCATTATTTAAAAGCAAAAAGCAACATACGTACTATATGTCCAAACAAAATAAAAATTATTTTAAAACCCAAATTTAAGGTTATCATAATTTCCGGAACTAGGATTTCCAAAAATTTTGGAACCCTACTTCTTGAGTATTTTACACTTGGAAATGCATGTATTAGCTAGTCTATATAAAGACAAGTGTAATCTATCACTTGAAGCAGGCCTACAGCATAGAAGGTGGTCTTTCAACTTGAAGGAGGTGGAGTTGTGCTCTTCATAATCTTCAAGATGTACAGCAGCTTTGAAGCTTATCTATTCTTGGAGGAGATCATCTTCAAACTATGGAGATTGTGGATTTATGGGTAGATTGTATCTCATGCATATTATCTATGATACCTTGTTACTTCATGTTCTTCATTTTGCAACGTACGGAATATATTTGGAGCTTGACTCCTTCAATCTCTCTCATGTCTTGTCTACTCTCTATATTGTGTCTACTCTCTCTTTGTCTCTATATAAGTGTGGGCCTAAAACCAACAATTGGTATCAAAGCAAGAGAAAATAGTGTACACAGAGAATTGGGCTGCATGTAGAAGAGTTTAAGTCTTCTTGGAAACTCCAAATTAAGTTAAGCTTTATCAGATGATAAGTCTTTATGAAGATGTTGAGTATACAATTGAAGCATAATTAAAAAAAATGTGTTTTTTCAAGAAAAAAGCGTTTAGGACGTTCGGACATTCCGAATATCTTGATACGTTTTTTTGCCCATATGAGGGTTTTCTTTCTGACTTATGTTTGGGACACATATTTTATGTTATACTTACCTATGAGCTTCGTTTTGGTCTCTTCTTGCCTGGGGGCACATAGTGTTGCCTCTTTGCTTCAATCTTGCACACACTTGCCCTCTTGCTTACTCTTGCAACCTCTCTTTCCCTCTCATCCTCACTTTCCCTATCTTCCTTCAACAAACACTCTTGCCCTCTCTTGTCATCTCTTCTTTCTTTCTCTTTGAGGCACATAGAGAGAGAGAGAGTTTACGCCCTCTTTAATTTCTCTCCATTTGGGGGGGGGAGAGAGAGAGAGAGAGAGAGAGAGTTACCGCCCTCTTTAATTTCTCTCCATTTGGGATATATATATATATATATATATATATATATATATATATATATATATATATATATATATATATATATATATATATATATATATATATATATATAGAGAGAGAGAGAGAGAGAGAGAGAGAGAGAGAATTTCTGCCCCTTATTACTTTTCAAGTTTCAACATGGGTAGAGCTCCCAATGTCATATGTGATCATGTGAAAACTCATAGCCTTACCACCTTGGGAATGCAATTATTGCAAGGGCTTTAGCATTAGATATGTAAATGAATGTTAATTATGCATTATTGAAAAGATAAAAATAAAAAAACTTTGTTACAAAATGTAATACTCATTTTTTATTTCCATTTTTTTAGTACCCTGCATACTAAACATTTTAAAACCTTTTTTTAAATCTCGTTTTTAAAAATCTCTTTGTACTATGAATTGGAGGAAAGTCCACTCCAAAAGGGGTAACATTTAATCTTGGAAGATTACTGCAGCAATCACATAAGATTTATTAAGTTGCAGCTCACAGAGCAACAAACAATAGCTCACAGAGCAACAAACAATAGTTTATGTGCTGATTATGTTGGATTTGCAGATGGTGGAGAATTATTTGCAAGCGATTTTGCAGATTGGAGAGCACTTCTTCCTCATGTACCTAAGAAGTGATGTTCAGCTCACTACTCAAATTCTTAATGCTCCTTCGAGATTTGAAACTCATATGTCAAGGGAGCACTAAATTGTGCTCTATGACTATAATAGATAAGATTTCGGAAATACACTCCTGATTACAAGAACACCCATGTAGGGAAATGATACAAGATTACGTAACGGATACAAGACGTCCCAAAACACGGGACTGATAGGTATGAATAACTTGACAAGATGTCCCACAACCCGAGACTGATAGGTTTGAAGCAAGATCTCTGGGTTACGAGAACTCCCTTTAAGGAGATGATCTAGATACAAGAAATAACTAGACAAGATCTTGTACTACGAGATTACAAGAGGTCAAGACTAGATGTCCAAGAACTAGACTAGACAAAACTAGAACAAGGAACAAGACAAGAACTGGAACTTGGAGAGTGCTTACTTGGCGGTCACGACTCCTTGAGCTCCCAAGATTGGTACTGGTAAGACTGAGAATGAATGTGGCCAACCCCTCCTTATATAGGTTTTCCAAGGGCGGTTCAAGGGCGGTTACGAACTGATGATGTCATCGACGATGTCATCAATGATGTCATCAATTCGAAACATGATCTCTGGATGTTGGAATTCAGCAAATAAATAGTCGATCTTGGGATTTTGGCACGTTTGGGATGCAACGGAAGCATTGGTTTCTCCAGATTCTAAACCAAACATGAGATATAGAAAGTGACATGGAATGTAAGGTTCGGGATTGTTTCCCTTGTGTCCATGACATCACCTTCCCCTCAAGCGACGAGTTCCATGAGGAGCGGTTATGTGACTCAGATGTTCTAGGACTTGAATCTTCATAGTTCTTGGTCTTTGTAGAGTTCTTGAGATGTGGTACTGGAACAAGATAATGATAGATATCATGGATGAAACTAGAAAGGGTTTGTAGTATATCGAGGTATAGAATCAAGGGCATGATTCTCATGATGGACTGTATTCTTCTTTTGACTCTACTGATGGTCCTTTTGATGTGGGATGGTGATTGTGGAAGTTCTAATCCCAACTTGTTTCTTCTTGAAAGAGGCCGCGGAGAGCTACGTCGTGGTGTGCTCGGTTGCTCCAAACGCAAAGGGAGTGGGCTGCTGCGTGAGGAGAGAGAAAGTAGAGAGAGAAACCTGCACATAAATTTGGAGAAGAAGATGGAGAAGCTGAAGTTGAAGAAGTCCCAATCAAGTTATGAGAGATTTGGGACCAAGTCTTATTGATAAGTGACTTTTAGGTCATTTGGGCATGTTCACACATGCAAATGACCATAGGTCATAAAAATAACGTAAATGCCTATAACTTCCTGATTTGGGGTTCAAAAAATATAACAAAAATATGTCTGGAAAGCTCTCGAAGAGAGCTTTCACATGGAAGGGTCAAAATATACAAAAGGAGATTCCTTGGGGCCTTTATCTCCAACAACCTCCCACTTAAAGGATCAAGGAGGCTCCTTTAAGCTAAGTAACTCCCACCATCTGTATACATAGCTCATGTTGTGCCTTGGGAAGACACTTCGTGAGAGAAGTAGTTTCTTTACTATCTTTTGAAAAAATGTTCCCAAAGCATCCTTCTTATCCTTTGCTATCCTCTTCCTCATTCTCCTCTATACTAACCAAGCTTTTAACAGTGAAAAGACATATCAAGGTTCTAAACAATCTTTTATGAACTCTAAGTTAAAGTGCCTCCTAAATTCAAACTTTGCCCAAAATTTTCATGAGTAGTTACTTTTCCTAATTGCTTTAACTTAGCTATACCTTTGACTTTTAAAAGCATAGCAATTTGAACGAAGTCATGTTTTCATTTGTTTATTCACATATAATAATAGGCCCTTAAAAACGCAAAAGTCAAGGGTTGTTGACTCCATTTTGAAAAAGTGTTAGAACAGTAGTCTTTCAAGGGGAAGAAAGATGAAGGGGAAGAGAGAGAGAAAGGAAGGGGGGCGTTTTAAGGGAAACAAACCTCAAGTGCAATATCTCGATAGCTGTACACAAACGTAGGGCCAAAAGGATTGCTAACAGAGCCTTGTGTTTGTATGGCAGCTCTCCCACCATCTCCCAAGAACTCCTTTAAGCCATCAGAGACTCCGTTTAATAATGTTCATGAGCTGCTGATCATGTAGTAATCTCTTCTAATAGCAAATGGCAATACAATCAATACCTTCACTTGATTCCATTTGGTCTCAGGTCGAATGCTGTATTTTGACTTGATATGCTCGTCAGCTGCATTTAACCACCATAAACGATCAGAACAATTGTGCATACATCATACATTACATCAGGTGCCATGAATGAATCTTTGAGCACTAAAGTGATGTAAATCGGAGTGTACTCATTGATCCACACATGTGAAGTTCAACAATCAGCATAAATCACACAAACTATATGAAACCTACTTCTTCTCCCTTCAAAAAAGGAGAAGGATAAAATAATCCTCATCAAATAAACAGATACAGGGACCAACACATAAATGAAAAAAAAAAACACAATCACCATTTGTGAATACTAACAACTGTACCAAACATACTAAAGCATTTTGCCCACGTATTCTCTCCACAATCAGAAAAATATAAAGCTATATCAACATAGTACATGATGACACATGAGCAAGATAGATGCATGGAGAATAAACCCAGTCTGATTCTCAACTGACCTCTCATAATTTAAATAGAAGGCTGAAATAGCACTAGACCTTCAGTTTAACTTTAAGAGAAAAGTGGTTTTGGGCGATTTAGAATGAACCAAAATTGTAGTGAAATTATACTACCAATGCATGTGGAATTTTCAGACACTGATCAATCAGCTGCACTGTTCACTATTGAGTGTGAGGCTCCAGACCCCTGAGAGGAAGACTTTTGTGCATGTAACATATCTTGACTCATCTATCCCATCATAGATACTACATAATATGAAAAATAATTGAAAAGACTGCTAATCAATTTCGATAACCATGAGAAAAAGGAGAAAGAAGAAGAAAAGGGGAAAGAAGATGGAAGGGTAAGGGAATGTAGATAGATGGATGGAACTTGACAAATTAACTTCTTTTTCTTTCAAGAAACTCTTTAAGAAAGAGTATGTGTTGCCTGCCTGTGCACACCCACACCCACACCCACACCCAGATACCCACCCATACCCATGCACACTCCCACTCCCACTCCCACTCCCACTCCCACACCCACATAGCCCAACTATGACCGACCCCCATCAACCCATAGACACACACCCTCACAAACACGCACACCCACCCCCACAAACCACCATGCCACCCAGCACGCCTGCCCATGCATATGCATGCATGATGCACATGCATGCATGATGCACACCATTCCCATGCACGTGTAACACACACACACACACATACATACATACATACATATATACATGCATGCATGCATGATTGCCATACATATACACACACACACACACACACATAAGTACATATATACAAAGATGGCGCAACTATAAGCTCATGATAGTCAACCACAAGACTCTATAGCGATCAGCTCCATTATGCATAGTATTGACTCAATACTATGACATTCCCACTAATGTGTGCCCAATACTTGGTAAAGAATTAAGAATGAATACATAATCACACACAACCCAGAACACACACACAGGAGCGTGAACTCGCTGGAAGCTTTACGAATTGAGTGTCTATCACTTACGGAAGTGATGGGCAAACTCAGCCATAATGAAGCCTAGCACAAGATGCAAACAAACGATAGGCAAAATTAAAGAAAATGCTACTCAATAGGGTACACATACCTATCAACTGGTCGCAACTCAATGAAGAATCCATAAATGAAAACTGCATGTTGTTCATACAACAATCATACATAACAAGATGAATCTAGGCAAACCCCAAATTCTCTCTCACATTGAAAGTGCAACTAGAAGCTCATGGTAGTCAACAACAAAATTATATAGCCATCAGCTCCATTATGCACAGTATCGAAACACTATGACATCCCCACTAATGTCATCAATGCCCAATAGTGGGCGCCTAACTAAGAATGACTACATGCTCACACACGCGCCCCACAACGCACACACACCACGAGCATGAACTCACTACAAGTCCTACGAACTGAGTTTTTATCACTTCCAGAAGTGATGGGCAAACTCAGCCATGCATGCATGCATGCATACATACATACATACACACACATGTATGTATGTATGTATGTATGTATGTAGTATGTATGTATGTATGTAGTATGTATGTATGTATGTATGTATGTATGCACACACACACATACATATACATAAAGATGTATATACAACTTTTCAAAGAATGCAAAGAGCAAAGTGGACTAAATTTCAGACTCCAAAGAAGGAAACAGAGATAAATAATGAGCTTCTACTCAGGCAACACAGTAGATAGGAACTACTAAGGTGAAAAGACAAACATGCCTACATTGCACTGAAACGAATTACAAAAGACAGGTAAGGGATCTGATGCTATTTATAATAATAAGATTATACAATCGATTGGGAAAAGTGAGAGAACTCAAAAATGCAGAAAGTGAACAAATAGAAAACACTTCTAGTCTTTTTATAAAATCGTGAGATTGGTCTCACATAGTGGACGGCCAAACACATGAGATAACAAAATGATTGGTTTTTTTATGAGAAGTTATTAGCTCATAATGAACGTGAGAAAATGCCTTTGCTTCTTACATATGCGAAAGGAAAACACACCAGATGAATAAGAAAAACAGAATAGAAAGAAAAAAAAAATGGAAAATCGAAGAAAGGGGGCTACGGGAAGTTTGTGTGGGAAAAAAAAGGAAAGCTTTTTTTTTTTTTTTTTCGGTTGGTTTTTTTTTTTTTTTTTTTTTTTTTTTTTTTTTGGGGGGGGGGGGGGGGGGGGGGGTGTGTGTGTGTGTGGTGTGTTGAGGGGGGGGGGGGGGGGGGTGTGTGGTGGTGGTGGTGTCTCTGAAGCCCTGACAATGCCCTACTTTACTCAAACCCTTCTGAGAAAACAAGGGCATACCTCAAAGCCACATCTCGACTCCTCTATACCAAATTCCAGCTTTGGGGCATAAATAACTATCCCATGATTCGAAAGCAAACAATTTGAAACAATATTAGCATGGCCGGTATGCTAGGACCATCATGGTAGAAACAAATTCAACAAAAACACAGCCATGTCACACACTTCTTCCCAAATGGAGAGACTGGAAGATCCACAAACAATAGCATACAAAAAGTCGTTGAAAATCCCAGGTAGGAGTGTGCTTGTGAGTACATCCTTCCAAACAAACATTTTTACAATAACGCAAGGAATATAAGCTTCCCAAAACTTTCTGCCCCGAACCACCTCCATTATCCTTTGACAGCAAATCAGACCACATCCTCCAGAAACTTAAAGTATCTCACAAAACCACATTGTCATTCTTTCCCTACACTATAACACATAAATTCTCCATAATGATGACAAAATTTAAGAGAGAGAAAAAACGAGGGGGGAAAAAAGGAGAAGGAAGGAGAAAATGGGGGCCAGGGAGTGCAGAGGGAGAGGGCGGATATCGAACCAACAATCAGTTAAAAAAAACATGCTTACAAGGTCGACAATCTATTATGAAGTTGCATTTGATATAAGAATTGAAATCTGTATGTCCCGGAAAGTTTGTATGGAGAACAAACTTTTTGATCCTGTTTGTCTGAACAGTGAAACAGAAACATTACATGTAAGCTGTTCAATTTCAAATATACAACAATGATTGTAATATTATTTAAGACCTGCCCATCAAACAAGATGTCGATTCCTCGAGTGAAGTAATTATAGAAGTAGTCTCCACATATAGTTGTTCTCTGCTTGGAGCCAGATGCAGAGTGTATGACCATTGGATCAACCTATGTTAGCAAGATCATGCAGGTTCAGAATGTGAATGAACCTAATCTAACTACTCTGAGCAAACACATCCTCTTTTAGATTGTCATTTGTAAGTGAGCTTTACCTGCTTTTTTTGAATCCCACAAGGTCGTCCTAGTTCTGTCCACACATCCTATATGGCAGAAACTTACTGAGCAACTCTCAAATATTGAAACTTCATAATTCTATGGAAACTAAATCATATGAACTTCTCATGTAGCACATAGCTTCATAAGTTCAGATGCATCTGACCTTACAAACAAGTGCTAAAACATATACAAGTACATGCCAAAAAACAACAAGAATGGCGCCATGAAGGAACAAGATGAAAAAGAACATATAAATAAAACCAAAAAATCAAAAAAAAAGAAACACCTCTCTCTCTCTCTCTCTCTCTCTCTCTCTCTCTCTCTCTCTCTCTCTCTCTCTCTCTCTCTCTCTCTCTCTCTCTCTCTCTCTCTCTCTCTCTCTCTCTCTCTCTCTCTCTCTCTCTCTCTCTCTGTGTGTGTGTGTGTGTGCGCGCGCCAGAAGTTGGAGCAACACATGCGAAATCTTTTGTCCTATTCTCAAAGAGCGGTGCTGATTCTTCTTACTGTGTGCCCCTGGTAGGAGAGAATGTGGGGCGGCAGCCTGAAGGGAGAAACCCCTCCTTTCATGCCAGAGAGGTAAGATCCCTTCTTCTTTACAAGTAGGGAGGGCATCTCTAATCTCACTGATCCCTGGGAATTCTCCTTGAAAAGGTAGGTGCCTGAAGAAAGAAGCACAAGCGAATGGAATAAGACTTTCGCATGAGAATCTATGCCCAGCATGGGTATGATAAAAACATCGCCCTGCTGTTCTGGAATATTTGGGGGGCAACAGATCAGACATTTGACCATAACAGGCTAGGTGCCTCCTTTTGGGCTGCCCCATGCAGCTGTCAAGTATATCCTCCAAACAGGTAGGCACCTCGAGAGGATGGTGCCATAAGCTGAGGAAATATACCTCTCGCATGTATACCTGTGCCCAGCAAGGACAGGGAGATGAAGCATCGCCCAACTGTTCTGTTGGTTTTGATGGCTGATAGAGCAATTCTTTACCAAAGCTGGCTGAGCACCTCGATTTTGGCAGCCTCATCCAGGTATATGCAGGTGCCAAAGGGGGCTGAATCCATGCATGTATGGTAGAGAATTGACAAGTGCTTGGGGGCATAGTAAAAAAAATCGCACGATTTTTTTAAAATAAAAATCGTAAAAATCGTCATCGCGATTTAAATCGAAAAGAACGATTTTTATTCAAGTTTTGCCCCAAAAAAACGTCGAGGGTTTTGTTATGTTCAAATTTCGCTCGAGTCTAATCTAGTTGATGCGCGTGCGCGCGCGCGAGAGAGAGAGAGAGAGAGAGAGAGAGAGAGAGAGAGAGAGAGAGAGAGAGAGAGAGAGAGAGAGAGAGAGAGTTTTCTTCATGAGAGAGAGAGAGAGAGTATTCAGCTTGTCTTGACTCTTGAGTATTCAGCTTGCCTCTTGAGTTTTGTTCTTGAGAGAGAGCCTTCGATTTTCAAGCTTCAGCCATCTATTTTGAATGAGATTTCAATTATCAGCCCCTTGCAATTTGCCCACTTGAGCCTTGTTCTTGAGTGTTATAGATAATAGAAGTATAGTCCTAAGCCTACACTAACATCTTTTGAGTCTTATCATCATGGGAAGAACTCCTAATGTTATTCGCAATCATGTGAAAGAGCTTGGCAAGAACACATGGCAATGCAAGTATTGCATGGGGGTTTACACGGGCACTGCATCTCGTATCAAAGCTCATCTCCTTGGCTTAAAAGGTGGAGGCATTGGAAAATGCACTTCTATTCTTCAAGGATTGTTGAGGAGCTAAGTGCTCAACTTCAATTGAGCGAAGGGGTGGGTAAGATGCCAATTGGTTCATCTTCATTGTCACATAGCAATGAAGAGCAAACCAATCCCATTGATGTCATTGATTATACCCCTAGTTCATCCAAAAGGCCCCGCACTGAGAGCATTAGCTCGGTGAGCATCTCTAAGGATCCTAGACCCAAGATTCCACAGAGTAATATATTTGTGAAAGGTAGCGTGAGGGCTTGAATACAGAAACAATCAATGAATGAAGCAACCCGAGAGAGAACCAAGCTCTTCATTGAATGTGGTATCCCATTCAATGTGGCAAACACACTTGCATGGAAGAGGGCCATGAAGGCTGTGGGAGGGTCCATCGGGGCAAGTCTCACGTACCTCTAAGCTCTCCAAACAAAAGACATTAGTTGAGACAAAAATGTTGTCATTGAAGAGCTCATGGGAAAAGTATGGCTGCTCTATTCTATGTGATGGCTGTCAGACATGAGGAAGAGAAATGTTTACAACATTCTTGTCTCCTCATGCAAGGGCACAATGTTCTTACGTGCCATATCTGCACCAACATCTCGCACAGTGGTTATTGGCCAATTCATATTTTCACATGTTCAAAAAGCCATTGAGGACGTGGGGAGTGAAAATGTGGTGCAAGTTGTGACCGACAATGGAGCTAAATGTGTGTCCATGGGGCGAATGGTGAGGATATGTATCCCAAAATCAAATGGACACCTTGTGCATAACATAGCTTAGATCTACTCATGGAAGACATAGGGGGAATTCCATGGGTAAGAACCATCCTAAATAAAGCCAAATTTATAGTGAAGTTTGTCACTAGCCGCCCTAAAGTCCTCAACATTTTCTGCGCTCACTCCTCCTCACTGTTGTTTCTTGACGCGTTAGGTATTTTTTCCTGACTTTCCCAACTTCTGACTTCTGACGTGGATACCTGACGGGTTTCTGACGCGCCTTTTTCAGAAATTACCCAATCAGTTTATAGTGCTCTTGTGTCCCATATTTCCTTCATTTTCCAGGTTCAAACGGAGCATGCAGCTGTCCAATCTCCCCTACCTTTCCTCCATGCAGGCATCCCCAAGGCTCAGCCTCTCATGTGTATACCAGCGCAGTACTACACTATGGACCTACTGTCAACTGAGGCTTCAGTACCCTGTTGCCTCTGCGTCGATTGTGGCAAGATAGCATCATAGACTTGTGCATAGGGTGCAGCTGCTGGGATTCAAGACAGAATTATGCACCTACTGAGGCTTCAGTAGACTGAATTATGCAGCTGGCACTTGTGCGTAGGCTGCAGCTGCTGGGATTCAAGACTGAGTTCAATGTTGGAAATGAATTTTGAAGACCAAATCTGGTGCTGGCTATTGGTTGTTTGAGTGGAAGACTGTACTGTCAAGTCACTACAGTCTATTGTTCACACAGTAGAGACAAAGCGAAAGCCTAGAAGTTGACAAGTTTAATGCTCATCAAGACATTAGGTCCCAACATATGAATCACATCCCGAACCAAACTGCAATGATCCATCCTTAACCTGCATTCTTTTACATGATGGCATGATGCAATCAAAGTGTAAGATACTGCATAGATTTAAAATCTTCATCTTTCATGTGTAGAATTTAAGATGGTTGTCGCTTGCTTGCATATTACAATTTATGTGAATGGATGGATCATGTACACATGCATCATGCATGATGCAATTATGTATGGACATTAGAATTTGGACTATATGATACAATACATGAGGGCATGCATATATATTACACGTAAATGATATCAGAGTACCTCTATATTAAGTTCTTGTCTCTGCCTTTGTCATACATGACACATGCAATGATGTAATTCATATATGCTACCATGGTGTCTCCACTATTTTTAAAACATTTTTTGTAAAAATTTTAGGCAGCGTCAGATACCGTAAGGAACGTTTTACCTTACCCGTAAGATGTCGGGTAAACGTCAGAAGTCAGAAGTCAGAAACACGTCAGAAACAACTATGCTCCTCCTTAGATTTCCAAAAACCTTCTCTCACCCATTTTTGTTACATGTACATAGTCGTTGATAGTCTTGAGAGTGAGGAAGGGTCTTTTACGCACATTTGTTTCAGAAGAATGGTATCAATTATCAGAAGTTAGAGAAGGGAATTCTCTCTTCACAAACTTTTCATCTCTTGTCATGGGAGAGGATGAACTTTGGGTGAAGGGAGAGATATTGGTAGATGCTATTCAGCTTGTATACACTGTGCTCCGCATTACAGATATGGAGGGTAGCACTCTTGGCCTTGTGTACGAGTACATCAACCGTACACAAGATTGCATCCAACGAGTCGATGGTCAGAGGAAGAGTAAGTTTATTGCAATTTTCTACTTGTTTATGTTTTAGTGTTACATATATCATGATTCATGAATCATGTTACATGTATCATTGTAATTTGTATGATTATAGTCTAGATAATTACTTACATATGTTTTTTAATTTTTTTAATAGAAAGAAGGGTTTATGTGATGTTGTCCAAAGTCGATGGGATTGGTTTCATAAACCAATCCATGCAGTTGCTCATATTCTTCATCCACTGTGGAGGAGTAAGGAGCAATGCACAAACGAGATTCTTGAGGATAGCATCTCAGGATGGATAGGTGGTGATGTAGCCCTCTTGTCTCAGTTGGAGGATGAGAGAGTGCGGTTCCATAGCATGGAGAAATATTTTGGGAAGCCTACGGCACGGCTACGAGAGAATCAGCTTTCTCATGTCACCTCTCATGTCACATGGTGGGAGAAATATGGAGTTAGTACTCCTATATTGGTCAGTGATTTTTTAGTAAATATTTCATCTTATTATCAAAGAATCAAGTTTAAATAATTTAATTATGTGTGAATCGTAGAGAAAACTTGCCTTGCGGATACTTTCGTAAGATTGTAGTACAGGATCTGCAAAGAGGAATTGAAGCACATGGGCTCTATTCCATACAAAAAAGAGGAATAGATTGAGCACAACGCAACTTGAAAAGTTAGTGTATTGCCATTGCAATCTCAAGTTGTTAGAGTCTAAAGAGCATAACATTTCTCCTTTACAGGTAAATAAATTCTTTGACATTTAGTCATGCATTTAAAATTTATATTTGTATTTAGTATACTCTAATCTATAATTTTGAAATTTTTAAATTGCAGGTTACTGTAGATTCTATTGATGTCAGCCTTGTCAAAGATATCCCTCAGTTCCCTCAGGAGGAGAGAGAGATCTTTGCCATGCTTGCGATGGAGTCTGATAGGCATGTGCATCAGACCCGTAGTCACACCCGAAGAGATAGACCTCACATAGGTACAAAGTTCAAATTATAATATATAGATAAGAATATTTTTCATTCTACACTCTATTTGCTAAATTCTAATATATTGTTTTATGATAATATTGTGCTATGTGTAGATGATCCATCATTGCCATCTACTAGTCGACCACGGAAGTATTATTCGAGAGGAGGTGGACGAGCCCGAGGTCGTGGACAACGCGATGGGACATCTAGTGTTCGTGATATTGGTGGCCCTGGGACTTCTATAGAGCATGCACATGATTGGGAGGAGTTATCGGCCTCGTCTTCTAGCAGAGATGATCTTGGCCCAGATGCTGCAGCGATTGCAGCTCAGTTTGGACATTCAAAGTCGGATAGTACATCATCATGGGCTAGTACATTTGATGAGGATCCCATAGCTGATGACTCCATGGATGACATTGAGGAGTCATGACTCATGATTCATGATTCATTAGACATCTTAGATTATAGTCTTTGTCATGTGATAGTGATCACTCTATGCTTTTTTGTATGACATTGCCACTTGTTCTATGGTTTTTGTGCCATCAGGCTTAAGCTATTGACATTCATGTATATCTTTTACTTTTCATCATTCATGTAATGAAATGTCATTGATCACTATCTCATTTATGGTGTAAATTGCAATGTAGATATGATGTTCATGATTTATCATTCATTTAAGTTCTACGATGTATGGCTCATCGATGTAAATTGTAATGATGTAATGGGGAGGGGTTCTAACTTCTAGAGTAGGTATTTTATGTGTTTTTGGCACTAAATGTACTAGGGATTGTGCATACCTCAAATATAAGGAAAACATAAAAATACCTCTTGTTGAATAAAAACCTCGATTTTTTTTTTTAACCTCTACGATTTAAACGATTTAAATCCCGATTTAAATCTACGATTTAAATCTCTACTTTGTACTATGCTTGGAGGGATGGAGGAGGGCCCAAGGAATAGGCTGGAAATCCATGGCAACCCAGGCTTTAGGTTAAGTTTTGGGGACGTGGACTCCAATGTCCACTATCAAATATGGAGAATTATTTCCATGATTCCAGGCTATTTTGGGCATAAATAAATAAATAAATACAATTGACCTGTTCTTCCTAGACTATCTTCCTACAACAAACAAAGACTAACTCCTGAAATGTTAAGGCATTTGGATTGCCTTTCATCATCACTCGAAGAGTAGAAGCAAAACTCTTATATGAAGCTCGAGGAACATTAAGAACAGTCGTGCACAAGTGAACTATCTGGCAAGATTTCATCAACAGAAATCAACTCATCCTTCAACTCTTTGATCTTTTTCAAAAAACTGTCCATAGAATCTCCTTCATTCATATGCTCACTCTCCAACTGTTTTTGGAGGTATGCAACACGAGCCTCATTTCTTGCCTCATATAAAGTTGCAAGTGTATCCCAAGCATCCTTTGATGTCTTGCAAGAGCAAATGTGAGGGATAATGGCATGTTTGACAGACAAAGCTATCAATGTACATGCCTAAGCATCTCTGCCATCGCAACGAAGTTGCTCTACAGTAGGTGCAGCAAGAACCAATGCAGGTGAAGCAAGAACCGAAGCACATACAAGAGATTGAAGATCATCATCTTCAATGCCATCTACATCATCAACGACGCCTTAGATGAAGCGAGACTTTCTTTTATACCAATTGTTGGAGTTTGAGGTCTTCGGAAGCACACGAATAGCACAACGAAGAAGAAGAAGATTGGAGCATGACACAACACATAATGTATTACCAAGTGAATGTGCAAAGATAAGTGATCCGTTAGGGTTATAGCCGTATATCCAAGCTCGGAAAAAACCTCCTAACGAGGGAAAAAAGTGCCCCAATGGTCCTGACTCCTAAGTGTGTTAAGACACATCATTACCAAAATATATCAACACTTTTGATCCTAAAGGGGACTTGATGTCATACAAGTCTCCTTTTGACAACTCACATTATGGCGTGGGTCATACTTTTTCATTCCATAGGATGAGCTAGTGAGATTGACGCTCAACTTCTCGTGGAACTATTGCATCATGCATGTGTAGTATGCGGTCAAGAGGGCACTTAATAGTGATTTAGCGACCCTTGGTGTGGGATTTCCTATGACCAAGAAAACACGTGTACACATCATTCACACAAGGAGAATGAACTGAGAACACGTGACCATGGAGGCCATGTTAGGAGCATGATCATGCCCTCCTTTAGGGCACACTGATCATCGATGGCATAGCCATTAGGATACCTAGGCAAACACAACCCATGGAGACAGATCCAATGAAGGATATTGCCTTCGGTAGCCCTCTAAGTGCTTCACCTGTGTTGGAAGCTCTTTGTGTTTTCACCCAAGAGATGTTGCCCACATTACTACACTCCATGTTTGTGCCTACACATGGTATGTGATATACCTGACATAGTTCACCTCTACACCGTCGTGATTGGGCAACCTTCCCCACTCATAGCTTGTTCTTTGTGGTACTTCAAATTCACTAGTAAGTTGGTATTGAGGGATCCACACATGCAACTTATTCATTGTCACGAGATTCATATGAGCTGTTTGTGTTTACTTGATTTTCTGCATTGATGCAAAAATAATTTAGAGGGAGAGGGGAGAGACTAAGACAACCTTGCACTTCGTCATCTTCTCAGAAGATAGCCTAGCACTACGTTGTCTTCGGGAGGTCATCCTACACCGTTAGCCTCGTGATCTCCATAGTGACAAGATGGGGGTGTACCCTAGGGTAGCCCAAGATTCTCAAACATGACAAAACTAACATGTGCAAAGAGTTACCTTCCAAGAGACGTGGTCCTTGATGGATCACATGGATGATAACTTGGATATTCTATGACCTAGATTTCCCTTGAGGAATCCCAGTTCTTGTTTTGCACATAAACCACTTGATCTAGAGGATGACACGGAGATGATTTCGTAATATATACGAGAATGAATCAAGGCAAACCCCAAATTCACCCTCAAATGAAAGTGCAACTATAAGCTCATGATCTTTTAATACATATTAGAAAAGGTAAAGACACATAATTAGAAAGCACTACAGACCTAGGGACTTCAATTCTATGCTTATGAGATACACATAAAATATCTTTACTATTCTTGGTGCAAAATCACCTTCTATCTAGATAAGTAGGATCCACTTAAAATGATGGTGTTGAGAGCATGATTGCCCCTCAAACACCATTGCACCTATAAGCCCCAGAAAGTGGGGTTACCTTTGGAGAAGTCCCTACTCTACAATAGAAATGCTCTACAATGATGATGATATGAACAAATCCTAACCACCCTCGCAGGATACCAAAATGTTTCCTCACCATCTTATGATGTCCAACCATGATAGCAAGACTCCAAAAGATAAACAGCTCTCTCCAACATATTTTCCCATTGAACTTATTCTTTCCCACATAAAAACTTCCCTCAACATTTAAATTGGCACAACCCAAGGGGTTACTTCTACATGTTCTTATCTTGAAGTTTGGACCCAAATATGGATAAATAGCTGAAAAAATCAAAAAGAAAAAGGGTCCAACTGCAATCAAAACTTGGTATTCAACTTGATGCAAGAAATCTTAGAAGGCTATATTCCAAGTTTTGGGAGTTGGATCCAAAAATGGATAAATACCTGAAAAAATTAAAACAAAAAAAGGATCCTATTACACTCAAAACTTGGTATTCAACTTGACGCAAGAAATCTTAGAAGGCTATATTACAAGTTTCAACAACTTGCACACATTGAACGCATGCAACATGTATAAGCACTACATTTCTAAACACCAATGTAGGAAACAAAATATGCAAGTATCTAAGGGAAGCTTTTGTTTACCACGAAGTCACATCCATGGGTCAAATACAGAGTTTCAAAAACTGGAGTTTATCTTGACCTGAGATATTGGTAAAATTATTTCATGAGTTAGTATTCCATATCATCTTGTTCTTCCATGAGTTAGTATTCCATATCATCTTAGATGTCTTCACTTTTCTAAACTTGTGCATCAAAGCATTCTCTTATGAACTCAAGGCATGCTTTCAGTCTCCAACATTCTAAATACAATATTGGCAAAATACACACTGTAGTGCAGATGCACTTCACCAGGATGTGAAATTTATTTAGCATCTGCCTACATTACAATCTAGTTTGAGTAAGTAGAAAATCAAAAGATCGGATCTTTCAGAAACTGAGAACATAATAAGCAGTACACCTATGCCTTTCTAAATTCAAATAGCATCTTTGGCTGTAATACTTCCACAGTTCGTTTATTCATAACCAGAGTTTTCGAAAGAGAATAAGTGGAATTCCAATCCATCTGAGAGAAAACTAACCTGAGGAGAGAGCCCAAATGTCAATGTCTGACCCCCAGTTGCAAAAGACAGCTCTATGCCCAGCTATACAAACCAGTGAAAAAGATCAGAAGTAAGAAATTGTCTTGTTAATCAAAGCCTGGCTTTTAAAAATATTTTTAAAGATAATAAATTTAAAAAATATATGTACAACTTCCAAGCCTGAAATAAATTTATAGGGGCACCCCAGGGCATGAACCCCATAAAGTCCGAACGGTATCCCCAAGAAGACACCGAGATACTCCCAAGAAGTCCCAAAAAAGCCCCCAAGGAGAAGTAGGAGTACCAATACGCTCAGAAAAACAGTACCCCCCAGGTCACAACATTATGCCATTACATGCATAATTATTTACAAGCCTTCGTAAGTGCTTAACCAATGCTCCACAATTTGTTTCCACCGATAAGTAATAAAAGTATCCTTAACTGCGTACTACCTTAACATGTATTTCTTCGAGATAAAGGCTTCCAGCAGGCAGTGGTGGAAGAACAGCCTTCTTGAGTGATGATCCCACCCCAACACCAACACCACAACCACCAATGGAACTATCATACACACATACGCGAGACATAACAGGTGTAGTGCCATCTGGGAACTCAAGAGGTAATTCAGCTGTAATGAAAAGCAAAAATTATTGCTAGGCATTTTGCAGATCTTTAAACAATCACATAGGCAGTATTTCTTTACCTTCCCGACCTTGACAACTCACTGCATGCTGGGGAGGAATCGGAAAAGCAAATGAAAGACCCTGTTCGCCGATTAGAATGACTAATTTCATCAGCTAAGACTGACATGATTCATGATTCTTGAGATTTATAATGAGTGATCAAGCACAAAGTACGTACAGGATAAAAAAGGGTATATATGCATCTCTCCATGTCATAAGTTCCTGGAAATGTTGGTCCAAAAAGAGCGTAGACAGCGACGAATGTGGCAGCAATGTTTGCACCACTAGAGCCATATGTTGAAATACAATGTCAGTGAAAATAACATGTTTGCACCGCTAAAGCCAAATATACAGTTTCTAAGACTACTTTGGAATACTTTTTAAGTAGTCTTGTAAAGTATTCTAAATAATAATCTATACCCGATGGAAGATGTCGCATATCGCATCTGAAGCAGCTGCACCTCAAACACTTCAATTAGACGTAATCTCTGCAAGGATATATTATCAACTGATTGCCCCACTGTAACAAAAAATGTGAAACTAAGCCTTTGTAATACCTGTGAGCGAGGCTCAAACCGTAGATGAAACCCGTGATTTGGAAAGCTCACTACTAAATCACAGAGAAGAGGTTCCTGAAAATATCAAGGAGATATGGATATCGCTAATAATAATTTCTTGCTAACAAACACTGCATGCGTATATGTATTTGATGTGAAAAGTAAAAACCATGTCACTTCAGATTACATTGTCGCAGAGGCAAACTTCTTTGACGTAAAAAATTTTAGAAACATACTGCAGGTATATGACCGCGTAAGTGCATTCATCTATAGCCTGAAGAGATATGTAAAATTTAAACTTATAGCGTGGGCCCCGGGAAACATTCCGAAAGCGTACCTCATCGTGATATTTAACTTGCACAGCATCAAAAGTATCTGGATGTTGGTCTATGTAGGCAAAAGCGTCGCAGACAGGCATACCTGAAAGAGCAAAAGCGTCGCGAGTAACATAACACAGATGAAGAAGGAAAAACTCATTCTGCCATGTTGAAGAGTATACCGAGAAGAAAAGGGCCGAGACCGGCCCCTGGTCGTAGATCAAGGGTAAGAGTTCCCATCAAAAATTATAATCAATCAGGAACAGATATTCCACGACTTAGATGCAGTAGACTGATGCGAGCGTCTTCTATGCACACGCAGATCGACAAGTGTGCGCGCTTTTCACTGCCGATCCTCCTAAATATGTTGTCAACCATAATATTTACTGCTTTCTGAATCACGCATCTCTGTAGCGTGCAGGTCGCTATTTTGTTCAGATTGCCCTTCTCTGGAGGACTTTCGATAGAATACCGATAATTCCCGTGTAGCTAAGATATAGGACCAAAATAGCTCTCAAACAATCTCACGTTGATTTAGATTTAAATTAATCATAAACTCACACAAAAATAGGATTCCTTATCTCACAGAGAAGAGGCTACGCCAATCTACATGAGCTTGAACCTTACACCTTCATGAAGAGGTTCAAGTGCATTATAGTTATACCACGCCTCTTCAACTGAGTCTTTAAACAATCCTTTTTCTCGTTTTTCAATTATAAGATTTTCAATTTGTTGTCCTTAAGATAGTTATATGGCCTTTGCCTTTTTTTTTCTTTTGGAAGTTTTTTGTTATGTGGAGAACTCTCAGGTGAGAGGTGAGAACCATCTCTTATCTTATAATAGATGGGCTTACACATGAGTGCCATGTGGCACTCATGTGTATAGTCATTTGGAGATACTCCTTATGAGGGAAGAGAGGGTTATAGTGGGGAGTACGTGGTTGGGTGGAAAGACAGAGAAGATTCTCTGTATGCACTCGATAGAGAGAACCCATCATCATCTTTGTCGCTCTCGAACGGCGTGCAGGGATTCCTTCAAAAAACTAGGAGGTTCATTGGAGTACAATATTTGGTATTAGAGCCGGACTCACAGTCAGGCATCAATAGCAAGACCGAGTGGAGCTTCCGCGAGGGCGGACATCAACAGGCAATACGAGCGGCGCGACCGCGTGGTGTGAATGCATCGGCACTACCCAGAGAGGGAGTTGCCTATGCTTCTCCTCACCTCCTCTCTAGGATGGAGGAAATGGACATAGATTCCTCTATTTATACCCACGAAAAAGGCGTTGAGCAAACATATTATGGGATAAATGCCCTCGTTTAAGACGACTGCAAGCTCCAAAATCGTGGAGAAGGAGGTAGGTCATAACTTGAAATTTCGAGTTTTTTTCTTAAACTTGGGGAGAGAAAATCCATCCTTTGGATCAAGATCTTGGGAAAATAATGATGCACATTGTATATTGGGTTGTGGACCTGGGCAATGGGTCATTAGCTTGTTCAAAAAATCTTGAGCTTCTCAGTTTTGAGCTCCCAAAGTCCCTACTTCATGAAGATTAGCCTTTCCACTTCCTAACTGTGACATATCCATCTTCTTCGCACCATAGCTTGGCCACACGACCTCGATTTCAAAAATTTTTGTCATGTTACGAAGCTACACCTCCTAAAATTTTTTGAAAAATCAATAATGCGTGATTTGGAAAAGATTTGGTCAACCAAAATCTCTGTGCAACATTTCAGCAAGAACTAGGCGGTCACTCCCGGCCTAGTTTTTCATCATTTGGCGTCCAAATCCACTTTTTTCACTTGGGATAGCTTCATATCTTTGAAGTACAGGTGTTGGCTACATCTTTTAGACTGGTGAGGACTGTCAAAATACAAAAAGTGCTTTAGTTTGACTCAATTTGCCCAATTGGGGCTATTGTTACATGATTTTGGCGTCGTTCTTCTTGGTTTTTGGTGATTAGAACCTCATCGGACCAACCGGACATTTCAAATTTTCGTTTGGGCCTGGCAAGGATTGAAGATCAGCACCCTCAAGCTTCAAAGATCACTTGGATTTCGCTTCCACAGCTTCATTTTGTATCAAGGAAGTGCTCTTGTGATATATTTCTCTTCTTCTTGCATATTCAAGGTTTACTTCCATTTCTCCTCATATACTCTGTTAGATATGCTCAATACTCCACCCTCATGTGACCACAAATGATGTGCTCTAAGTTGTAAGGCCCCCATTATGAGGAGAAGCCATTATGAGAGCTCGGACATTTGTGGAACCCTAACTTCCAAGTTAGATGAGGTCTATGTGTGACCATTGATGGTTGTAGATGATCTTTGTGAGCCTAGCCATTAGGTTAGGTAGGGCATTAACTTCCAGGCCATTAGGTTGCCATTTAAGGTGAAAAAAAAGGCCATGTGGCATCGCGCGGTTTCCCCATAGAACCTTCGGTAGGATTTCTGGTCGTGGAGATATTGTCGGATAATATATTTTACCGACTATTTTGTATCTCCCGACTACGTTTATCTATACCGAACCGCCTTGTAAAAGTTATATAAGCATGGCCCAGGTTGAGCTTTACATAGCATTGCACACTAGTAAGCCCTTCATCTAGAGTCTGTCTAGATCGCCATCTAAGCTCCACATTGGGAGTGCACGGGTGGACAGCACCATCATTGTAATTGCATTACGCTCGACAATCTGAGAATTTGAGTTCTCTATCTCTCAGTCTGCGTCTATCTTTGTCTGTGTTTTTTTTTCTCAACTCTGTCTACAGGTCTATTCTGCTGTGCTGTTATTTTCTTACATGGTATCAAAGCTGAGGAGGCTCTGAGTGGTGCAAAAGCAGAAACGCAGAGGTTGTAGAGGTCTGAACAACAAAAGAGAGAAGATGTCAAGCGGTGCGTCATCATCTACGACTGGGGGCCAAGGTGGTTCATCAACAGGAGTAGGTGGCGCACAAGAAGGAGTAGCAATGATGCCGATCATCCCAACATTGCGGATACGGCCACCAGCCTTCATAGAAGGTAAACTTGATGGTACAAACTACACCCTGTGGAAGTTCAAAATCACTTCTATTCTTGATTCGTATGAGCTTTTGGAGACTGTTCTTGGGACTGATCATGAGCCCCAAGAAAGACATGATCCAAATAATCCTGGTCGAATGATTCCTCCTAATGCTGATCTTCTACGTGCTTGGAAACGTAGAAATGCAGATGCACTTTGTGCTCTAGTTACAAGTACTTCTAATAGTGTTCTGACTCTCATTCAACATACTACGAAGGCATGTGAAGCATGGAATATATTGAGAAATCAATATGAAACTTGTAATCAGACACGGATTCAGAACTTGGAGAATCAGCTTGCAGCAGAACGGTTTGCTGATGGGGAGACTGCAGAGGTGTTTATCACTCGCATAAAGAATCTACGAGATCAAATGGCCAGGTGTTCAAAAGTCAAGTGAGGAGCTAGATCGATGCTGTCTTCGAATCTGTCCACCTAAGTTTGATGGTTTGGTAACTGCTCTTAACACTCAAATCAGACCTCAACCACTAACTTTTGAAGAATTTAGTGCCTTACTCATGGAGGAGGAGCTGCAGCTCAAGGCAAGGAGTAGTAGTAGCAAAGGAGATGCTGCATTCACAGCAAATGCCAAAGGAGGCAAAATAGATTCTTCAAAAGATGGAGACAAAAAGAAGTTCAAGAGAGAATGTTTCCACTGCAAGAAGAAAGGACACAGAATCCAAGACTGTTGCATCAAGAAGGCAGAAGAAAAGAGTGGCTCTTCAAAAGGTGGCAAGGGCAAGGAGTCTGCCAACACAGCAGAAACAGAGCTTCAGTTATTTGTTACGATAGAGGAGGTGTGCTCCTCTGTTGAAGATTCAGGAACAGATGACTCATGGGTGTTGGACAGTGGTGCATCTCGTCACATGACGAGTAGAAAAGACCTTTACAATTCCTTACAGCCTCTAAAGGAACCCATCACAGTAAAGGTAGGGAACAATGCAAGATGTCCTGCAGAGGGCGAAGGTACGATTTCTCTCATTAACTCTAATGGTGATATCAGAAAGCTTTCAAATGTGTTGTATGTTCCACAAATAAAACGAAATCTACTTTCAGTAGCTTCTATAACTGATCAAGGTCATCAAGTATCTTTCAGTAAGACAGGAGCTAAGATTATGGACAGTAACAACAACATTGTTGGGACTGGAATAAGGAGGAATAATCTGTATGAGTTGTGTGCTCTTACAGCCACTACAAACGTGGGCACAAGTAAGCTATGGCATGAGAGATTCGGTCACATTGGATACCCTGTACTGAAGGAGATGCATCGCAGAGGTATGGTTGCACACCTACCATCGATTGCAGAAATGAAGGAACCATGTGAAGCTTGCATGATGGGCAAGCAACAGAGGAAGGTGTTTCCACAAGAAAGCAAGAACAGGGCAAGCTATCCTCTAGAGTTAGTGCATGCTGACTTGTGCGGAAAAATGCCTACACAGGCCTTGGGTGGATCTTCCTACTTCATGTTACTTGTCGACGACTATAGCAGGAAGATGTGGGTGTACTTCCTTCGCGATAAAGCTCAAGCTTTTGGTAAGTTTAAATAATGGCTTCAGCTTGTTGAAACTGAAACACGGAAGAAGATGAAGAAATTTAGGACAGACGGTGGTGGTGAGTTCGCATCAACAGAGTTTGAAGATTTCTACAAGAGTAAGGGAATCAAGCATCAACTCACAATGGCACATAGTCCTCAACAGAACGGTGTTGCAGAACGTCGGAATCGAACCATCATGGAGATGGCAAGGTGCATGTTGAAAGGAATGGGTTTGCCGTTTTGGGCAGAGACTATCAACACTGCTGTCTACATCTTGAATCGAAGCTACACCAAGGCACTTGATGGAAAGACTCCACAAGAAGCCTACACTGGTAAAAAGACTTATGTTTCCCATTTCAAAGTATTTGGAAGTGAATGTTATGTACATGTTCGAGATAAGGATAGAAACAAGCTTCAACCAAAAAGCATCAAATGTGTCTTTCTAGGGTACAGTGAAGATAAGAAGGCTTATAAGCTTTATGACCCTGAGGCTAAGAAGATCATGGCGAGTCGTGATGTGGTGTTTAAGGAGGAGCAGCCACATGCAGTGGAGGAGGAAAAGAGAGCTTCCACTTTATCATCAGGCGAAGGGGAAATCCACTATGAACCTGGCCCAAGAGCTATCCCTTCTACACAAGAGAAGGAAGCATCATCTTCAGATGATGAGTATGAAAGTCACCAACATGCCGACACCCAAGTGGAAAAGCCATTGCCACGTTGGGTGAGGTAGCTCTATGATTCTGCAAACCCCATCCCACAATCACTAGAACAGGTTGCAGATGGACCGAGGCAAACAGAAAGAATAGAGGAACAGAGACAGGTAAGTGCCCATATTGTAAACACAGCCTTGATGGCTGATCTCATTCAAGAAGAAGCAAAGGAACCAACCAGTGTGGAAGAGGCGCTCCATGATCCGAATTGGAGGGGTACCATGCAAACAGAATACAACAATATCATAAAGAATGGAACTTGGGAGCTAGTGGATCGACCCCCTAAGCATAAAGTCATTGGCACCAAGTGGGTTTGGAAGCTAAAGTACAAGGCTGATGGTACTCTAGAAAAATATAAAGCAAGACTTGTTGCACAAGGCTACTCACAAGTTGAAGGCATTGACTTTTGTGAATCATTTGCCCCGACTGCAAGAATGACTACTATCCGAGTAGTACTAGCTGTGGCTGCACATAAGCGTTGGCCAGTCTATCACATGGATGTTAAATCAGTGTTCCTGAATGGAGACCTCGAGGAGGAGGTATATGTGTCTCAGCCACCATGGTTTGAGGCTCCCCATTCAGAGAACAAGGTATGTAAGCTGAAGAAGGCATTATATGGGCTAAAACAAGCCCCTAGAGCATGGTACCAACGGATAGATAAGTATCTCTTGGATCTAGGTTTCAAAAGATGTGCTTCTGATGCTAACTTGTATGTTCTAAAGAAAGGAGGGAAGACAATTGTGCTTGTACTCTATGTAGATGACCTTGTGATTATAGGAAATGATGATGCTCTTCTTCAACAAACAAAAGATGCCCTGAGTTCAGAATTTGAAATGACAGACTTGGGCTTCATGCATTATTGCTTAGGTCTTGAAGTTTGGCAGGAACCAGGGAAGATTTTCATCTCTCAACAAAAGTATGCAAGGCAGATATTGAAGGCATTCAACATGGAGGATTGCAAGGAAATTTCTACACCTATGGAGGTCAAAACAAAATTATCTATTGAAGATACCTCACCTCCAGTGGATATTGGAAGATACAGGAAATTAGTTGGAAGTCTCATCTACTTGTGCAATAGCAGACCAGACATCTCTTATGTTGTTGGAGTAGTAAGCAGGTTCTCTAATAAGCCTTGCCAAAATCATTGGAAGGCAAGCATGCGGATACTCAGGTATGTGAAAGGAACCACTGATTATGGTATTCTTTATGAAGAAGGATCATCTCTAGTCGGCTACTGTGACTCAGATTGGGCAGGAGATATTGATACCAAAAAATTAGTTTCTGGATATTGTTTTTCTTTAGGATCAGTGATTTTCTCTTGGATCAGTCAGAAGCAACCGACTGTAGCATTATCTTCTACTGAAGCTGAGTACAAAGCTGCATGCGTTGCAGCATGTGAAGCAGTATGGTTGAGGAGGATCCTATGGCACATAGGAATACAAGGACAGGAGGCTACAGAGTTGAAGTGTGACAACCAAAGTTGCATGGCCATCACCAAAAATCCTGTTTTCCATGCACGTACCAAGCACATAGAAATCCAGTATCACTATGTGCGTGAGTTGATTGAGGATGGGGTCGTGGAGATAACCTATTGCCCTAATGAAGAAAATGGAGCAGACATCTTCACCAAGGCTCTTGGGAGAGAGCAAATTCTTCGACACTTTCCAAAGCTTGGGATTGGACCAAGGAGGTAGTTCACCATCAAGTGGACATTGAGGGGGGGTGTTAGATATGCTCAATACTCCACCCTCATGTGACCACAAATGATCCATGGTGCTCTAAGTTGTAAGGCCCCCATTATGAGGAGAAGCCATTATGAGAGCCCGGACATTTGTGGAACCCTAACTTCCAAGTTAGATGAGGTCTATGTGTGACCATTGATGGTTGTAGATGATCTTTGTGAGCCTAGCCGTTAGGTTAGGTAGGGCATTAACTTCGAGGCCATTAGGTTTCCATTTAAGGTGAAAATAAAGGCCCTGTGGCATCGCGCGGTTTCCCCATAGAACCTTTATGGGGGGAGTGCAGAGGGGGGCTTGCCTCCTTCTGCGGGGTCCCCTCGCCCATAGGGCCGAGATGGTAGGACTTCTGGTCGCGGAGATATTGTCTTATAATATATTTTACCGACTATTTTGTATCTCTCGACTACGTTTATCTATACCGAACCGCCTTGTAAAAGCTATATAAGCATGGCCCACGTTGAGCTTTACATAGCATTGCACACTAGTAAGCCCTTCATCTAGAGTCTGTCTAGATCGCTATCTAAGCTCCACATTGGGAGCGCACGGGTGGACAACACCATCATTGTAATTGCATTACGCTCGGCAATCTGAGAATTTGAGTTCTCTATCTCTCAGTCAGCGTCTATCTTTGTCTGCGTGTTTTTTTCTCAACTCTGTCTACAGGTCTATTCCGTTGTGCTGTTATTTTCTTACATACTCTAGTTAGCAAACGGGGGGGGGGGGGGGGGGGGGAGTGAAACATGAACACAGTTCTCCATCTAAAAAGCAGCTAGAGGACCCTGATTTTAGAATGGAAGAGGTAGAAATGGGGCAGGAAGTAAATTAATGATAAACTCACACAAAAATGGGATTCCTTATGTCACACACAAGGGTCTACGCCAATCTACATGAGCTTGAACCATATACCTTCATGAAAAGGTTCAAGTGCATTATAGTTATACCATGCCTCTTCAACTGAGTCTTTAAACAATCATTTTTCTCGTTTTCCAATTATAAGATTTTCAATATGTTGTCCTTAAGATAGTTATATGGCCTTTGCCTTTTTTTCCTTTTGGAAGTTTTCTTTTTTTACCCTTAACCATTAGGTTTGAAATTTAAAAGTAAAGCTCATACACCTAAGAGACTCTTCTTATCCTCCACTTTCAAAGTTTATCATCGGACCAATCTACAAGTATTGAATCATGGACCTTCAAATTAAGGCCCAACGTGTTTACCACTACCATGCACCTTGGATAATTATATTCTCGAACAAATTCAAACTTAAAGAGAACAATGCTTAAGATTGAGTTGTTTCTTACTCAGCATTAAGGAGATTGAAATGAGAAGAGTGGTGTTTGAGGATTCTAGTCCTCTAATTAGCATGCATAAGAATGCTACATATAGGGATGTTCACGAGAATATACAATCAAATTAGTTTGCAAACACTACAAGGAATACGGGCGTGTAGCGACGGTTAACGCGACAGAATTTCGTCGCTATAAAATTGCAACTTGCGTCGGAATTACCGTCGAGCGCGGACCGTCGATTATACGACGCAAAAAACGACGGTATTTGCGACGCTTCCGCCTAACGTCGCTTGTCAAAGGCGTCGCTTAAGCGACGGTTTACACCGTCGTATAAGCGACGATCCAAACCGTCGTATAAGCGACGATGCAGACCGTCGTATACGCGACGCTAAACAAATGTCGCTTATACGACGACGCGTTGCATCGCTTATACGACGATCTGTTGACGGAAAAAAATTAAAACGTTGGAGGCTCTGCAATCGGCATTTTCACGCATCCGATCGAAGAGCTCTCCAACGTTCGCAATTGCGCTGCGCTTACGAGCTGAAGCAAGTATATGCAAAATTGTTGTTTTGCTTAAGCTTTCTGTTATTGTCTCCCTCTGTCTTTGTTTCTCTCTTTCTACATCTTTCTCTCTTTGAATTTTCTCTCTCTCTCTCTCTAGATCTCTCTCTCTCTAGATTTCTCTCTCTCTAGATCTCACTCTCTCTCTCTCTCTAGATCTCTCTCTCTCTCTCTCTCTCTCCCTCTCTCTCTCTCTCTCTTCTCTCTCTTTATTGCAGGTTATTCAAGAAGCTAACCAAGCAAAAACTATGGATCACAATTGTAAGTACAATTTCTATTATTTGTAGATCATTTGAATTGTGTTATTTTCATTACATACCATACTCACACTTATTGATATGCACTCATACACTTATACATGATGAAGAAGCACACACACATGCATATACCTACATATACACATATACATGCACATACACACACATACACATAGAGTTATACATATACACACACATACACAAGAACATGCACATATTGATACATACATATACACTTATACATGCACATGCATATACATACATATGCGCACACATACACATGCACATATACACATATACATGCACATACACACACATACACATAGAGTTATACATATACATGCATATACATATACACACATACACATGCACATGCACATACTCATACACACATATACACTTATACATGCACATGCACATACATACATATACACACACATACACATGCACATACATACATATACACACACATACATATACACTTAGGTACACACATATGAATGAATTATATAATTAAAGTATTAAAACACATGCTTAATATAAACAATAATAACAATCAATAGAACAAAACTCTTCATTACTTAATACCATACACACAATTCAAAACATGACTGAAATGAAAAATATATAGATAAATATATATATATATATATCAATGTAAATACATATAATCCAATGTCATAATCAACTAAAATCCTAATCATCATCATCATGATCATCATCATCATCAGCAATATCATGATCATCCTGATCTTCCTCATCCTCATCCTCATGATCACCCTGTGACGATCGAGATTGTCCCTCCTGTGTCTGTCTCTCCACCTCATCCATATTTGTCTCCCCATAATACTCCTGTATTACATATAACAAACATAAATCAATAAAATAATTAAAACATTCATAAAAACAAAATAATTATATAAAATTTAAAAATACTCACAAAGGCATCAGGATGATCTTGTATATACTCGCTCAAATGCCAATATCCAAAATGTATAGCATACTCGATCTCGTGTTTCGTAGGATATCGGCCATAATCCTTTCGCTGCAATGAAACAAATAAAAAACATTAGTTGCTTGCATTTTAACTAAAATAAAAAATATACTCACAATAACACATATACTTACAAACGTAGCTACAAAACCATTATGGCCCATTTGGCCTAAGTGCGATGTGTGGCCCGACTCCACTCTCTTCTTTGCAGCAGCCTGTTTATTCAAGGAAAAAAATACATAAATTAAATTAAAAAATTACTAAAATATCTAAAAATTATAAATATAAACTATTAATTTGTGTACCTTCTGCTGAGGAAATGACTCCTGAAGACGTAGCTGTCTACGAAAAAACTGCCACGACTCAGGTGGTATGTTAGCTCGCCTCTTATTTTTTTCGACCATACAATATCTCCTGTTAATTTAATCTCAAACAGAAAAAAAAGTCAGAATACATACACATATATACACACATATACACATACACATACACATACACATACCCACATACACATATACATGCAAACATATACGCATGCATATATGTATATATATACACATATACATACATATAACATAAACACACATATACATATCCACATATATACGTACACACACATGCATGCATATACACTCATTCATACAAAATACATGCATTTATCCCACAATAATATGTGTTGTGTATATGTGAATATGTGTGTATGTATAAATGTGTATATGTGAATATGTGTGTATGTGTAAATATGTATATGTGAATTTTTTATTTATGTAGATAATCAAATTATTAATATCAAATACCATTATTTGTAGATTCTGATCAATCAGATGGAACTCCACCACCGTCTCCTCATCGTGCAACGACTTTATACTGTAAGTATATGAAATATTTAATTTTAACTATATTTGATGGATACATAACTTATATTTTTTTTTTATGTTTCTTATGATGTGCAGATTCTGATCAATCAGAGGGTACTCCACCACCTCCTACCCATGCAACGACTTCACATGTATCCTCCGATAGGAATTATGATGAATTTTACTATCAAGAGCATATTATATGTTGGTGTAACTCTTGTTATGGCACGTATCGAAGACCACGATTGGAATGTATTCAACATGAGGCAGAGTATGGTACTTTTGAGCATGCACCATCACCTAGTCAACGTGATAATGCTTGGGTATGTATTTTCTATATATATTAATGTCATTTTTTAATTTAAAAACCATGTATAAAATCAAATTATTATTGATATACAGGAATACTTGCTCGATGATGATGATGATGATGATTTTTCTCATAATGTTAATATACCTCGTACACGTCATGGACTTGCTGTTCATCAATTACAAGCAGAGGTTTCTAGAAATCCTCTACCTCCTGGTTTAGAGAATGAAACGGCTGGAGATTATCCATTGCCAGCTCGTGATCGTTCTTTAGTACAAACATATGATAGAAGAAGATATGGAGGATGGAATAGAGGACCACTTCCTTTAGATGGAGAGGTTTTCAACTTTTGGGGTAATCGCTATATGATTGCTCCATCCACTATTACTAATGCTGGTCGTGGTCTCTTTATTGTAGAGGATTTGTATGTGCCTCCGAACTCTGAAGTCACTCTTATGTCATTTTGTGGTCCTATATATGGATGGGGAGATTGGCATCGACTTTCACGTTATGTTCAAAGCATGAGTACTTATGGAATATGCTTGAACGCAGCATCTCTTACTAGTAGAAGGATTTTACATGCAGAAAATGAAAGATTATATATTGATGGAAGACCTTACACACATGGAAATATAGCAGGTTTAATAAATAGTAGTCGAGGGTTACATAATAGTTCAAGGACTAATTGCACATTTGAGGAGCGTGAAAATAGTCATGAATCACCATACATGAGTAGAGATGTATCAAGATACATAGTTGTCAATGCTATTACTACATTACATGCTGGTGATGAACTATTAGTGAATTATGGATGGCGTAGACCTCCAAGAGCACCTTTTAGCATCAGAGAATAAAAATTTTCTATCCATATTTAATAAGTTATATACTTAATTTTATATTTGAAGTTTAATTTTTATTCATTTATGGAATACTAATGAGTTTTATTTATATGTGTAGATTCCAACGTATGATGATGATATTCGTCCACAACATTCACAATTACCAATAAGACCTCATTTATCAGAAGCTTCCATGAGGAGGCTACGCAAAACTAAGCCTGTGCAATATGCAAAGTTGAAAGATCTATATTCAAAAGATGATAAAGTACAAGATTTGTGTGACAATGATGAAGATGATGGCATGGCAGATTTTATTGAGGATTGGTATCAAAATGACAGTGAGAGCATGGATATTTCTAAAAATGAGAAATATCTTCGAGAGGAATGTCTAAAGCATGTATATGAAGGAAGTCATTTGACACGACTAAATTCGAGCTTACTTATTCTCAACCTTCAAAATCGTTTTGGATGGAGTAATGTATCTGTTTCGACACTATTAAGGTATAAATTTCAATTTTCTTTCTATTTATATATATATATATGCATAAATATATATACATATATAAATACATGTAGGTTTTTATTCTTACTTTAGATAAGGTTATAAGAACAAGAACTTGAATTGAATGGAAACTTTTTGTCCGCGCATCTTTTAAAACTATTAATGCATCTTTCCAAATATTCGCAATGGTGACCTGGATGAGTCGCATGCACAGAGGTTACTCAAGAGACAACAATCTAATTATAATGGAGTAGTCCACTTTGTATCCTAAAGTTCAGATGCTCATCATTGACATGCACGAGGTTTACTGCATACCCGAGAAATCTTGCTCTATCTTGACTAACCTTTGTGCATGCGATTCATCCAGGTCACCATTATATGAACATATGTGTGAATTGACAGGATACGATTGTTTTGCGTAAATATTTTGAAAGATGCATTAATAGTTTTAAAAGATGCGCGGACAAAAAGTATCTATTCAATTCAAGTTCTTGTTCTTACCTTATCTAAAGTAAGAATAAAAACCTGCATGTATATATGTATATATATTTATTTACCTTTTTTAATATATCTTTTTTTGATAAACTTACAGGTTATTATCTGAAAAGTTTTTACCAAGTCAAAATATTCTTCCTACCTCACATGATGAAATGAAGAAGATAATCAACAATCTTGGTATAGATTATCAATGTATACATGCATGTCCTAACGATTGTATTTTATATAGAGGTGAATATGCAGACTCTTTGACATGTCCCAAATGTCAATCTCCTCGATATAAGGGTGAAGAAGGTAAAATCCGAATAAGGTATTGAGACATTTTCCATTGGCTCCACGGATTAGACATATGTTTCAAAGCCCCGAATTATCAAAGCTTTTGACTTGGGGACATGATCACAAAAGTACTGATGGAATAATCAGAATTCCTCATGATAGTGTTGCTTTTCAGCATATTGATTCTACATGGCCTGAATTTGCACAAAATCCACAGAATCTAAAGTTAGGAGTTGCATTAGATGGGGTTAATCCATTCTCCATGAAATCTAGTAAATGGTCAACATGGCCAGTGGTAGTCATAAACTACAATCTTCCGCCATATCTTAGCATTAAAAAGGAACATTTAATGCTTTCACTTTTAATCCCAGGCAAAAGACAAGTTAAAGATATGAATGTATATCTTGCTCCTCTCATTGACGATCTTCAAGAGTTATGGAGAGGTATTAATGTCATTGATATATCGAAAAGCATCAATGAAAGACATATTACGATTCGTGGTATTGTGGCTTGGACTATTCACGATTTTCCTGGATATGGCGTTTGTTCAGGTATTGATGTAATTTTTTTATTCAATATGCATGTAAATAAATATGATTTAATCTAATTATATTTTTATCCTTTTCCATGATGCAGGAATATCTACTAAGGGTTATAAAGCTTGTCCATATTGTGGTGATTGGTTGAGATCAATCTATAGTAAGAATCTCAACAAAAATATTTATCTTCGACATCGACGATTCTTGCCTGATGATCATCCATTAAGATCTAAAAGAGAAGCGATACATTTTAATGGAAAGCTTGAAACAGGCCAGTATCCAAAACCTATGACGCCTATGGATTGGTATAAAAAATGGACAGATGGACCTCTGATAGATCCAGAAGCAGAAATCTTCAGTGATGATTCAGATAATGAGTATGTGAACAGAGGTAAAGGGAAATTGGCACTCGCAGAGAACATATCAATATGGTATTCTTTGGAGTATTGGAAAGAGTTAAAAGTATGTCATCTTTTTGATCCTATGCATATATTCAAAAATATTGGTTATTCACTATGGCAGCATCTTCTTGGACTAAAAGATACCACAGCATCAAGGAATGATTTGAAAGATCAAAAATCCAAACCAAAGTTATGGCCAGTTTTTGATAGACATCGACAAGAAACGACTTATGCATCTGCTCCTTGGGTACTTACAACAAAAGAGATGCAGACTATCAACAATAGAATTCAATTGATCAAGACTCCTACAGGATATGGAGCATCGTTTCAAAACATGTTTACTATGGATGATAAGAGCTTATCTGGATTAAAGACCCATGACTGGCATAACTTTTTGAAACATATTTTACCTTTGGTTATCGATGGATGTACAACGAAAGGAGTACGAGATGTGATCTATCGTCTTGGATCACTTATAAGGTAATTATGATACTTTTATGTATGAATATTGGATATCTTTTATTTTTTAATTAACTTCTTTACAATTGTTTTTATGATTTGTATAAGTGGATTACATCCAAAGAGATCGATAAAAATTCGATCCCACAAAAAAAACGTGAATGCAAAGAGCTACTATGTTTGATGGAAAAAGAACTTCCTACTTCATTTTTTGATATTCAAGTTCATTTACTAGTCCATCTTGTAGATGAGATAGAGATTGCCGGTGTTGTCAACACTCGATGGATGTTTTGGGTCGAGCGATTTATGGGAATACTAAAAGGTTATGTGCGACAAAGAGCAAAACCAGAAGGATCCATGGCAAAGGGTTGGATGCTTGAAGAGTGCATGTATTACATTAGTGAGTACCTTGAAAGAGTTCATGAAGAAGCTCCACGTGCATGGACCAACGAGTCTTCTTCAAAAATAACAGATGAGGTATTATCAGGTAAGGGGGTTCCATTATTATTTACATTTCAAGAAAAAAATGATGTTTCTACTTTTGTAGCATATAATAGCGAATGCATGCAAGCATTCGTTAGCGAGTATGAGGAACTTCAAAGTCTCCAAAGTAAAAGGCGAAAAAACAAAAGATCTAGTCGTAATCTCGATAATAATGAGATTACAGATATACCTTCTTTCACGGATTGGCTATATAGTCGTTTGCAACGCGCCAACGCAAATAATGAAGAAATCTCAGATGACCAAAGAGAGTTAATGATAGGTTGTGAACAAAAGGTAATTTTATTAAAATATATATTTTATTTTTTTCATATATGTATGTTAGTTTCTATTTACTAATTGAATTTATTTTGCAGGCTCGAATGTTCACTAATATGTGGGCTTTTGGACAGCATATTAGAATCAAAGCCATTGATTCTTTACGTAAAACAGAGGATTCTAGTATTGTTGCTTGTTTCAAGCAACTATCACGTGCTAGCTCAAAAGACACGAACCTTATAGATAGCGAACTTGGTTATGTAGGAACTATTGTTGGTATCTACGAAATTTCATTTCGTACATTCAAACAGGTAGAAAAAAGTTTATATATTTTTTTTAGAGTTGGTTATTTTTTTAAGCACCTAATAATGGGACGTTTTTGTTGTTATATATTTTGATAGGTCATTTTGAAGGTTGACTGGTATCGAGCGGAGTATAAAGGTAGTAATTCTACAATAAGAAAGGAATTATCTGGGTTTTGGGCAATTGATTCTTCCAAGGTAATGCAGTCTACTAAAGAACCATATATTCTTTCTAGGCATATTGAACAAGCATTTTTTTATAAAATCCCAGATGCTCATCCTTGGTGGCAAGTCATTCATGTGCAACCTAGAGGTAGGTCATTGTTTGAACAGTTTATTGTTAGAGAGATTGAAGAAAGTCCTCTTGATGATTCAGCATCAGATACTGATACATCAACATCTGGAATAGAAATTAGACTCATTATACGTGATAATGATACTAATCTTTTTGATGAAGAGGATAATTCTCTACATGCTGATTCTACTGATGAGGAAGAGGAATTACCAGAAATAGATATTAATCCACCAATAGATGATGTGATTCATGAGAACATAGATTTAACAATAGAAGAAATAAATGAAATCAATAAGGATAATGAAGATGAGACTATATTGATGTCTTACCAAAATGATGGCAATAATGAAAACATATGAGCAGATTAGATAGTAACTTGAAGCTTCTGAATGGATATCAGATAATAGGTTTTTTTTATTAACTTGAATAACGATGAATCCTACTACAAAGATGAAATCATGTTCTTCTAAGTTAGAACATGAAGCTCGGGGGTATGCCTAATTATTTTATATATAGCTTTATCTTCGAGGAGTAAATTTTTATCATGTATGTATGCATATGTGTGTGTATTCATGTGTATTATATGTATACATATATTAGTATGCATATATATGTATTTCATGTATATGTATGTGTTTGCATGTGTGTGATATATGTATACATGTGTTAAATATGCATGTGTATATATGCATATGCATTTATGTAAAATATTCATGTATTCATGTACGTAATATATGCAAGTGTTTATAATTGTGTACATGTATATATGTATATGTGTCTATGTGTAAATATGTACATGTAAATATGTATGCATGTATATATATGTTTATGTGTGCATGTAGGCATGTACATGTATGTGTAAATATGTACATGTAAATATGTTAGTATGTATATATATATTTATGTGTGCATTTAGGCATGTATGTGTGATGCATAATATATCTACTCCATTTTATATTTATGTATCCTATCTACATGATGTGTATATATCTTTACATATATTATGAATCATGATCCTCGTTGATTCGAGTAGCTATATATAGAGGCATAAGGTTGGGAGGAGAGACATCTCTCTAGTAGGACGTCGGAGGTGTACATATACTTCAAACATATGGCTAAAAGGTTGAATTAGAGTTTTTAAATTAGGGATTTCAAAACCCTAATATCGAGATTAGTGTTCTCTCTCTCTCTCTCATATACATACATACCGTGCAATGTCACGACGATGCGCCATAAGTGTCCGCATCTCTTTTAAACACCATTTAAGAGACCACCCTGTCCCAAACTCCGTCTCAAGTGAACTGAGCACGTACTTTTTATCACTCTCATCATGCTCACTACAAAAATAAAAAACATAATATAAATAAAACATAAGATATATATTTCAATTTATATGTAAAACTTTTACTTACTTCCACGGTAAGTGGATAAAGCGCAGGTAAGAGTCGCATAGTGCACGCATTCTCCTCTTGAACTCCAATCCATTTCCTATGTATACAATATTCCCCTCTGGCTCTATGTCGCACTCTAGTCCTAACGTGCCTATGCATGTCCTCATAGGCAACGTCTCTGCTCTCCTATCACGTGCTGGAGGTGGTATAGGTGTCTTGAAAATAGATAGATAGAAATAAATAAAAATATGTGCTATAATATCATTAAAAAAGTTTATGAAAAAAAACATACCTATGAGCAGATAGCTCTCTTCCTGCGTGTGGATCTGCAGAAGAGCACTCGTCTGATCGCGTAAGCATCTGGATCGTATAATCCAGCTCCTCATCGGACATCTCTGCGTAGTCCCGCATTATGGCCCCTAGAGTATCTGACGGAACTCTTGCTCTCATAAGACTTTTTATGAGAGTGAGTTTCGCCTTTCTCTCTTTACTGGGATCCATACTACCTAACATATAAAACAAAATGGTTAGAAATCAATATATAGACGTGTATGTGTGTGTGTATGCATGTGTATGTGTGTGTATGCATGTGTATGTGTGTGTATGCATCATTATGTGTGTATGTGTGTAGGTATATGTGTGTCTTGTCTATGTGTATGTGTGTATGTGTGTATGCATGATTATGTATGTATGCATATGTGTGCATTATGCATGTGTATGTGTGTGTGCATGTATGTGTGTGCATGTGTATATGTGTGTGCATGTGTATGCATTATGTGTGTGTGTGTCTATGCGTGTATATGTGTGTGTACATATGTATGTGTGTGTGTGCATGTATATGTGTGTGCATGTGTATATGTGTGTGCAGGTGTTTGCATTATGTGTGCATGTGTGTATGTGTATGCATTATGCATTGTGTATGTGTGTCTATGTGTGTGTATTTGTGTGTATGTGTGTGTGTGTCTATGTGTATGTGTGTGTGTGTGTCTATGCGTGTATATGTGTGTGTACATATGTATGTGTGTGTACATATGTATGTGTGTGTGCATGTATATGTGTGTGTGTGCATGTATATGTGCGTGCATGTGTATATGTGTGTGCATGTGTATGCATTATGTGTGCATGTGTGTATGTGTATGCATTATGCATTGTGTATGTGTGTCTATGTGTGTGTATTTGTGTGTATGTGTGTGTGTGTCTATGCGTATGTGTGTGTGTGTCTATGCGTGTATATGTGTGTGTGCATGTGTATGTGTGTGTGCATGTATATGTGTGTGCATGTGTATATGTGTGTGCATGTGTATGCATTATGCATTGTGTATGTGTGTCTATGTGTGTGTATTTGTGTGTATGTGTGTGTGTGTCTATGTGTATGTGTGTGTGTGTCTATGCGTGTATATGTGTGTGTGCATGTGTATGTGTGTGTGCATGTGTATGTGTGTGTGCATGTATATGTGTGTGCATGTGTATATGTGTGTGCATGTGTATGCATTATGTGTGCATGTGTGTATGTGTATGCATTATGCATGTGTATGTGTGTGTGCATGTATGTGTGTGCATGTGTATGCATTATGTGTGTGTGTGTCTATGCGTGTATATGTGTGTGTACATATGTATGTGTGTGTGCATGTATATGTGTGTGCATGTGTATATGTGTGTGCATGTGTATGCATTATGTGTGCATGTGTGTATGTGTATGCATTATGCATTGTGTATGTGTGTCTATGTGTGTGTATTTGTGTGTATGTGTGTGTGTGTGTGTGTCTATGTGTGTATATGTGTGTGTACATATGTATGTGTGTGTGCATGTGTATGTGTGTGTGCATGTATATGTGTGTGCATGTGTATATGTGTGTGCATGTGTATGCATTATGTGTGCATGTGTGTATGTGTATGCATTATGCATGTGTATGTGTGTGTGCATGTATGTGTGTGCATGTGTATATGTGTGTGCATGTGTATGCATTATGTGTGTGTGTGTGTATGCGTATGTGTGTGTGTCTATGCGTGTATATGTGTGTGTACATATGTATGTGTGTGTGCATGTATATGTGTGTGCATGTGTATATGTGTGTGCATGTGTATGCATTATGTGTGCATGTGTGTATGTGTATGCATTATGCATTGTGTATGTGTGTTTGTGTGTGTATTTGTGAGTATGTGTGTGTGTCTATGCGTATGTGTGTGTGTGTCTATGCGTGTATATGTGTGTGTACATATGTGTGTGTGTGTAAGTGTGTGTGTGCGCATACCTGTCAATGGACTCGCTTCTCTCTCTCCCTCTCGCGCGCTCTTTCTCTCTCCCTCTCGCGCGCTCTTTCTCTCTCTCTCTCTCTCGGTCTAAGTGTTCTTCCTCGCGTCCAAGCCCCGGCACAAATGTGCCGGGAGAATTGAATTTTTTTTTTTTACATTGTAGAGCGTCGCATATGCGACGCTCTGCAGTTTGCAAACGTCACTAAGTGCGTCGCTAACCAGCGACGGTGCTAGCGACGCTTCTTGAGTAGCGTCGCTTATGCGACGTTATCGTCGCTTATGCGACGATGGTCGGCCAAAAAAAATAATCCGAAATTTTTACCGTCGGGTATGCGACGACTTCGTCGCATAAGCGACGGTTTTCGTTTTTTTCCCGATTCGGGGGCGTCGCTACGCCCCCCTTTTTCTTGTAGTGAAATGTTCCTTTTCAACAACCATTGAGACATTCTACACATGTCTCTCATCCACCTGATCGATATGTTCCAAGTTTGGATTTTGTTATGCTAATAGATGCTACTGAGCCTTCTTGCGACAAAGAGGCTATGCAGAGAAAGCATCATGTCGAGTGGGAGCATGCCATGAAGAGTGAGGATTGAATTGTATTCACAAGAATGGTACTTGGGATTTGGTAATTTTGCCAAAGGGCAAGAGAGCTTTACCATGTAAATGGATATATAACTTGGAATTCACATCCCATAGTGCTTCTCCAAAGTATAAAGCATGAATGCTTGCAAAGGGTTTTAAGCAACAACATGGTGTTGATTTTGAGGAAATATTCTCTCGAGTGCATGTTGCTTGGATTCCTTGCAATGGATGACTTAGAGATAGTCCAAATGGATGTGCAAACTACTTTCTTGCATGGAGATCTTATAGATGAGATCTATATGGTACAACCAAAGGGTTTATATTGTTCTTGGCAAAGAGAGTCTAGTTTGTAAGATGAAGAAGAGCTTCATATGGACTTAAAAAGTCCCCTAGATAATGGTACCAAAAGTTTGATGCTTTTATGAAATCTCAAATCTACTCTCAAAGCAATGAGGATCATTTTCTCTACACAAAAAAAAAATGTGTTCAGATAAGAGCTTCACATGCTTGATACTTTATGTTGATGGTATGTTGATTGTTGGGAAGTCCTCTAATGACTTTTCATTGCTTAAGAATAATTTGAGTGAGACATTTAATGTGAAGGAATTGGGGGATGTCAAGCATATTCTCAACATGTGCATTATTCATGATGGGAGTAAAATATGCATATATTTATCTCAAAGTGAATACATATCCAGAGTACTTTAGAGGTTCAATATGCAAGGTGGCAAGGCATTGAGTACACCTTTACCTACATATGTGAAATTGAGCAAGGTTGATTGCCCAAAATCAGATGAGGAAAAAGAATTTATGACCAAAATCCCTTATCAAGTTGTTGTTGTTGTTGTTGTTGTTGTTAGTCTCATGTATGCTATGCTAGATACGAGACAAGACAAGCAAATATATATCCAATCATAGGAAGAAGCATTGGGAAGTTGTCATTATCATTTTGAGATATCTAAGTGGCGTTAAAGACAAGTTTCTATGCTTGGGTAGAGAGAGGCATCTATTATTGGTTACACAAATTTTGATTATGTTGGTTGTGTGGACAATCAAAAGTCTACATCAAGGCTCATCTTTCACTTTGATAGAGGTGCTATACCTTAGAGATCTCATCTTTGAGAATGTATAGTTGTTTCCACTATTGAACTAGAGTATGTTGCAGCAAGTGAGGCATGTAAGGAAGTATTGTGGCTTTCTCATCTTGCTTGTGATATGGATATACCTCAACATGTACCTCTTTTGCTTAGTGATAGTCAGAGTGCCATCGCTTTGGCAAAGAATACAGTACATCATGTAAATACCAAGCACATTGAGGTGAGGTATTGCTTCATTAGACATTGCTTAGCAACTGAGCACATTATTCATGAGAATGTTCATACTTGAGATAATGCTATAGATGCTTTGACTAAAGCTCTACCATAAGATAGCTTTCGACATTGTTGTCACTTGATGGGGTTAACTGGTTAATGATCTTGCACAATTGTACACTATGTAACATGCCCATGAGGTGGGAGGTATAATTTGTATACTTACACTCACGTATAGTTTATCATTCTTTATTTTGTTCTCCCATAGTTCACTTTGGCCATATTGGTCTTTAGTGGGAGATTGTTATTGTGGTGTCCATGTGAAAGGCCAAACGGGCATTAGACACTTTTGCATATGTTCTTTAATAAAACATATAGGGGACGGGTTAGCCACAAAATAGAGGTTCGACCACATTTGTAAAACTTAGGAAATCTAAGTTCAGGCTCTTTGTGTATTGTGAAGGTCCACATATTCTACAAGTTTGTATGGAGCATCGTGTTGGTCATCTAGAGCTTGTTTTCTACCATGAGGCACCGTTATAGAGCTCTCAAAAAGGAGAATCCATCGTGGTTCATCACCATTGCATCCCTTCATCTCGATCAACTTCATTCACTCTAATGCATTCACATATGTCAGATATAAAGATGATTATGGAAAGTAAGTTGATGGACTTGACGATCTCAAGGATCTTGCTCTCCCTAACATCATTGTGGTAAGACAAAAAGGAGAATTATTAGTGCATAATATGGGTGACTTTGGAAGGAGGCTTAGACCTTCACAAGTGTCAAAATGGATGTGAAAGTATTATGAAGAATAGGGTGATCAGCGTGCACATGAATTTGAATTAAAAAAAAAATTGCATGCCAAACAAGTATCCTGCTTCATGACATAGCATGAAGAATTCAGACTCACCTTGAGAGGGACTACCCTAGCATGATTCAAACCACTAAGCATACACAACTTCCAAAACATTGATCGACTCCTAAAATCCTTCCTAGCTAAACTCGTTAAGATAGGAGTAAGAAACAACAACTCTATGATGATAAAAAGCTTCAAAGAAAAACCAAATCAGGCTTTGAGATTAGCTACATGTTGGTACAAGCAATACGTAGCGTGATACATCATGGAGGACCTATCATCCACAACCAAACTAATTGCACATTTTTTAGATGGTTTGCAAAGTGCTCAATTATGCAATGTAGCATATTTAATTTGTGCTACCACCTTGAAGGATTGCATATAGAAATGCATTCAAATTGAGGATGGCGTGGGTAACTCCATTCAAGCCTTTTCACTGACTATAGAAGTGATAGAAGGTTGTAGGTTTATATCATGATTGAACTTTGGGACTTTTCTCATGTGTTTCCTCTCCTCCTATGGCTACTTGACCCCACTTGATGCTCTTCTAGCTTAGCCATGACCATCAACACTCCTCTCCATCTCGCATCTATCATCCCTGATAGACCTTCGTTGTTGGGAGTGATCAATGTAGTGTTGTAAAATGCAGGTGGCTAAATAATTGTATGCTATGCATAAGCCTCATGCTAGATCCACTTCTAATCATTACCATTTGATTGCTCTTGGCTTTTGGAGTTGTTGATTTTGATAATTCCCTAAATGGAAAACATATCTTGAAATATTTGTTTGTAGCAAGATGGGAGATCATTGATGTGACAATGCCAAATGTAGCAATTTTTTATGGATGTTGTCATGGTCATGTCATAAATCAGGTGGAGGTTATCTAGGAACATTGAATACAAATAAAATCAGATCAAATATTTTTATGCACTTACGAGCAACAATGTCTGACATTTTGGATAGGCATACGAGTCCATGTCTAATGGTGGCAATCATATAAGTGACAATAGGTGCCCTTGTGGTGGCATCAGATAAGGAGAACTAAGTGAGTTGCAATAATTACAATTATTTCTTACCTTTATTTCAAATGATCTCCAACTTCGGTGGTGAGGAATTGGCCCATAAGATGGGTTGTAGACTATGTGCATAGGAACCTTACTCCAACTCTGCATCATTTTCGAGTAGTCTTCAGTAACTGGGTGTGCCAATTTGGTTGAAAAATTGTGCCCCATTTGGCATCTAGGTAAGTCTTTGAACTCAAATTGTGTGGCGAATGCTAGTAGCTTCCCCACAATCCTTTTGAATTTTGCATTACATTCACCCAATAGAACAACATATGGATAGTATTGTAGTTCATTAGTAACTATAGCTCTTCTCCATGGTCCACCTCTTGGTCAACTGGATTATGAACTATGCATCTTGATCTTGTTCACTAGTCTAATTTGGTCCTATTTCCTCTTGAGGCTCATTGATATATTATCGTTGCCACTATGGTTAATGGACTAAGACACATGTATATGACATATTTATCATACTTGAAGAATATAATGCGAGTGTGTGCAAACATATGCACGATTGTGGGGGAAATATGTGTGTGAGAGAATGTGTGCATAAGTGTTGTAGGATCTTATGTACACACATACACAAAGAGGACAAAATCTAAAAAACACATAGAAATAGAGTTGTGCAATAGAGGAGACAGTACACAATATTGGGTGCAATCTACCCCCACACACTATGTTGGACAAGTTTACAAAGTATGTGTATTTGTACTCTATTATTGTGTCCAAAATAGAGATTACATTGAGGGTGGTGCTTCTAAAAGTAGGCATGAAAGTAAAAAGTTTCTCATTATGGAGATCCTTATCTTTTATTTGCAAAAATCATGATCTAAAATGATCCTTATCTTAACTATTATTTTTATGACATTTAAATATTATTTTTATGACTTTCTAGAAAGAACCCTCTATGTGGGTCTTTATTTGCAAAGTAAATATAAGATATAATTTCTCTTATTCATGTATAGACACATCCGAATATGTCCACACCCATCCATGCCCTCACGAACCTTCAGATGCTATATCAAAACACAAAGCACATTCATATCTCAATAATAAACTCGAATAATTCAATCATTCCATAACTGATAACATGCCCCCTAATTGAAAAAGCAATTGACCTCAGTTAATAAGAAATAAAATAGACATGGATGGCCACTCACATGTCCCATCGCTGAACAAAAATAAACATGTTCCATGTAAAGACACATGTATGGAAATGTATCTTGGAGGAGTTAAATTATTGTGATTGTGAATGATATGAAAAAATTAAGCGATCATAATTAGGGGTCAATGAAGTCTCATGGATCCACTCACATTCTTCAATAGAATGATTTTTATACTTTACTAAATAACTATGATACTGAGTACTTGTACGTAGTAGTTACATCATGATCTATTATTTTCTCAAGAATTAAAATTTTAGATTCTTCTTCAATCAAAGGAGGATCATCAAGAATAGGAGTGAGTGGTAAAGTGCCTTTGAATGGTTCTAGTTGTTGGGGTTTGAGGTCTGCTGAAGCACGTGAACAACACAAGGAAGAAGATGAAGCTTGGAGCACAACACACAATATTGAATGTATTACCACTAGACTGTACAAAGATATATGTCCCATTAGGGCAATAAGCGTATATACAAGCCGAGGGAAAAAAACCTCCTAAAGAGGGAAAAAAGTGCCCCGACGGTCCTAAAGTGTTCACACACTGCACTACCTAAATATATCAACAAATCCCCCTTAGGAGTGATGCAGTGAACAAGGCGCTTGCACTCATGTATAAGGAAGTGCCAAGCTATGTGGAATCAATCCATAAAAGGAAGTAAGCCAAAAGCTTTGCGGAAAGCTTCAAACTTCTGCAATGTTCTCTTGTGTGGGCACATATGCCAAGATGATCTCTCCATTAGAGAACCTCTCCCTGACATAATGATAATGCACCTCAATGTGCTTAGTGTGAGCATGGAACATAGGGTTCCTCACAACTGCCAATGCGCTTTGACTGTCAGTGAAGATGGTGGTGGCAGAAGACTGACCAGTAGCCAAATCAGCCATAAAGCATCTGAGCCACACATACTCAATAGTCGTTGTGAAAGCTTCCCTATACTCAGCCTCACAATTGGAAGTGGCCACAGTAGTATGCTTCTTTCTCAACCAAGATATACATGAGCTACCAAGCATGAAGCAGAAGCCACTAGTGGACACATGAATATCATAACAACCGGCCTAATCAGAGTCAAAAAAAGCATGTAAATCTGGAGATAGTGATCCCCCTTGGTATAAAACAATCCAAGTAGCCAAGTACCACTCAAGTAGCAAAAGATGCGCTTAACCGCTTGCCAATGCTTGACACTTGGGCAATGCATAAACCTGCTCATCTATGAGACAACCACTACAAGGAATACGGGCACATAGCGACGGTTAAGGTGACAGAATTTCGTCGCTATAAAATTGCAAAATGCATCGCAAGAAGCGTCGAGCACAGACCATCGATTAAACGACGAGCAAAACGACATTTTTTTCGATGAGTGGCATGATGGGATGTGCGAAGCTCGCATAGAGCGTTGCTAATGCGACGGTTTAAAAAAGTGTCACATAAGCGATGCTTTTTTGCATCGCATAAGCGATGCTTTTTTGCGTCACATAAGTGATGTTTTTTTTGCATTGCATAAGCGATGCTTTTTTGCGTCACATAAGTGATGCTAAAAACATTGCTTATTCGACACCAATTCCAGTGGTTTTTACGACACGTTACCATCACTTACATGACGGTCTGTTGACGGAAAAAAATTAAAACGTTGGAGGCTCTTCGAATGGCATATTCACGTATCTGATCGAAGAGCTCTCCAATGTTCGCAATTGCACTGCGCTTATGATCTGAAACAAGTATATGCAGAATTGTTGTTTTGCCTAAGATCTATCTTATTGTCTCTCTTTGTCTTTGTTTCTCTCTTTCTACATCTTTCTCTCTTTGAATTCTCTCTCTCTCTCTCTCTCTCTCTTTTTCTCTATCTTTCTCTCTCTCTCTCTCTCTCTCTCTCTTTTCTCTCTCTCTTTATTGCAGGTTATTCAAGAAGCTAACCAAGCAAAAAGTATGGCTAGCTATTGTAAGTACAATTTCCATTCTTTGTATATAATTTGAATTGTGTTATTTTCATTAGTTAGCATATTCACACTTATTGATATGCACATATACACTTATACATGATGAAGATGCACGTTCACACATATACACATATACACATGCACATACACACACATACATGTGCACATACACTTACACATACACATGCATATGCACAAACATTTCTACAACCACATAAAAAGACTTGCATGCATGCATTATTGCATATATATATATATATATATATATATATATATATATATATATATATATATATATATATATATATATATATATATATATATATATATGTATGTATATATATATATATATATATATATATATATATATATATATATATATATATATATATACATACATACATATATATATATATATATATATACATATATATATATATATATATATATATATATATATATATATATATATATATATATATATATATATATATATATATATATATATATATATATATATATATATATATATATATATATATATATATATATATATATATATATGCACATGGATGCAAATGGAAATGCATCCACACGCACATGCATCATACATATACACATGCATATAAATACATTTGTATATGTTTATACACATACACATACATATGCACATATGTATATATACACACACATACACATATATACACATATATATGCACATACGTGCACACACATATACACATGCACATACATACATATACACATATACATGCACATACACACATATACACATACACTTACACATATACATGCACATACATATACACACACATACACATTGTTAGGCCGCCAGAATGGATTGTAATTTTCATATATTGCACGACCGAAAGGGCGTGACGAGGCGATGTAATTTTTTAACTATTAATGAAAGGGCATTACGGTGACCTTCGAGAAGGAAAGAGATGGGTTCGCCATACTATCTCTCTGGGCGACCGTGCGAAGACACTGTGTGCAGATTGGATGATATTCTGAGTAATGTATTATGTTCTTGTTGAATCACCGTAATTCATTGTTAACATAATAACGTTGTCTTAACGATAATAAGTTGGTGCGATGTTGTGATCGTTAACTCGCGCAATAAGTTACTGTGTAAGGATAATCGTAATCGGAAAGGAGTAGTAACTGTGTAGTGAACGTTATTACCGGGAAGTATAATACCGCTTAATTGGATAGTTAAGTTGGGAAAATCAGATAAAGGGCCTCTGCATTGTTAGACCCCTACCATCCCCAAGAACCCGAAAAGAGATTAAAAAGAGACTTGACGGAAGTCCTTTTTAACACTGGCGCCGTCTGTGGGAAGATGGCAATAGATTGAGAATAATCAGTAAAGGTAGAACAATACGCAAGGCAAGCGGTGCAGAAGTGATATATGCCGGTTACTCGGTCCGGCGAGTCATATCCAAAGTATAGGAGAGACCAGCATCCCTGGGCAGTTCCAAATTTATTAGGGACACCCCCAGGTGGTAGAAGTACAGGTCATTTAAGCCCAGTGGTAGAAGGATCGGAGCTAGTTAGCAGTGATTCCGGTGCCAATTCGGTGACACATGATGAGATTCCGGTGGATTTCGGTGTGATTTCGGTACTTTCTGAAGAAGGTACAGTGACTTCTGGGTGTACAGAGACGCATTGCGCAGTTAGTCCGACGCTATCTAGTCAGAATTCGATTATTTTTAGTGATAAAGTTGTGTTACCGAGTGAGACTGTTTCCGGTGAAAAGATAACCTGGTGCGGTGAAAGTTCGATAAGTTCCGGTGGGAGTGCGGTACCATTTAGTGGGAATTTGAAGTTTTTCGGTGACAGTACAATACTACCTAGTGGACCCTTATTACGTTCACCACTGTTCGGGGCAAGCCTCTCTAGTTACGATACCAAAGCTGAGGACAGGTTATTTGATTTGGAGATAAGTAAGAGATTCAATGCCATTTTCGAGACAGAAGGTGAGCAGTCTGATAATACAGATTCTGAAGGACAAGAGACACCTCCTCAACCTACAGCTAACAACAATACTACTCACAATAGTACCATGAGTGGTTCACAGTCACAACAGCAGACACCCCCACAGCCGCAACCGCAGTTCTAGCAGAAGCAACAACATCAACTCCAGCCAATCATTCCATTTCGATCGGTTTCGACTGGGGTTACATATACCAAATTCGGTGGATTTCTGGGGGATGATCTCGATGCACATGTCCGTACATTCGAGATAAGTTATGCAGTGTTGAATCATCCACCCGATCCGGCGTACAAGGCCATCGTATTTCAAGCCACCTTAGTTAATGAAGCAGCCAGGTGGTTGACTGAGTATGATATTAATCATTTCGCTAACTATGATGCTGTGAGAGATGCGTTTTTTATAGAGGTTCCGGTTGAAGAAAAATCTTGCCGAAATCTTCGACTATTTGCAGAACAATCGACAGAAGCCGCATTAGACTGTTCAGGAATACGTAACATTGTTTCGAACTCACTTAAGGCAGCTGCCTCCGGCACATGCTAATCTACCGGACGATGTTATAACCCAATGGTTCATTAACGGACTGAACCCACAGTTAAGACATGATCATCCGTTGTGTGGGCGGAATGATGTAACATGGTTTATATTTCACCCGTTGAGTCACAAGCAGCAGTCGTGCAGACAAGATCGGGTAAGCAGTTGCAACTAGAAGCTGAAGTGTTTGAGCTTGGTATCCATGAGCAGCAGCGAATGTTTGCAAAGGCTAGTCAATGGACAACTAAGGAGCCGACTGTGTTTCCTGATCCAATTCCGGTAACACATGTCCCTCTACCACTGGCAAGATTGAATGAACAAATTTCTGCCCCAACAACATTAGAATCATCATCAGAATTGGTGAGAATTATGACCCAAACAGATCAGGTATGGGATATCCTATCTAAGGCTTCAATCACACTTCCTTTGGGACAGTTTCTCGCCTTAGTGCAAGGAGTAAGATAGCAATTCCAACAGGAGATTAGTCCCGAACCTTCATGTACTCTGGCGACTGCAACCATACAACCGGAAATTGATTCTACGGTGGATCACTCAGTTCCATTGATCACCGTATGGCATAAAAACCAAAAGATTACCCAAGTGTTAATTGATGGCGGGTCGAGTGTGAATATTGCAATTGCTGCACTCTGTAGGAAATTGGGTTGGACCCAAATTGAACCCGTACAATTTTTTGTACGAATGGCAGACCAATCCCGAGTCCATCCCGTGGGACTAGTACATAATATTCCGATTACCTTGCAGGGCACTACATTTAAAATGAATTTTGTAGTCCTAGAACTGCCAGAATCCAGCCTCGACTACAACTTACTTTTCGGTCGACCATGGCTGAAGCAAGCCAAAGTTGTATAGGATTGGTCAGCCCAAGAGTTAAGTTTCAAAGACCATCACCAGAAATATGTAGCTAAATTGGATGCTATGCAACCCTGTGATCTTCATGCACGACCATACATAGCGGAGCCGGTCCATATGTTGGATGGATTATTTGATGATGAGGAAGAGCCGTTCCTGAAGACCAATAAGGATTTGATTTCATTAGGTACTGTCGATCTCCAGGTGGTGGCAGACAAGTGGAGTCCGATAGCTTGTACGGTCATACCAGTGACCGGATATGCAGAAGCAGATGATAGCGTAGCTATAGATGAAGCAACCTTACATCAACTATTGCAGCCAGCTGATGATTTGGTAAAATGTCGATAATTTTATGTACCGGAAGATCAATTAGTAACCTATAATTTGGGTGATACGGCCAGCCCGCGACCAGTTAAGATTAAGACAGGATTAGCAGAGACATTCCAAGACGATTTGGTATAACTCCTGCGTGAATTCTCCGATGTTTTTGCTTGGGATTATAGAGACATGAAAGGTCTTGACCTGCAGATTTATCAACATCGGGTAGTGCTTAAACCGGATGCGAGGCCGATCAAACAATCTAGTTACAGAATGAATACGCATTATGCAGCCCAAGTGAAAGCCGATTTAGATCGCCTTCTAAAGGTTGGATTCATTGTTCCCATCGAACATGCAGAGTGGATATCTCCAATAGTGATCATCTCGAAGAAAAACAAATAGTTGCGTATTTGTGTTGACTACCGAAAACTCAATGCCGCCACTGTACCGGATCCGTTCCCTCTCCCCTTTCTCGATACAATGCTCGATCGGGTAGAGTCGGCCTGAGAAGAGACCTCTTCGGATTCTGCCTTGCATGCGCCTTGTTCCTTCTAGTTGATTGGAGAAGTGGGAATGGGTGATTCTACATGCAGAGATGTTGCAGTGTCGTGGAAGACTTCTGTTTCATGACCAGCAGTTGATCCCTGCACCTGACTCTCAGAGGGACTCACGCATCTACGTTTTCGGCGAAAAAGTTGAAACAGCTCTTCATCGTCGTCATTTTCATCCTCGAGCATGTGAGTAGATTCTTCATGTAACAAGAAGGGGGCGGTTGGAGGTGGTTGTGCAGCTTGGAGCACCGGAAAGAGGAAAGTAAGGATGTGGGGTAAACGGGAACGAGGAAGGTCACCCTTAGTAACTTGTTTGATAACCGATACACATTCACGATGAATGCGCTGGAAATAAAAGGAAGCAAAATTGACAGACTCACGGGAAGCGGTATCTATCATCGAATAGAATGGGTGGGCAATACCATAGGTACGTTTTTGTAGATTCAGAGTGGCTACCAAAAATTGCAGAGCAGTATGCTCTGGTTCAGGTCTACACAAAATGGCATACTCATTAGATGAGTGTCGGGGAAACAATTCGTGCATGATGGCCACGGAAAGAAGGGGACCATTCTCCAATCCTTCCCGAGGGAGTCGAAAGGCGTCGGCAAACGAAGCTAAAGTAATAGAGACTCGTGAGGGTAAACAAGCTGTGGGCCAACACTGCTCTGTAGCAGGTGTGGCGGTGATGGCAGAAATAAGTTGCGCATGGAATGGTTGACACTCCACTGAATGCCAAGGCAATTCAGCGAAGGCCAACAGACCACGGGTGCGCAAATACTCACTCATGTCTGGAGCAAGACCTACACGGAAAGTAGTGACATTCGCTAGTGCTTCCATGGCGCGCACAAGTAAACACAAGAACACAGAAGACAAAGAACGCACAATCACACAAACACAAGCGATTATCAGTAAAAGAAACAAGATTAAGTAGAAACACGGGCAACATTAGCGGTCGAAAACCCTAATCATCACGTGGTATTGGAAAGATATCCATCATAATTACGGCATGCATGCAGGAGCAGAAACAATAACACAGGGCGGCGATTAATCATATTTAGATATCAAAACGAGGAGATTACGATCTGTGGTCAATCGCAATACGGGGATAAAAAGAAAACAAGTGACACGCGAAAAAGACGAGGTACACGTCATCAGTAATCGGCCGATTGTTGATATGGGTGAAGCTTAGATCCATTAATCACTTTTGGAAGGGGAACTCCGGTTAAGGTGGCCAACCGAAAAGTAGCGGGTCCCACCTGTTCAATAATTCGGTATGGACCGAACCACCATAACTTAAATTTTCCGGCCAATCTGTTTGCTTTGGCATTAGAGAATAAGACGAGTTGGTCAATCTTAAAGACAGGGGTTTTGAGAAAGCGATCATGAGTACGGGCTTGACGAAGCTGAACTTCTTGAAGGGTCATGAAACTTTCCCAATGTTGTTCATCCAATGATCTGAGCGTATCCAACTGAAATGGCAAAGATTCTTTTGGTAGCAATTTCTGAGCTAAGGCAACATGCAGACTTGGTATCACTACTTCCATGGGCGCAATAGCTTCTATACCATAAGCAAGTTTAAATGGAGTTGTTCCGGTGGCTACTTTGTATGTGGTCCGGTATGCCCATAATACGGCAGGTAAGAGTTGATCCCAACGTTCCGGACATTCCAAAATCAATTTGCGAAGCATATTCAACAAAGTCTTATTGGTACTTTCAGCCAGACCATTAGCATGTGGATAGTACGGTGAGCTGAATTTATGCATAATCTGAAAAGTTTGAGTTAGCACTTGCATTAAGTTGTTGGCAAAATGTGTTCCTTGGTCCATCGCTATTTCCAGAGGTAATCCATAACGCGCGAAAACATCCTTCATCAGACATTTTGCCACCAAAACAGCGGTGGCAGACCGTAAAGACCAAGCTTTTGCTCGTCTACTGGCATAATTTGTACACGTCAATATGTATCGAGTATTGGTGAGAGTCGCTAGTGGCGTTATTGGGCCAATAAAATCTAGACCCCACTTTTGGAAGGGTTCCAAAGGTAAGACAGGTTCAAGAGGAAAGAAATGTCGCTGCAAGGACTGTCCAGACCGTTGACAGACATCACACTGTTGCACAAACTGAACCACATCTCTATACATTGTAGGCCACCATAGCCCACTTTGCAGAATTTTCTGGTGAGTAAGATCAGCTGCGAAGTGTCCTCCAGAGGGTAATGAGTGAGCCATAGTAATAACTGATTCCGCTTCATGTGGAGGAATACATCTAAGTAAAACGCCAGTATGATCTAGATAATACAGTTGACCCATAATCAACCGGAATCATCGACTGTAAACCGCAATTTTTCGGCGCAGAGCAGTGGAAGTATGAGGAGGAAGGCAGTCGTCGATGAGGAAATTTAGTAATGTATCATAATATGACGGATAACAGGAGATGCTTCAGATTCTTCAGTAGTGGTCTCAGTAACGTAAATGGCCAGTGTAGTGTCATCAAGCCCGACCGGAGGCTCACCGGAATCCAGTCATGATAGAAAATCCGCCAAAGCATGTGTTGTGCCGGGTCGATGAATAACGTCATACTCGAACTCCTGTAGCAGTAATACCCATCTTGCCAGTCTTCCACCTAAATGTTGCTGCCGGACCAAATACACGAGTGTGGCATGATCCACATGGAAGGTGAATTTTCGGCCCAACAAATAATGTCGGAACTTCTTAAGAGAATACACCAACCCGAGGCACTCTCTTTCGGTCACTGAGTAGTTTTTTTGGGCAAGGTCTAATCGGTGACTTGCATAATATACAGGCCGAAACCATTTGTCAGTTTGCTGCATTAGTACGCTACCAATAGCTATGTCCGATGCATCCACAAAGACATGGAACGGACGTTCCCAATCAGGTGGTTGCAAAATTGGGGCCTGCATCAATAAAACCTTTAAACGATCAAATGCATTTTGGCACTCCTGTTTCCAATCATACTGTCACGGAGCGCTAGTCATAAGCCTGTTAAGTGGTGTTGCTAAGTGAGCTAACCATTGTAAGTGCCTGCCATGCCACCGGATTTGACCAAGAAAGCGCATAACTTCTTTCGGTGTCGTTGGGACTGGTGCCTCCAACACGGCTGCTACTTTATCCGAATCGACCTGTATTCCTTGTTTAGAGATAATATGGCCGAGCAGTTTACCACAGGAGACCACAAAAACAGATTTGGTCGGATTCAAGCATAATCGGTACTCTCGACATTTTTCAAAGCAGCACCATAAATGATACAGGTGCGCCAAAGTCTTGCCAAATAAGGAAAAATCATCCAAATATACTTGCATAAAGGTAGTTAAGTAAGGTGAAAAGACTTCCTGCATGCATCTTTGGAAGGTACTCGGGGCATTCCTTAAACCGAACCACATTATGGTGCAAGCATAGACACCCAGTTCGTGATAAAAGCTGTCTTTTGTATGTCCTGTTCCGCCATCCTCACTTGATTATATCCACTGTACCCATCCAAAAAAGAATACATTTTGTGCCCTGCTCATTAGCAGAGTGCGGACAATGTGCAGGAGATCGTCGTTGAACTCCTCACTGAAGTACTTACCACCAACAACTTAGAATCCAACCGGCATAATCTTGATGCCGAATCCTCTTCTTCCCTTTCCTTCCCCAACTAACCCGATTGAGCCCGTTGCAGTCCCTACTAGTGCCATTGACAATGTACCTTCCAACGCACCCACTCCTCCATCTTCTTCCCCCGACTACTCTCCACCACCCTCCCCTCATCTGCTCTCAGCCTCTTCATCACAACCCCCTTCTGCTCTCCCTCCTCCGACCATAATGTTCACTGAATTGGAGGCTATGGGCCATCTGCTTATACAATTTTCTCAACAACTACCCAACCAGTTGAAGCTAGCAACTCAGCACATTCAGCAGGAGTTGCAAAGTAAGGTGGATTTGCTTGAGGCCGACATCGCTCCACTCCAAGAAGAAGCTCTGGTAGTCAAAGCTGAGAATCATGCGCTGCAGACTCAGTTGCAACAACTTCAAGCTCAATTACAAGAAAAGGATAACCTGCTTGCACACAGCGATACCGAAATCATTACTCTGAAGCAAGAACTTATAGACAAGATAGATGCCATGACTGCTTTAGGAAATGAGCTTCATCGTACAAGGGATACCCTCAGTGTGTTGGAAGAAGCTTCACAATCACTTGCGGCCAATGTGCTTAAAGCAGAAGCCGAGTTACATAATGTCACTCAAAGATTGCTTCAGAGAGATCAAGAGTTCATGGAGGAGATTGTCGAGTATCTACGGTTGAAGAAAGAGCTGGACGGTATTATGAAAGAAAGGGATGCATATTACAAAACCATTCAATATCAAGCTCAAGAACTAGAACGCAGAGAAAAGCAGCTAGGCTTTCAAGCAGAAAGATTGTCGTGCATTGATGCTCAAATTGCGGATATGAAGATCATACGAGATGCGGCCATCACCAATGAATTCTATTTACAAGAAGCATTTTTGCAGACACAAACAGAGTTACTGATGAGTCAAGTCATTGCCGCTAGTTCAGTACGAACTGACGCACAGTTGGTGGAGCCAGAGACTTTGAAGCTTATGCTGGATTCCTTAAAATAGAAGATCACTAGGACTTTCAAATTAGCCCAAACCATGTACATACAAGGCATTGTAGATGAGCCTTAATTTTATTTTCTTTGCGGGTTCGAGTCCACCATGCGTGCCAGTGTTAGGCCACCGGAATGGATTGTAATTTTCATATATTGCACGCACCAAAAAGGCGTGATGAGGCGATGTAACTTTTTAACTATTAATGAAAGGGCATTACGGTGACCTTCGAGAAGGAAAGAGATGGGTTCGCCAGACTGTCTGTCTGGGCGACCGTGCGAAGACACTGTGTGCAGATTGGATGATATTGTGAGTGATGTATTCTGTTCTTGTTGAATCACCGTAATTCATTGTTAACATAATAACGTTGTCTTAACGATAATAAGTTGGTGTGACGTTGTGATCGTTAACTCGCGCAATAAGTTACTGTGTAAGGATAATCATAATCGGAAAGGAGTAGTAACTGTGTAGTGAACGTTATTACCGGGAAGTATAATACCGCTTAATTGGATAGTTAAGTTGGGAAAATTAGATAAAGGGCTTCTGCATTGTCAGACCCCTACCATCCCCAAGAACCCGAAAAGAGATTAAAATGCGACTTGACGGAAGTCCTTTTTAACAGTATACATTCATATATATTATGTGTATATATATATAAATAGATAGAAAATTGAAAATTATACCTTAATAGTGTCGAAACAGATACATTACTCCATCCAAAACGATTTTGAAGATTGAGAATAAGTAAGATCGCACTTAGTCGTGTCAAACGACTTCCTTCATATACATGCTTTAGACATTCCTCTCGAAGATATTTCTCATTTTTAGAAATATCAATGCTCTCACTGCCATTTTGATACCAATTCTCAATAAAATCTGCCATGCCATCATCTTCATCATTGTCGCACAAATCATGTACTTTATCTTCTTTTGAATATAGATCTTTCAACCTTGCATATTCCACAGGATCACTTTTGAATAGCCTCATCATAGAAGCTTCGGATAAATGAGGTCTTACTGGCAATTGTGAATGGTGTGGAGGAATATCATCAACATCATATGTTGGAATCTACACATATAAATAAAATTCATTAGTATTCCATAAATGGATAAAAAGTAAAACTTAAACATAAAATTGAATATATAAGTTATTATATATGGATAGAAAATTTTTATTCTCTCTAGCTAAAAGGTGCTCTTGGAGGTCTATGCCATCCATAATTCACTAATATTTCATCACCAGCATGTAATGTAATAATAGCATTGACAACTATGTATCTTGATACATCTCTACTCATGTATGGTGATTCATGACTATTTTCACGCTCCTCAAATGTGCAATTAGTCCTTGAACTATTATGTAACCCTCGACTACTATTTATTAAACTTGCTATATTTCTATGTGTGTAAGGTCTTCCATCAATATATAATCTTTCATTTTCTGCATGTAAAATCCTTCTACTAGTAAGGGATGCTGCGTTCAAGCATATTCCATAAGTACTCATGCTTTGAACATAACGTGAAAGTCGATGCCAATCTCCCCATTTATATATAGGACCACAAAATGACATAAGAGTGATTTCAGAGTTCAGAGACACATGCAAATCCTCTACAATAAAGAGACCACAAAATGACATAAGAGTGATTTCAGAGTTCAGAGACACATGCAAATCCTCTACAATAAAGAGACCAACATTAGTAATAGTGGATGGAGCAATCATATAGCGATTACCCCAAAAGTTGAAAACCTCTCCATCTAAAGGAAGTGGTCCTCTATTCCATCCTCCATATCTTCTTCTATCATATGTTTGTACTAGAGAACGATCACGAGCTGGCAATGGATAATCTCCAGCCATTTGAGTCTCTAAATTAGGAGGTAGAGGATTTAGAGAAACCTCTGCTTGTAATTGATGAACAACAAGTCCATGACGTGTACGAGGTATATTAACATTATGAGAAAAATTATCATCATCATCATCATCATCGAGCAAGTATTCTTGTATATCAACAGTAATTTGATTTTGTATATGGTTTTTAAATAAAATAATGACATTAATTTATATAAAAAATACATACCCAAGCATTATCACGTTGACCAAGTGATGGTGCACGCTCAAAAGTACCATACTGTGCCTCATGTTCAATACATTCCAATTGTGGTCTTCGATACGTGCCATAACAAGAGTTACACCAACATATAATATGCTCTTGATAGTAAAATTCATCATAATCCCTATCGAAGGACACATGTGAAGTCGTTGCATGGGTCGGAGGTGGTGGAGTACCCTCTGATCGATTAGAATCTGATTATAATAAGAAACAAAAAAATATAGAAGTTATGTATCCATCAAATATATTTAAAATTAAATGTTTGATATACTTACAATATATAGTCGTTGCACGATGAGGAGACGGTGGTGGAGTTCCATCTGATTGATCAAAATCTACAAATAATGGTATTTGATATTAATAATCTGATTATTCACATACACAAAAAATTCACATATACATATTTACACATACACACATATTCACATATACACATTTACACATACACACATATTCACATATACACAAATACACAATATTGTGGGATAAATGCATGTATTTTGTATGAATGAGTGTATATGCATGCATGTGTGTGTACGTATATATGTGGATATGTATATGTGTGTTTATCTTATATGTATGTATATGTGTATATGTATGCATATATGTATGCGTACATGTTTGCATGTATGTGTATGTGGGTATGTGTATGTGTATGTGTGTATATATGTGTATGTATTCTGATTTTTTTTTCTGTTTGAGATTAAATTAACAGGAGATTCATATCCTCATTGTATGCTAGGGAGAACATGCCTGATTTTGATCAATTGAACACTTTAAAATGGTTAATGATTGCAAGGTGGAAGCAAGGGCAAAGGTGCCCAAGGTCAAATGCTATATGCAGGTAGAGGAAGAGGCAAAGCATCAAGAGGTAGAGGAAGAGGAAGGCAAAGCCAAAGCAAGCAAAGTGACAACCAAGAGGACTCAAATGAAGGCTCATCTTCAAATGGAAGAGGTAGAGGCAAAAACAATAGAGGAAGAGGAAGAGGATCAAGAGGCAATGTGTGCTTCATTTGTGGGAAGCTAGGACATTGGGCAAATGAATGCTACCAAAGGAGGAACAATGCTCAAGGTAATTATGCTTCAAATGAGTCTAGTGATCAAGTTCTTGCCATGAGTCATGCATATGGAGATAGTAAACATGATAAGGATGATACATGGTACATAGATAGTGGATGTAGCAATCATATGTCTTGTAGGGAGGACATGTTTTGCAATTTATAGGCTCCAAAGCAAAGAGGATGTGTAGAGACAGGTGACAACACCGAGCATGAGATCAAACACATTGGTGATGTCAAGTTTCAGGATGGCAAGAAGAGCAAGACACTATCTGAGGTATTATATGTCCCTACTATTACAAAGAATCTCATTTCTATTGGTCAAATGGTAGATAAAGGATACCAAGTGAAGTTCAATAGCAAAGGTTGCTTCATAGAGGATCCAAAGAATGGATTTCAGCTTGTGGCAAAAGGAGAGAAGCATGGAAGGATGTTTACTCTCAATATCAAGCAAAACCCCAACAAGGTAATGTTCATGATGTCACGAAATAAAAGAATTGTAGATTTGGATTTGTAGCATAAAAGGATAGGACATGTAAACATTGAAAAGCTAAAGAAAATGGAGAAAAGTGCATTGGTCAAAGGGCTTCCAAACTTCTCAACATCACATCTTCATGAGGTATGTGAAGCTTTTCAATTTGGGAACCAAACTAGGTTGCCTTTCAAGTCAAGCAAGTATGTTTCTCCAAGGGTTTTGGATTTAGTGCATACAGATGTATGGGGACCTTCAAGAGAACCTTCACATGTAGGTAATAGGTACTTTGTTACCTTTATTGATGATTGTTCAAGGAAAATTTGGTTGTACATAATCAAGCAAAAATTAGATGTGTTTGAAGTATTCAAAAAATACAAGGCACTTGTTGAGAATGAAACATGTCATGGGATTAAAACCCTAAGGTCAGATGGAGGGGGAGAATATTTCTCCAATGAGTTCACAAGGTTCTTAGAAGATGAAGGCATAAGGAGGCAATACACATGCATGTATACCCCTCAACAAAATGGTATTTCAGAAAGAAAGAATAGACAAATTGCAGAGGTAGCTAGATGCATGTTGAATGAGATGAATGTACCTTTCTCATATTGGGGTATACTATATATATTATGAACATGATACCAACTTCAGGAGTTTATGATCTTACTCCGGATGAGGTATACTATCAAAGGAAACGAGATCTTTCTCATTTAAGGATTTTTGGTTGCATATGCTATGTTCATGTCCCACAAGAAGTTAGAGAAGGGAAACTTGATGCTAGGGCTGAAAAATGCATTTTTGTTGGCTATTCAAATGAGCAAAAGGGGTATAGGTGTTATAATTTGGTCACTAAAAATCTTAGAGTGTCAAGGGATGTTGTGTTTGATGAGTTAAAACCTTGGTATGGAGGTGTGACTGAATTGCAGGAAGAAGACTTTGTACATGCAGATCAGGTACATGAAGAGCAAGTGCAAGTTAGCACTACATTGAGTGGACCAAGTATGCCAAGTCCTTCACAAAGCTCATCATCATGGAAGGGCAAACAAAAGGAGTTAGATCATACATCAGAATGTAGCCACAAGAGAGGTAATGGAGGTAACTTGGTAAGAGATTTTCATTCAAGTGAAGATGAAGATGAATTTGAAGAAGTTGTAACTCTTGAAGTGCAAAAGAAACGGACATTGAAGAAATATCCAATCACAGGTAGTGAAAGGAGGTCAGAAAGGGTAAAACATCCTATTCAAAAGCTCACTTATGATAGCTTTATTGCAAAGCATTATGCTTATATGACACAGGTTATCAAAGATAAGGAACCGTCAAGCTATGAGGAAGCTAGACAACACAAGGAATGGAGAGATGCTATGGATGAGGAGATTCAAGCTCTCAAGGAAAACCAAACTTGGGAATTGGTAGCTAGAGAAGAAGGCATGAAGGTAGTCACAAACAAATGGGTCTACAAAGTCAAAAGGAATTCAGATGGATCTTTAGCAAGGTACAAAGCCAAGTTAGTAGCTAAGGGCTACACACAAACATATGGGCTTGATTATGAAGAAACTTTTAGTCCTGTTGCAAATAAGAATACAATTAGTACTTTGATTTCAGTGACAACTTCTAAAAGATGGAGAATGTATCAACTGGACATTAAAAATGCTTTTCTTAATGGAAATTTGGAAGAAGTGGTTTATATGTATCAACCCATAGGTTATGAAGATGAAAAGAAGCATGATTTTGTATGTAAACTAAAGAAGTCTTTGTATGGACTCAAGCAAGCACCTAGAGCGTGGAATCAGAGATTGGTTGCGTACCTAATGAAGCATGTTTATGTTGCAAGTGATTCAGATCCTTCACTCAACATCAAAAGGGTTGATGTAAAATCTATATACATATGCATATATGTTGATGAACTTATCATAATAGGTGATAATGATGTAGGTATCAAAGAAATTAAGGCATTGAGATATCAGATCTTGGAATCCTCAAATACTTCTAGGGCATTGAGGTTATGTACAAAAATGATGGTCTCTACTTGATGCAAAGAAAATATTTGTTGGATGTATTGTACAGGTTTGGAATGAGTGGATGCAAACCACAAGCAACCAATGGATGTAAACACCAACTTAGCTCCACCCAAGGAGAAGAACTTGAGGACATTCATACCTATATGAGCCTAATAGGATCACTTATATATGGAACCATAACGACCTGATTTGGCATTTAGTGTAGGAGTTCTTTCTCAATGTATGCATGCTCCTACTAATGATCATTTGAATGCAGCGAAGAGGATACCCAAGTACATCAAAGGTACAATAAATCAAGGACTTTTCTATGCTTATGGAGGATCATTAGAGCTCAGAAGATATGCGGATGTTGATTGGGCCGGCTCCAAAGATGATAGAAGAAGCACCACAAGTTATGTGACCATGTTAAGAAACAATTGTGTATCATGGAGTTCAAAGAAGCAACCCACAATTGCTTTATCTTCAACCGAAGCTGAATATAGAGCCTTGACCCAAGCTACTTGTGAGATAATGTGGATGAAAAGGCTAATGAAAGACTTAAATGTGCAGGTTGGATCAGCTCCTTTGTTTGGAGATAATATATCAAGCATCTACCTTGCAAACAATCCTATGTTTCATGCAAGGAGCAAACACATCGAAGTCCACTATCACTTCATAAGGGAGAAGGTTCTTGAAAAGGAAGCGGATATTCATCATCTAAGTACAAAGGACCAGGTAGCTGATCTACTAACAGAGTTCTTGGATGTTGGAAAGCTTGCTAAGCTGAAGCAAGCCATACAAATCAAGGAACCAACTTCAAATGCAAAAGAAACTTGAGCTTGAGGGGGGAGTGTTAAAAGATATGCATTTCTAGGGCAAGCTCAAGTTTTTTTCATAAAATAACTCCATTTGAAGGCTTTTGAACCTTAATAAAGTCAAAAAATAAAGTTGAATGTGCAACCTTATCCAAAAGGAGGCATTGGACCACCAAAAGCCACTCCAATGAAGAGACAAAGTCACAAGGCAAGTGAAGAGACAAGGAGGGCATGTGAAGAGACATGGAGGACATATGAAGAGTCATAGAAGGCTCTCATGGCTATATAAAGACCATCCAAGCTCATTCAAGGCATGTGTGGATGCTAGGAAGTCGGGGTGCTGCATATATATGTGCCATTGAGCCATAGGCTCTCATCGATGCTCTTATTCTCTTGTATATCTCTCTTACCCTTTCCAAAGGGTGATCCATTTCTATAGCAGCCTGTTTGGACTTCAATTTATCTTTGTAGAAAGCTCCATTTTGAGAGTTCTTGTAGTTATTCGAAATCTTATAAAGGAAGGAGTTTAGTACAAAAAGAATTTTGGGAAAATTCTTCTTGTACCGTGAGATATTGCTATTTCTTTGTCTACTATTCTATCTCGAAACCTACTAGGAAAATTGGGCTGTCTTGTGTGACTCAGTTGATAGGTCTACAGGTGTCCAAATCTAGTGATTGATAGCTCATTAAAAAGCCCTTACTTTCTAGTTTTTCTATCTAAAAGAGTTTTTGGATTGAATTCGGGAATTGTGAGATATACCAGTTTTAGTGAGTACTAGTTTGAGGGCAGATAGGTCTTGGGAAGGGTCCAAGCTTCTTGTTGTGCATTTGGAGGAGAAATCTTCCAACATTGAAGACCTGAAGACTTGTAGCCTGAAGACTTGTAGACTGAAGAATTGTAGATTTGAAGACCTGAAGCTTTCTAGACTTAAAGACTCCAACTTGGAACAATTCAGTTGTGTATGTTCTGCTTTCCTAGCTTTGTCAAGGGTGACAAAGTCTGGGGGGGAGTGTTGGGTTGTAGGGTATGCACACATCTTCAATTGTGCATAGGAACCCTCCCTAGATCATAAGAATAACCTTCTTTGTATATACTTAGAGTGTCACATGGGAACACTCTCCTAAAGCACTTTTTAATATTTCCTTATACCATAGTGTAGGAGACTCTTGAATATCTCACCTTTTTGGCTCATCTAGGACAATCCCTCATTAAAATCCCACGCATGGAGTTTCTTGGGATTTGTTTGTTACAAGGATTGATTTTGGAATCTCCTAGAAGATATGTTAGTCAGAGAGATATTCCCTTTTTGACTTTTCAAAAGGAGCACATGGGGAATAGAGCTTAGCCTATATATAGAAGCTCATTTTTGTAAAGAGGAGAGCTTTTGGTCGACGTGCTCTCATGTAATATCTCTTATGAATAGAAGAATGCTCTCCTTTACTCCAAGACTATTTACATTTATGTATTGTGTCTTTGTGAGTGTGTGAGAGTGAGGTGTGTGTGTATGCCTATGCATGTCTCTCCTTTGTGTGAGTAGAGTAGTTGCTATTACTTGTATTTTACTCATGGACTAGGATCCTTGACTCCCTATTCTCCATGTTTTCAAGCATGTGGCATAGCATGGGGCTGATGGCCAATGGCTTGAACATGTTGGAGGTAGGGTGTGGATGAGAGGAGAGTCACTCTTGAGCCTTCCTTCTTGCTTCCATGTAAGATGGTGAGGGTTTTGGTGGTCTACTACTACAACCTCAACACCATAGCATAGCAATCTGATGCAAAAGAGCCACTATGAGAGCCTGAACGAGTACAATGATAGAGGTGCATCTAATTTGCTATCATGAAAAGTCTACCCTAGCCATTTTGGCATAGTTTTTGCCTTTAAATATGAGCTCTCTCATCAACAAGTGCATCATGTAAATCTGCATAAAAAATAGAATGATCTACATCATCACATGGAACCTATAAAGGCTGGAGAAATTGCCTCATTAGGACTAGCACTAGACTATCCACATATAAAAAGAGGAAGCAAAGTATCATACATGTCTTTGCAGCTAATTAATGTCTCCTTAGTACATGAAAGTAGTGGTTCAATAACATCTTCCACAAAAACAACAACATGGTTAACAAAAAATTTGTTTTGTCTATGGATAATACAGATGATTGCCTTTGCTTTTAGAACTGTACCCAACACAAATACATTTCACTGCTTTATCATCCAATTTCCTGCGTTGTTGTTTAGGCACTAATGCATATGCCAGACAACCAAAAACACACAGGTGAGCAACAGATGGATTATGACCATGTCAAGCCTCATATGGAGTGATAGACTGAATGCTTTAGTGGCACAACTGTTAAATACATATGCTGCACACATGATCGCCTCAAGCCAAAAATTATATGGTAAAGTTTGACTCTTGACCATACAGCTCGCCATCTCCATGAGTGACCTGTTCTTTCGTTCAACAACTCCATTCTTATGAGGTGTATACGGCACTATACATTGATGTTTTATCCCACATTCAGCTAGAAATGCATTAAAGTCAAAAGACATATATTCCCCCCTTCGATCAAAACAAAGGGTGCCCATTTTACATGCTGACAATTTTTCAGTCAAAACCAAAAACTATTTGAAGCACATAAATAGTTCGAACTTTGCTTTCAATGGATATACCCATGCATGCCTGGGAAAATCATCAATGCAATTCACGAAGTAAAGATAGTTTCCAAAAGAAGGTGTCTGCATAGGACGACATCACTATGTACAAGCTACAATTTTTGAGTAGCTCAAACTGAACCATCTTTTGGGAAGGATGAATTCTGCATTTTGCCCAAAATATAGCCTTCACAAACATGTTTACCAGGTGCCTCAAGTTCGGGCAAAGAGGACACCATTTCAGATTTCTACAGGCATAGCAAACTAGCAAAATTCAGATGACCAAAGCGTGAATGCCTAAGATTTGCATCTGACATAGCCTGAGAATCATGTAGTGCACATGCTGAATCATTCATAGATTTTTCTAAGTCTATGAGATTATGCAGCCCACGACATAAAATGCCAGAAGCAATAATCACATCGCCATTTGACAGATCATGAACTTTACATCTATCATCAACAAATTTCACAACCAAACCAATCTTGGCTAAAGCTGAAACTGATAATAGATTCTTCTTGATGCCTAGCAGAAATAGAGTTTCTGGTCTAACTTTGTCTATTTTTCATTTCTGTGACTGTATTCATAAAGTATACATGAAGATTCAGGAGGTGATGATGAAGAGGCTGGGTTGCTTTTCTTGGACAGAGGTCCAAGTAGACTATCCAACCACATCATCATACAAAGCTTTATCCGAATATTTTATCCTGTTTCGTGATTGGGTATGTTCTCTTTCAGAGAGCATACCTGGTTTGCTATTAGACTAGATGCCTTGATTCACCTAACCAATTCGATGCCTAGCTTTTGGTAGGAACTCGATGCTTGGCATCGACTTACTGCTGAATGTGGATGCCTGGCATCGACTTGGTGGCATAAGTCAATGCCTCGCATCGACCTGGTGCCATAAGTCGATGCCTGGCATCGACTTCGTGGCATAAGTCGATGCCTGGCATCAACCTCGGGGCATAACTTGATGCCTGGCATCGACCTGGTGCCATAAGTCGATGCCTGGCATTGACCTCGTGGCATAAGTTGATGCCTGGCATCCACCTCAGGGCATAAGTCGATGCCTCACATCGAGCTGGCGGCATAAGTCGATGCCAAGCATCGAGTTATGCGACATATTGATGCCAGGCATCGACTTTCAATAGAAAGTCGATGCCTGGCATCGACCCAGACACGAAATCGATGCCATGCATCAATTGCTTATGTTTCCTTTGGGTTATTGAAGAGCTCATTTAATTGTCTTTCCACTTTATTCTGCAGAAACCAAAGAAAAGTAAGTCTATAGAGTTAGTAGATGATTGCCCCCTGCATTCCTGGCTCACATTCAATGAGCAAGGCATGAGAAATCCAGACTGAAAGCCAAGGAGATTGATTTTGATGATGAGCCTGATCTGAAATGTTTCTCCAATCCCCTAGACCCTCTTAGGCCTGTATATTACAATATATTCTTTAGTGATGTAAATAATATTTGTACTGTTGTGCATAGAAAGCATTTCTCCCTTCTTATAGCAGACATACCCTATGGTTTTAGGATGTTGGGATCAGTTAATGAAGATGATCCCTTCAAACACGCTCAGATTCGGAAGATGGTCACTGATTTTGCAGAGTTGACTATGTCTCCTCTTTGGAGGATAGTAATTTTCCATAGCAGAGACCAGTCTTTCTTTGTTTCAACTGCTCTGAAGTCAAGATATGCTGTGGAGTGCCTCACGTGGTAAGTAATCTTCTTTCTATCTCCAACTTTAATGATGCGCTCTGTCACTTAAAGTTCTTGTTGGCAGGGTGAAGACAAACGTCAATCACACTCCTTTGCATAGGTTTGTGAGCTCCACTGAATGCATCACAGTTGGCTATTATGATGAAGTAAGCAAAAGGAGAGTCATGGAGCATTGCAATGAGAATGGGATCTCAAATGTGCTCATGTTCCCAGCTGTTACCAAGAAACTTCGTCATGTAGCTAGGGACAGGACATTGGTTAACCCCTATCAGAAGCCACAAAAGCTCATAATGAGATTGCTACAACTATTCTCCAATGATGATGATTGGGTTCTAGACCTTTTTTCGGGCACAGGTAATTTCAATTGTAACATTTCTCATTAGCCATGATGTTGTTTGGCCTCTAAGTGGTTTTCTTCTGTTTCAGGAACGACTCTGGCTTGCTCCTTAAAGATGTTCATGCACTACATAGCTGTGGAGAAGGATGATGCTCAAGTGAGCTTCATTAGAATGAGAATTAATGGGCTGAATGAATGCCCAGATGAAGACCAAGAGGTTGGAAGGAAGCACATTGCAGACACGGAGAGATTCCAACCGGCTTCAAGGGAGCGTGTTCCCCCACTTGCAGATGAACCGGGGGACATGGCTGACCTTGAAGAGCCAATCTTGGAGCAAGAGAGGCAGGAGATGTGTTCTAATGTTCTAGAGGATTCCATTATGCTTGAGCTTGAGGAAAGCTATGATCAACTTCTATTGTAGATTCATATTATTCTTGTAAAACACATGAAATGTAAAACATCATTTTAATAGAAATATTATCCCGAGTTCTGCTTCCACTTTGTGTTAAGCTTGACTTATCTTGAGCATTTCTCTGATGTGTGAATGTTTCTTAGTGTAATTGTGTTGAGTATAATCTTCTCTTGGGAATGCTTTTGTGATATTTATTTCATATGCTATGAATAAATCCCAATATTCAATGAGGATCTTAACTATACAAAGGGGATGATCTTAATTGCCTTGTTAAAATGTTCCGACTTTTGCAACACGTACTCCGATTTTGAGTAGCTTTTAATTAGCTATAATTTGTGCTTGTTGAGGTTCTAGATGTAATGAAGTAGTTTCCCCAATTCTTACCTGTACCTTCAACTCTAATCTCTTGTCAAAGATCATGATGTGGGATTCTTGATCGTGTTGAACAACTAGTTTTCAAGGCACCAAGTATTTTAACATATCTATCTTGACTACTTGGGATATGGGATCAAGCTTCTAGTCAATATTTACAAGCAAGAACAAGTGATGCTTTTTAGATATTGTAAAATGCCCACTTTATTGCTTGATATCATGGTCTTTAGGTAAAAAGGAATAGAGAACATGTCTTTGTTCTCCTTTGTTGTGACTCAGTGTTTCACATATACATACATACACATGCACACATGCACATACACATACACATACACATACACATACGCATACACATACACATACACATACACATACACATACACATACACATACACATACACATACACATACACATACACATACACATACACATACGCATATGCATACGCATACGCATACGCATATGCATACGCATACGCATACGCATCCGTATGCGCATCCGCATACGCATCCGCATGCGCATGCGCATACGCGCGCGCATGCGCATACGCGCGCGCACACGCATGCGCACACGCACGCATACGCACACGCACACGCATGCGCACACGCACGCACGCGCGCGCGCACACGCACGCACGCACGCGCGCACGCGCACACGCATACGCATACGCACACGCACACGCATGTGCACACGCACGCACGCGCGCGCGCACACGCACGCGCACACGCACGCGCACGCGCATACGCACACGCATACGCACGCGCACACGCACACGCATACATACGCACGTGCACACGCACACGCATACATATGCACACGCATACATACGCACACACATACATACGCACACGCATACATACGCATGCGCATACGCACACGCATGCGCACACGCACACGCATACGCATGCGCATACGCACACGCACACGCACACGCACACGCATAAGCAAATGCAAACGCACACGCACACGCACACGCACACGCACACGCACACGCACACGCACACGCACACGCACACGCACACGCACACGCACACGCACACGCACACGCACACGCACACGCACACGCACACGCACACGCACACGCACACGCACACGCACACGCATACGCACACGCACACGCACACGCACACGCACACGCACACGCACACGCATACGCTGTCGTCGAGATTTTCTCTCCTCTCTCACTTGTGAAGGCCTACAAAAAACATATTTGGTGAAGGTAGCCGGAATTCCCCGAGAAGTCCAGGATGCATCAAGGATGTCAAAGGAAGCTCACATACAAAGTTTCAAAGAAATCAAGAAATTCCATGGTAGCAGTCAAAGTTGGTCAAAGTTGGGAAATTAGGGCAAAAATTTCATTGTCACCAAATTAGATGAAAATCCATATACTTGTAAAGATTCTCAAAGGCAGTCTATAGCCCAAATTTCAGCAGAAAATGGATTTTGTAGCACATTGATATGCTATGTTCATTTTGTAAAAATGTAATTTTTCTAGTTTGACCCTACAAATTCTTGTATAGAAAATTATGTTAGCCATATGGTTTGGCATGTATAAAGATCATATGTGGCTACATATTTGTACAAATTTTCAAGGCTATCAGAGCTTCCTAGACACCTTAATGCCACCTTGCAAGCTTCCAAATGTAGTCAAACTTGTACAAGGGAGATTCAGATGGGAGTTTTTCCTGCATATTCCTGAAGGAGATCTTTGGAAACATAGTCCTACAATGTTTCATCTTCATCAAAGACTTTTTGGAGGGTCAAAGAGCACAAAGTCCAGTTTTCAAGGTCACCGCAGTTTTCTAGAATAAGAAAATTGAAGGCTTGAATGTCTGCCACATGTCAAAATATGATTGAACCATGTTGTACGGTCAAGATGAGCTCATATTCAAGGGTGGAGATGCACTAAAGCATAAAGGAAGGAGGATCCACGAATTTTTTCCATAAAAGAAGACCTTTTTTACAATCAAAGATCAATAATGAAGCATTTCTCCAAAAATAGTGGCTTATCTTATCCGAATTGATGTCAGCACTGATCCGACGGTCCAGATCATCCCCAGATCCAATGGTGGAGAATGAGGGCGCCTAAATTTCACTCCTTTACACTAGCTTTGATAGAAAGAACAATTCCAAGCCATTGATTTGATTAATCAAATGGTTGTAATCGAAAGTAGTGATCCTAGAGTTGAGAGTTGATTTCTCTAGATCCAAGGGCCCAAATTCATTCAAAAAACTATATAAACCCCCCTCCAAACTCCTAGAGCATCATTGTTAGGCATCCATAGGGCTCATGCTAGCTTACGGTTTCCTTGAGACGATCACCCTCGGTTGAGCGAGTGAGGATCCAAGGTGAGCTAGTATGAGTATAGAACCTAGTTTCAAATTTAAGTTAGAACTCCAATTTAGGATAGGCTCTTGAAACCAGCATCTCTATCTTGACTCACCCTCGGTGGAGCGTGTGAGTGAGTTAGAGCTGATTTTAATGAGTCTTAGACTTCTTTAGTTAGACGTTACGAGCCTAGACAGACATAGGGTCACTGGAGTGGAACTCACCTTCTTACGTGTGACATTCGGTTGAACTGTCATGGTTTGAGGGTCGGAACCACCTTTGATCAGTAGACTGCTTAGCATGACGTACCACGACGATATTTTACATGTAACTGAATTCAAATTCTTTTAATTCATGTCACTTGTCACTTGTCTCTTGTCTCCTCTCTCAGTCTCTTAAGTATTTTTACATGTCTTCTATTTCTTCTATGTGTGAGAAGGCTCCGCAGTATTGTGTTGAACCAGTGAGGATGTTTCTTTGAGCTTGTGAGTGAAATCCATCATCATAATTCACTTGCATGTATATAATCCATACAAATCCATACATATTTATTAGTTTCTGAAAGTGTATAAGAAGCTCCAATATTGGACCATTCTTCCTTTCGAAACTGATTTATGTGTAAGGATTCCATCTATTCTCGTCATGCATACATATCATCCAAAGAAGGCTATACATATGGACTAGAATTAGGAAGTGTTTAAGAAGCTCCTCCAATGGACCATTCTTCCTTCCAAATTTGATTCGTGTGTATGGTTCTCTTTCATTCTTATCATTCATGTCATCAATCTAACTTGCACACCTACATTCCCATTCCCATAATTATTTCAACATCTCTCTCTTCTCCATACTGAACATTAATTTCACCTTCACATCTTTAAACCTTCCAACATTCATTAGCTTCATACACCCTGTGTGTGCCACGACCGGACCCGATCCACCCGGATTGCGATCACCTCCACATTTGAACCCGACGTGAAACGCTTCGTGGCATTTGCTTCTGATCTTGTTGGGAGGTTGTGATCCATATCCTTTGTTTCATATTTTTCATCCTCATCATATCATCATCATCAGTCTTGAGTGTTGCACTGGATTTCTTACAGTATCGTGCACATCTTCGTCGTGAAGTAAACACATTTGTGAGAGATCTAGAGCATCGTGCATCACTTGCTTATTCACATAAGATGGAGGAAGGATTCAAATCCCTTATTGTTGAGAAACAAGGCCAAAGAATAGTCTCTTCTATGTTGAGAGAGAAGGGAAAATTCAATGGCATCAACATCACAAGCTACTTAGATTTGTTTGAAGAGCAAGCTATGATTTTTGGTCTTCCTGAAGATCTTTTGATATCATTCTTTGAACGAATTGTTGATAGCTCTATCATAAACCGTGTCACTCAATATGATAGTCTTCCTTGGAGTGATTTTAGAAAGGAGATGCTCAAAGAATTCTATCTTGAAGATTATAGCCAACATAATCGAGATGGATTCTTACGATGGGTCAATTCTCCAAAGCCTAGTAGCTCTATTACTCACTTACAAAATGAGTATATTAGACGCTATGAATAACTTCCTGATGAGGATAAGATAACTTTGGAACCTGATCTTGTGATCAATTTTCTTAAGCTTCTTCATCCTGAAACTCGTAGGGAAGTTGAACGGCGATTAGAAGAACCAGATAAGCGCTATGGTCTTACTGACAATTGGCAAAAAGTGCGTAAAGTAGTAGAGGCTGTAGCCCATAGACATCAAAGGCAATCCATGCTTTATGAGCAAACTAGTCTTCCTCAAGCTAGCCTTCCACAAACTAAGGAGCAAGTTAGAGAACAATCCCATGCTATGCTTTTTGACTCTACTCCTATTCCACAAATGATGGAGCCTACTCAAGGTTTTAAAGTAGAGCCAAATAAAAGTGTAGTTGAACAATCTCAAGTGGATATTCTCACTAAGCAAATGGAAAGTCTTATTGCTACACAATCCAATTTGGCCAAGACTATAGATGCTTTACAATCTAATTACACCAAAACTTTCCAAAATCAAATGAACCCAATGACTTTTCAAGAGCCTAATCAACATGTTATAGCTACCAATCAAAATCCACAAGTAGCTCCTACTCAAGCATATCAAGTTCCTCCAGTGCATAATCCTTCAATGCAAAATCCTCATCCTCATGTGCAAAATCCTCAAATGTATCAAAACCTGTATCCTCAAGCTTCTCAAATAGCTTTTCAAAATCCTCAAAATCAAAATTTTCAAAATCATCAACCGTATAATATGGAAGCTCCTCTTGCACCTCAAGTACCACATGTTGCTCCCCAAGCTCCTCAAATACATCAATTGCATTTTCAAAATCCTAATTATCCTGTTCAAGCAATACCTTATCAACAAAATCCTCAATTTCAAAATTTCCCACCACAAGTTAATCAAAATCCTCAAAATCAAAATGGTTCTGTGCGTGGCCCTCGTAGGTGTCGGTGTGATTCGTTAGAGCACTTTTTGAGAGATTGTGAATTATTGAAGGCTGCTAAGGAGCAACGACTAGTAATAGACATAGACAAGAAAATCTGTGACTATCGATCTAGGCTACCTTTGCAAGGAAATTATGGTAAGGGAGGAATGAAAAAACATTATGAAAATATAACCATAATGGACGTAGGAACTAGAGGAGTGAAACTAGAAGCTCTAGATGAACAACAAGTAGAATCAAGTAAACCCACAAAGGAAGGTGATTTTTCAAGATCAATCTCTTATTTCTCACATATCCAATGTAGAAGAAAAACGAAAAAGAGATGAAGCTGAGCCTAGTGAAAGAAGAGTGACTCGAAAACAAACCTCAGAGGGAATAGAAACAATCATAGAGCAAGGAGAAACATCACAATCCAAAGATAAAAAACAAGAATCAGAACCCAATGAACAAAAACAAGAGGAGAAACAAAAAGGGAAGAAGACAAAGCAAAGAAAAACAGAACCAAAGCCTTTAGATAAACAAGAACAATCAAAACAAACTGAAGACCAAACACGAGAACATGAACAAAAACAAGAACCTGAGCAAAAACAAAAGAAACCAAAGAGAAAACCTAAAGCCATCTTGATTTCAGAAATTGAGAGAAAAATAGATCCTATGGAGATTTTAGATGACATTTTGCTTAAGAGTCAAGTGACTATGTCTTTAGAACAAGTTTTCTCTATTGCAAAGCCTGTTTTTAAAGATAACTTTATCGGCCTAATTAAAAGGAAGAGGTTTCCGCTTAATCTAGATACTGAGATGCAAGATTCTCTAGATCAAGATCAAGCTATGAATGAAGCCTTAAACTTTGATGAATCTGATGAAGAGGACTTTGATGATGATGAAGTAAATGTTAATAAAAATTTCTTAGGACCTATTCAACCTGACCATGAAAATCATGAAAACAATCCTAAAAGTCACTTTAAAAGAACATTTTGGTCTAGAGGTACATCAGAGATGCATGTTAAAATAGGAAATGATAAGAACACTATCACTGTAAATGCATTAGTAGATTCCGGCTCCGAAATCAATGTGATTTCAAGAGAAGTCTATGATAAGTTTCGATGGCCCATAGATAAAGATTGTGGATGGCGTATGAGAACTGCAGATAATGGTGTAGGTACCCTGTATGGACCTTGTGCTAGTGTGCCCATATCCATAGGAGGAATCACATAAGAGTTTCACTTTTTTATTCAAGATAATTGCTCCTATGAAGTTCTCTTAGGTCAACCCTTTATTTGTGAGAGTCGTATGGAAACTAAAGCCATGGATGATGGGTCTACCTATGCTAGATTTAAGTCTAAGGATGGAATGCAATCACTTCAAGTCATGACAGTAGGAGTGAATCATCCTAGGAATCGATTGTCAATTAGAAAGAAACCTATTGTTACTCAGGGTCATGAGCATGCTTGTAGTGATTGTGCACCTCGATTCATGTTTGGAGCTACATATGATCAAAATTTTGGATAGAATCCATTGTTGAGCGGGACAACAGTGGATATTGGTTTGACATCTCGCATCCAACCAACATGTACAATAGTTTGTCACTTTGTTTTCCACATTCTAGATTAGATTTTCTTCATAAGAGTCAATTGTCCAAGTCTTTTAACCAAAAAAGCCAAAAAAATTATAAAAACAACAAAATCATGGAACATGATGAGAACATTGAGCATGTGATTGAGACATCTCATTGTTTCTCTACTCTTGAGGAGTTAGAGTTATGTCTTCAACAAAATTCTAATTCCCATATTATTCTTATTTCTTCCCTTGATGAGTATGCTCTAATCCAAGAGTATGCTCTCAATGTTGACAAGTGCTCAAAATTTAACCAAACACATGATGCCTTAGTTGAAACAAAGTACAAAACTGTAGACAAAAAAATCAAACCCATAGCTCAACCATTACCTCAAGGAAGTAATGAAAAAATTATTGATGTGAAAAATGATCCAATTCTTCGGGATAAGAAAAACATAGGACATACATTCACGGATGAGACAATCAAACAGGTGAAAATTGGTAGAGATGATGACTTTCTTTTGCCAGCAGAGAGAGATAAATTTGAGAGAGTTATACGGAGCCATGGAAAAGCCTTTACTATGTATCCTCATGAGATTGGTTGTGTAGATCCTAAGCTAGTTGCACCCATGATAATCTTTACTATTCCACATATTCCATGGAATCTTCGCCCTATACCAGTTCCAAAGGCTCACTTACCTGAGCTAATGAAACTACTTAAGGAGAAGATAAACATGAGAATTTTAGAGCCATCTTTTGCACCTTACTCAAATAGATGGTTCACTGTGCCTAAAAAGAATGGGAAACTACGTTTTATTCAAGATCTCCAACCCGTCAATAAAGTCACCATAAGGAATGTAGGAACAGGACCCATTGTAGATGAGTTTGCTGAATCATTTTCAGGACATTCTATCTATTCAATGGGTGATCTATATTCTGGATATGACCAATTCCAATTAGCAATTGATAGTCGTGACATAACCACAATGAAAACTCCTTTAGGCTTAGTGCGAATGTGTACTTTACCTCAAGGAGCGACTAATTCTGTGGCTCATATGATGAGCGCTATGAATATGGTCTTACATGACTTTATCCCTCATATAACTATGCCATTCATTGATGATATTCCAATTAAAGGGAGTGAGGAACGTGTAAAGGACATTACTTTAGATTCATCGGGATGTCGTAAATTTGTTCTTGACCATATCTCTGATTGTGAAAGAATATTTCAACGATTTGAAGAGGTAGGTCTCACATTTTCCATAGAGAAATCTGTTTTTGGTGTCAACGAGGTACTTATTGTTGGACATTTATGTGGCCATTATGGTCGAAAGCCATACCCACAAAAAGTTGATGCCATTAGCAAGATTTCTGAAACATGTAACAATGTGAGTGAGGTACGTAGATTTCTTGGTGCTTGCATCTTTTATGTTATTTGGATCCCTCACTTTGCTCATGTTGCTGATTGTCTTTATGATTTGTTGAGGAAGAAACGAGAATTTATTTGGACTGACAAACACACTCAAGCTATGCGTAAATTGAAGAAATTATTGCTTGAAGCTCCCATCCTTAAGCATGTAGACTATTCTGCTAACAACCCTATTATATTGACTGTTGATACTAGTCCTATTGGTATAGGTTGGGTCATAAGTCAAGATGATAGTGAAGGGAATAGATATGCAATTAGGTTTGGTGCCAAAATTCTACATGAATCACAACGAAAATATCCACAGATCAAACGAGAACTATGGGGTATGGTAACAGCTTTGAAAATAGACAAAGAATATTTCATTGGTGCAAATGTCAAAGTTGAGACTGATTGTTTGCCTCTCATTGGAATGATAGCCAATTGTTCATCTCCTGATATAGCCATGCTTAGATGGATCTCATATATTAAGTTCATAAATCCTGAATTAGTTCATATTTCAGGTAAGTCAAACTCAGTTGCTGATATGTTATCGAGAGCTAGATTTGATGATGATCTTGAAAGTGATCTAATAAAGAATGTGAATTTAGTTGACTATGTTCCACATATATATGAGTATGAGCAATTTCATGAGTCTGAGTACGAAAATGAATGGAGAGACATAGGAAAGTATCTTAGTACACTACAACCATTACCTAATTGGACTACGAATAGATTCCGTAACATTAGGAAACGAGCTTATAACTTTTTCCTATGTAATGGTTATCTTTGGAGACATGCTAAGGGTAAGGTTAAGAATCCACAACGAGTCCTAGGAAAACGAGGTCTTCAATTGCAAGTAATGAAGGAAATGCATGAGACATTATGGGCAGGTCATAAAGGATTTTTTGGAACATATGAAAAAATTAGAAGTACCTATTATTGGCCTAGGATGTATGTTGACATTAGTAGCTATGTTTCTACATGTTCTACTTGTCAACTTCATTCACCAGTCAAACATAGAGATCCGTTGCATCCTACTTATCCACCTTGTATTCACTACAAGTGGGTAGTAGATCTTGTAACTATGCCTAAAGGTATTGACAAAATGCGTTACATTGTACTTGCAAGAGAAGACTTAACTAATCATGTAGAGGGACGTGCACTACGATCTAAGACCACTTACAATGTTTGCAAATTCTTGCTTGAAGATGTCATAAGTCGCTTTGGGTACATAGAGAAAGTAGTTGCCGATCGTGGAGAGTTAAATGCGAGAGAAGCTAAAGAGTTCTTTGAGCGTCACGGTATTCGTTTGTCTCTCACTACTGCATATAATCCAGAGGCCAATGGTAAAATAGAGAGAGGGCATCCACCTATTGTGAAAGCCATATCTAAAGCATGTAATGGTGACATCAAACAATGGCCTAAATTCTTACCTTTTGCACTTTGGGCAGATAGAATGACATGCACACGTACTACTGGATATATGCCTGCTGAACTCATGTACTGTCAAAGACCATTGTTTCCAATTCAGTCTCATATTTCTGCATGGTCAAATTTTCCTTGGTCTGAAAAACATGTCTACTGATGATTTTTTGAGTTTGCGTATTAAACAGTTAGAACAAGGTAAATTAAGACTTGATGATGCTGTTGAAAAATTAAGAGAATCTAGAATGAAGAACAAGCATTATTTTGATAAAACTCATCGATTGCGTCCTAAGCCAATTGAAGTAGGAGATTGGGTGCTCATTTATGATAGTACATTTGACTCTCAATATGATGCACGCAAAAAGCTCACTCAACGGTGGTTTGGGCCATACATAGTATCAAAAGTCAACAACAATGGTACGTATGCTCTTTGTGAATTAAATGGTGTTGCACTAAAAACTTTGATTGCAGGTAAAAGGATAAAGTTATTCAAGAAGCGTGATAATGACGAGTACATTTTGGATGAGGACATTGAAGAAGATGACAACAATGAGGCCGATTCATAAACAGAAGTATCCATGTTATAAAATTTAAAAAAAAAATAAAAAAAATCATTAATTTTCAAGTTCATGTTGCTTTGGTTTTTTTCAAGTTCATTCTATTTTTTTTCCATGCTTGTTTCATGCATGTTTTTTTTCAGTCTTTGCATTGCATTGCATATCCACATCACTTGAGTCAAAAAAGGCAAATGATGATTTCTCTACTTGTGTAAAATTGTATCTTAAGTAGTAACTTATCTACTAAGGAATTGATTATAATCTAGGATGTGTGGAAAGATAGGGCATGTAGATTTGGAGGTTTATTTTGGTGACATGACTTTCATATATAAACATGCATATGTATCCTGTATCGAAAGCATAATTGTTGAAATCCTATCTCCTGCTATTGCATGTTTCTACATCCTTAGTCCATCTCACAACACTTGTATCGGAGTTTAAATGACTGTTCTCCGTCATCAAAAATGGTTGTACCTTGTATCGGAGTTTAAACGACTGTTCTCCGTCATCAAAAATGGTTGTACCTTGTATCGGGGTTTAACTTTTCCTCGTCAAAAAAAAAAAAAAAAAAAAAAAAAGCTACATGTTACCAAGAAGTTTACACTTTCTTCCACCCCAAAAAAGTGATCGTAACCATAAAGTTGCCAAATCATCATCATCATCGGAAAAAAAAAAAAGAGCAAGCCAAAGGAGGATAAAGAGGCATAGTAGAATAAATCACGGGCTATATAAGCAGATTTATGCATTAGTGGAGTTTAGTTAGATTTCCTTGCATGTTATTAGAGAAAGAGCATATTCATATTTATGTAGGAAAGGAGTTGATCTAAAATAAGCTAAAGATGAAAGATGTCTCTTGAAAATCCTAAATCTTTGTTTATAATCATATTTAAGGTAGATTGCTTTATGAAAAAGGTACAAAATTTTCTTCAAGATGAGAGGAACTGATGCTTAAAACGACTCAATACATCCACTTCCACTTCATATTGATGCTTGTTTTTTTTCTTTCTTGTTGCTAATGTTGCTTGTTCATTTGCATATATGTTGCCTATTTGTTCATGCATATTCATGTTTCCTGTTTCAATTATTTCTTTCATGCAAATTTTGCTTCATGTCACGTTACCTACTTATTCATGCATATAATCAATTTTCCTTCCATCTTTCTTATGTTGCCTATAAAAGAATTTGATGCCTCGAACATTTTGCTTTTCACAGATGCTAGAGTGGCGCTTCCGGAGGAATCGTAGGTTTAGTGGGGGCGAATGTCGTCGAGATTTGCTCTCCTCTCTCACTTGTGAAGGCCTACAAAAAACATATTTGGCGAAGGTAGCCAGAATTCCCCGAGAAGTCCAGGATGCATCAAGGATGTCAAAGGAAGGTCACATACAAAGTTTCAAAGAAATCAAGAAATTCCATGGTAGCAGTCAAAGTTGGTCAAAGTTGGGAAATTAGGGCAAAAATTTCATTGTCACCAAATTAGATGAAAATCCATATACTATTCTCAAAGGCAGTCTATAGCCCAAATTTCAGCAGAAAATGGATTTTGTAGCACATTGATATGCTATGTTCATTTTGTAAAAATGTATTTTTTCTAGTTTGACCCTACAAATTCTTGTATAGAAATTTATGTTAGCCATATGGTTTGGCATGTATAAAGATCATATGTGGCTACATATTTGTACAAATTTTCAAGGCCATCAGAGCTTCCTAGAGACCTTAATGCCACCTTGCAAGCTTCCAAATGTAGTCAAACTTGTACAAGGGAGATTCAGATGGGAGTTATTTCTGCATATTCCTGAAGGAGATCTTTGGAAACATAGTCCTACAATGTTTCATCTTCATCAAAGACTTTTTGGAGGGTCAAAGAGCACAAAGTCCAGTTTTCAAGGTCACCGCAGTTTTCTAGAATAAGAAAATTGAAGGCTTGAATGTCTGCCACATGTCAAAATATGATTGAACCATGTTGTACGGTCAAGATGAGCTCATATTCAAGGGTGGAGATGCACTAAAGCATAAAGGAAGGAGGATCCACGAATTTTTTCCATAAAAGAAGACCTTTTTTACAATCAAAGATCAATAATGAAGCATTTCTCCAAAAATAGTGGCTTATCTTATCCGAATTGATGTCAGCACTGATCCGACGGTCCAGATCATCCCCAGATCCAATGGTGGAGAATGAGGGCGCCTAAATTTCACTCCTTTACACTAGATTTGATAGAAAGAACAATTCCAAGCCATTGATTTGATTAATCAAATGGTTGTAATCGAAAGTAGTGATCCTAGAGTTGAGAGTTGATTTCTCTAGATCCAAGGGCCCAAATTCATTCAAAAAACTATATAAACCCCCCCTCCAAACTCCTAGAGCATCATTGTTAGGCATCCATAGGGCTCATGCTAGCTTACGGTTTCCTTGAGACGATCACCCTCGGTTGAGCGAGTGAGGATCCAAGGTGAGCTAGTATGAGTATAGAACCTAGTTTCAAATTTAAGTTAGAACTCCAATCTAGGATAGGCTCTTGAAACCAGCATCTCTATCTTGACTCACCCTCGGTGGAGCGTGTGAGTGAGTTAGAGCTGATTTTAATGAGTCTTAGACTTCTTTAGTTAGACGTTACGAGCCTAGACAGACATAGGGTCACTGGAGTGGAACTCACCTTCTTACGTGTGACATTCGGTTGAACTGTCATGGTTTGAGGGTCGGAACCACCTTTGATCAGTAGACTGCTTAGCATGACGTACCACGACGATATTTTACATGTAACTTAATTCAAATCCTTTTAATTCATGTCACTTGTCACTTGTCTCTTGTCTCCTCTCTCAGTCTCTTAAGTATTTTTACATGTCTTCTATTTCTTCTATGTGTGAGAAGGCTCCGCAGTATTGCGTTGAACCAGTGAGGCTATTTCTTTGAGCTTGTGAGTAAAATCCATCATCATAATTCACTTGCATGCATATAATCCATACAAATCCATACATATTTATTAGTTTCTGAAAGTGTATAAGAAGCTCCATTATTGGACCATTCTTCCTTTCGAAACTGATTTATGTGTAAGGATTCCATCTATTCTCATCATGCATACATATCATCCAAAGAAGGCTATACATATGGATTAGAATTAGGAAGTGTTTAAGAAGCTCCTCCAATGGACCATTCTTCCTTCCAAATTTGATTCGTGTGTATGGTTCTCTTTCATTTTTATCATTCATGTCATCAATCTAACTTGCACACCTACATTCCCATTCCCATAATTATTTCAACATCTCTCTCTTCTCCATTCTCAACATTAATTTCACCTTCACATCTTTAAACCTTCCAACATTCATTAGCTTCATACACCCTGTGTGTGCCACGACCGGACCCGATCCACCCGGATTGCGATCACCTCCACAACGCACACGCACACGCATACGCATACGCATACGCACATGCACACGCATACGCATATGCACACGCACACGCATACGCACACGCATACGCACACGCATACGCACACGCATACGCACACGCATACGCACACGCATACGCCCACGCATACGCCCACGCATACGCCCACGCATACGCACACGCATACGCACACATTACGCACACACATACGCACACGCATACGCACACGCATACGCACACGCATACGCACACGCATACGCACACGCATACGCACACGCATACGCACACGCATACGCACACGCATACGCACACGCATACGCACACGCATACGCACACGCATACGCACACCCATACGCACACGCATACGCACACGCATACGCACACGCATACGCACACGCATACACAGACACATACACAGACACATGCACATACACATGCACATACACATGCACATACACATGCACATACACATGCACATACACATGCACATACACATACACATACACATACACATACACATACACATACACATACACATACACATACACATACACATACACATACACATACACATACACATACACATACACATACACATACACATACACATACACATACACATACACATACACATACACATACACATACACACATACACACACACATACACACACACATACACACACACATACACACACACATACACACACACATACACACACACATACACATACACATACACATACACATACACATACACATACACATACACATACACATACACATACACATACACATACACATACACATACACATACACATACACATACACATACACATACACATACACATACACATACACATACACATACACATACACATACACATACACATACACATACACATACACATACACATACACATACACATACACATACACATACACATACACATACACATACACATACACATACACATACACATACACATACACATACACATACACATACACATACACATACACATACACATACACATACACATACACACACATACACACAAACATACACATAAACATACACATACACATACACATACTCATACGCATACACACACACATACACACACACACATACACACACATACACACACACATACACAAACACAGACACACACACACATACACATACACATACACAGACACAGACACAGACACAGACACACACACATACACATACACATACACATGTTGGTGCATTTTACCCAAGCCTACATGCTTGATATATTTGATATTATCCTCATTTGTAAGTCACATGTGAACACCTCTTGTAAAAGAGTTCATTTTTATCTCTTGTAAATGGAAAAAGAAAAAAGGAAGAGTATAGCTTACCTCATCCATGATGTAAAGGAAAAGTCGTGGCCCTATCTACCTAAAATCACGAATTTTGGAGCTGAGGGAATATCTCCTAACTTTGGGGATCACTTTTAGGTGGAGCCATTCGAATTCGAATTCAAAACTCCCTCCAAGAATAGCTATAAAAAGAGCAAGAAGGAAGACGCGATTAGCAAGCCTTGTACGTGACCACTTCATGTCACTTTGTAGAGATTGAAGAGCTTACTCCATAGCTCTATCATTCTACTCCCATTGTGCAAAGATTCATTGCCAATGTGGTTGTAATCATATGTGAATCTATACATTTATTATCATCTACTTCTCTGTTTTGTTCTCTGCTATACTCACTCAGAGTAGTAACTTCAGAAGGTCATATCTCGAGTTCTACTGAACCTTTTTCAGAGATTTAACTTGCGTTGGCTAGCTTGTACTGTCTACTTTGTGCATATAAATTTTCAAGGTCATTGGATTAATACTTTTGGAGATATCTGCATTTTACTGCTTACTGGTCTATCTCTGCAGAGCCCCGAGAATTGTGGGAATGTTCCAGAAATTGATGAAACTTGTTCTCAGTGCTCAGTCCATCATTTGAAGTGTTTTAACTTGAATTGGGAAGCTTACTAAGTCTATTTGCTATGCCCAAAAGGAATTTCTCTAATTCCTTCCAGGTTGAGAGCACTGTTCATTTTTTCCAGCAGGTGTATGTCCAAAGATAGCAAGTTTTCGGAGCTAGTCATTTTGCAACTAGTCTGTCTTGACTTAAACTTTTGGGATACATGTTCCAAAGTACTTGGCTGATATTTTTGTGGATTTAGGAAGCTCAAAGGGTCTACTAATCAACTCTGAAGTCTCAGTTGGCTGGTGTGAAGCTGGTTGTAGCAGCACCTACTTATCTTTGGATTGCATCCACCATCTCTCTTCACAGTGGTATCAGAGCATAGTCAAGCAACATGGGAGATGGATTTCCATCAACAATTGACAAATTGGATCGAAAAAACTACCTGGCATGGTCTCTAAGGATGGAGGCTTACCTTCAAGGGAGGAATCTATATGGATTCATATCCGGAGATGAAGCAATGCCAACCATGAGGAACAAAGGGCAACCATCACATGAAGAAGTGGAAGGACTTTCGAATTGGTGTTCGAAGGATGCACTTGCAAGGTCCTATATTTTAAACTCAATCTCTGATTTTCTTTTACCTCATGTCAAGGGATGCAAGACATCAAGAGAGACCTGGAATGCACTTGCTTCTTTCTTCTCTTCCAACACTCGAGCAAGGAAGAACCAATTGTGGATGGAGTTCACAACAATGAAGAAAAGCCCGAAGCAAAATGTGACTGATTATGTCACAAAGATGAAGGAGATTTCCGACCAACTTGGAAGCATTGGAGAGGTAATTGAAGAGGAGCAAATCATAAGACAAATCATGAATGGAATCAAAGCAGACGACAAGTGGGAGTCATTCACAACAGCCATGGATTTATACATGGATATGCATGTACCCGACCTCAACACACTCATGGGCCAACTCTTCACTCATGAAGCAAAGATTAGCAAAGGTGGTGAGTCCTCAAGAGGTAATCAAACTTCTGCCTTATATTCTGATAAAGCTAAGGTCAAGGACAAGTCAAAGAATAGGAAGAATGAAGATGAAGGTAGCTCTTTCCAAGCAAACTTTGCAGGTAGAGGAAGAGCTAGAGGAAGAGGCAGAGGTGGAAAGCAAGGCAGGGGGAGATTCCAATCATCTCAACCTTGCAACATATGTGGCTTATCTAACCATACTACTGAAGAATGTTTCAGGAACCCGAGGAACTCAAGAGGAAGAGGATTCAATAGAGGTGGCTATGAATCAAATAGAGGTAGATACAATGGAGGCTACAACAACAACAACTACTACAACAACAATTACAACAACAACAACAACTATCAAAGTTGGCCATAGAGGAAGAAGAGATTACAATAACTATGCAGAGGACCAAAGTCAAGAAGATTCATTATTGATTATGAATCTATCAGTGAAGAAGGGTAAGGATGATGATCACATATTTTACATTGATTCGGGATGCTCGAACCATGTAGCAGGAAATGTGGCTTTACTTTCTGATTTGGAAGATCCTCATAACAAGCATGAAGTGCAGACAGGAGATGACACAAAGCACTCAGTGGAGAAGATAGGTAATGTGAAGACATCAGATGGGAATATGAACCTCTTAAGCAAAGTCTTGTATGTCCCTACAATTACCAAAAATTTAATAAGTGTTGGATAGATTGTTGAAAAAGGATTGCAGGTTAGATTCAACCGATTTGGAGCATATGTTGAAGACCCAAGGCAAGGCTTTCGAAGGATTGCCAAAGGAGAAAAGACAGGAAGGCTTTTCACTTTTGAAGTGGAAGATACAAAGACCATAGCTTTGTTTAGCTATGGATCTCAAACTCTAATAGAGTTGGAGATATGGCACAAAAAGGCTTGCTCACATTGGTGAGAGGACACTCAAACAGATTTGCAGGGACCAAAGTGTACTTGGTTTGCCTAATATCACAAGGCAACACATGATTTATAAGTGTGAAGCTTGTCAACTCGGCAAGGCTCATAGACAACCTTTCAATAAGAAAGGATATATGTATCAAAATCCTTTGGATCTAGTGCACACGGATGTGTGGGGTCCAAGTAAGGAGCCATCTATATCAGGCTCAAGATATTATGTGTCTTTCATAGATGATTGTAGCAGGTGGACCATTCTGTTTTTCATGAAGCACAAGGATGAAGTGTTTAATTGCTTTAAGAAGTATATTGCTCTTGTTGAAAACCAAACAGGTAGGACTTTAAAAAGACTCAGATCAGATGGTGGAGGAGAATACTTCTCTTCTGAATTTGATGCCTTCTTGCATGAAAGAGGCAGTAAAAGGGAAGTCACTACAAGGTATACACCCGAACTCAATGGTGTAGCAGAGAGGAGGAACAGAGCTATTGTCGAAGCTGCAAGGTCCATGCTCAACGAAAAGGGATTGCCGAACTACCTATGGGCAGAGGCTGTGTCGACAGCCACATATCTCATAAATAGACTTCCATCTAAGTCACTAGATGGAACCACTCCATATGAAGTGTGGAATGGAAGGAGACCTAGTCTAGAGCATTGCAAAATCTTTGGATGCTTAGCCTATGCTCACATTCCTTCTCAAGTAAGAGGGAAATTGGATCCTAAGGCAGAGAAGTGTGTATTCATTGGTTATGACCAAAACCAAAAAGGATATAGATTGTACAATCCAACCAATAAAGGATTTTCTGTGAGTAGAGATGTAATTTTTGATGAAAACAAATAATGGTTTGATGATGACAGGAAAGTGAAGCTGCCTTATGACTTGGATGAAGATTTTCCATCACTTCAACCAAAGGAGCCAAAGCAGATTGAAGAAAGTGATTCGGAGATTGACCTAGAAGACTTGGAAAGACTAAAGCTATGGAAGAACAAAGGTAAAGCAAAGATGCAGGATGCTACATATGGACCCGAGAGCTCACATCAACCACTTAGAAGGTCTTCAAGGGAGAAGAAGAAACCAGAGAGGTTTGGTTATGATACTTCTTTGGTCACCAAGCACTCAATCTACATTGCAAAGGATTCAACCAATGAAGAACCTACCACATTCGAAGAAGCACAAAGCAAGAAAGCTTGGAGAGATGCAATGGATGAAGAAATGGAAGCCTTGAAGGAGAATGACACTTGGGAGCTTGTACCTAACAAGCCATCTATGAAGATAATCGGATCTCGATGGATATACAAAATCAAGAGGAATCCAGATGGAAGTATAAATAGACACAAAGCAAGGTTAGTTGCTAAAGGGTTTGCTCAAACCCATGGTATTGATTATGAGGAGACTTTCTCTCCTGTTGCAAAAATGCCTACAATTAGGGTTCTCATTAGTCTTGCTGCATCTAGAAATTGGAATCTTTATCAACTTGATGTAAAGAATGCTTTCTTGAATGGATGGATTTCTGAGGAAGTGTATATGGCACAACCTCCTGGATATGAGGATGCACATCATCCTAACTATGTATGCAAACTAAAGAAAGCTTTGTATGGATTGAAGCAAGCTCCAAGAGCTTGGAATTTCAGATTGGTGACTTATTTGCAGGACCAAGGATTCAAAGCTAGCAAGGCGGATACCTCTTTGTTCATAAAGAGGAATGGATATGAAGTGATCTATTTATGTGTGTATGTTGATGATATTATTATCACAGGCAAGGATCTTGAAGGAATCAAACAAGTAAAGGCTCAAATGAAGGAGGAGTTCAAAATAAGTGACCTCGGACCACTCACTTATTTTCTTGGATTGGAGTTGATCTACTCAGATTCAGGTATATACATCACACAAAGGAAGTATGTGCATGACATGCTCGTCAAGTTCAAGATGGAAAATACCAAGTGTGCAGGTACACCTATGGAGCAAAATCATAAGCTTAGTGCTTATGAAGGAGAGCCAATTGAAGACATCACAAGCTATCAAAGCTTGGTTGGAAGTTTGAACTATGCAACACTCACAAGGGTGGATATATGCTATAGTGTTAGCATATTGAGTCAGTTTATACATAAGCCGAGAAGACCCCATATGGAAGCGGCCAAGCGAGTCCTCAAGTACCTAAAGGGGACTATGAATGAAGGTTTGTTTTATTCATTTACTTCAGATATTGAGCTAAAGGTCTATTCAGATGCAGATTGGGCCGGATCTAAAGATGATAGAAGAAGCACATCAGGGTATATATCATTTGCAGGTTCAAAAATCATTTTTTGGTCATCGAAGAAGCAACCAACAGTGGCATTATCTTCTACCGAAGCTGAATATAGAGGTTTGGCTAATGCAACTCAAGAAATCATGTGGTTAAAGTCTTTGTACACAGATCTTGGACTTCATTCTTCAACACCTCACATTTTTGGTGACAACACAAGCTCACTACATCTAGCAGCTAATCCGGTATACCATGCTAGAACCAAGCATATTGAAGTCCACTACCATTATGTAAGGGAGAAGCTAATGAGCAAGGATATTCAACTATCCTATGTCTCTACAGATATGCAATGTGCCGACATAATGACTAAAGCTCTTGATGGTACAAAATTAAGTAGATTCAAGTTGATGATTGGCTTGCAGGAAATCAAGGACAATTGAAGACTTATTTGGAGGCCAAGCATGTTAGGCTTGAGGGGGAGCTGTTGGTGCATTTTACCCAAGCCTACATGCTTGATATATTTGATATTATCCTCATTTGTAAGTCACATGTGTAGTCATGTGAACACCTCTTGTAAAAGAGTTCATTTTTATCTCTTGTAAATGGAAAAAGAAAAAAAGAAGAGTATAACTTACCTCATCCATGATGTAAAAGAAAATTCGTGGCCCTATCTACCTAAAATCACGAATTTTGGAGCTGAGGGAATATCTCCTAACTTTGGAGATCACTTTTAGGTGGAGCCATTCGAATTCGAATTCAAAACTCCCTCCAAGAATAGCTATAAAAAGAGCAAGAAGGAAGAGGCGATTAGCAAGCCTTGTACGTGACCACTTCATGTCATTTTGTAGAGATTGAAGAGCTTACTCCATAGCTCTATCATTCTACTCCCATTGTGCAAAGATTCATTGCCAATGTGGTTGTAATCATATGTGAATCTATACATTTATTATCATCTACTTCTCTGTTTTGTTCTCTGCTATACTCACTCAGAGTAGTAACTTCAGAAGGTCATATCTCGAGTTCTACTGAACCTTTTTCAGAGATTTAACTTGCGTTGGCTAGCTTGTAGTGTCTAATTTGTGCATATAAATTTTCAAGGTCATTGGATTAATACTTTTGGAGATATCTGCATTTTACTGCTTATTGGTCTATCTCTGCAGAGCCCCAAGAATTGTGGGAATGTTCCAGAAATTGATGAAACTTGTTCTCAGTGCTCAGTCCATCATTTGAAGTGTTTTAACTTGAATTGGGAAGCTTACTAAGTCTATTTGCTATGCCCAAAAGGAATTTTTCTAATTCCTTCCAGGTTGAGAGCACTGTTTATTTTTTCCAGCAAGTGTATGTCCAAAAATAGCAAGTTTTGGGAGCTAGTCATGTTGCAACTAGTCTGTCTTGACTTAAACTTTTGGGATACATGTTCCAAAGTACTTGGCTGATATTTTGGTGGATTTAGGAAGCTCAAAGGGTCTACTAATCAACTCTGAAGTCTTAGTTGGCTGGTGTGAAGCTGGTTGTAGCAGCACCTACTCATCTTTGGATTGCATCCACCATCTCTCTTCACAACACATACACATACACATACACATACACATACACATACACATACACATACACATACACATACACATACACATACACATACACATACACATACACATACACATACACATACACATACACATACACATACACATACACATACACATACACATACACATACACATACACATACACATACACATACACATACACATACACATACACATACACATACACATACACATACACATACACATACACATACACATACACATACACATACACATACACATACACATACACATACACATACACATACACATACACATACACATACACATACACATACACATACACATACACATACACATACACATGCACATGCACATGCACATGCACATGCACATGCACATACACATACACATACACATGCACATACACATGCACATACACATGCACATACACATGCACATACACATGCACATACACATGCACATACACATGCACATACACAAACACATACACATGCACATACACATACACATACACATACACATACACATACACATACACATACACATACACATACACATACACATACACATACACATACACATACACATACACATACACATACACATACACATACACATACACATACACATACACATACACATACACATACACATACACATACACATACACATACACATACACATACACATACACATACACATACACATACACATACACATACACATACACATACACATACACATACACATACACATACACATACACATACACATACACATACACATACACATACACATACACATACACATACACATACACATACACATACACATACACATACACATACACATACACATACACATACACATACACATACACATACACATACACATACACATACACATACACATACACATACACATACACATACACATACACATACACATACACATACACATACACATACACATACACATACACATACACATACACATACACATACACATACACATACACATACACATACACATACACATACACATACACATACACATACACATACACATACACATACACATACACATACACATACACACACACACACATACACATACACATACACATACACATACACATACACATACACATACACATACACATACACATACACATACACATACACATACACATACACATACACATACACATACACATACACATACACATACACATACACATACACATACACATACACATACACATACACATACGCATACACATACACATACACATACACATACACATACACATACACATACACATACACATACACATACACATACACATACACATACACATACACATACACATACACATACACATATGCATACACATACGCATACACATACATATACATATACGCATACACATACATATACACATACACACACATACGCATACGCATACGCATACGCATACGCATACGCATACGCATACACATACGCATACGCATACGCATACGCATGCGCGCACACGCATGCGCGCACACGCATGCGCGCACACGCATGCGCACGCGCATGCGCACACCATGCGCACGCGCATGCACACACGCACGCGCACGCGCACGCGCACGCGCACGCGCACGCGCACGCGCACGCGCACGCGCACGCGCACACGCATGCGCACGCGTGCACGCGCACGCACACGCTTGCGCACACGCGCACGCACACGCATGCGCACACGCATCCGCACACGCATACGCATACGCACACGCACACGCATACGCATACGCACACGCACACGCTTGCGCACACGCACATGCACACGCACACGCACACGCATGCGCACACGCATCCGCACACGCATACGCATACGCACACGCATACGCATACGCATACGCACACGCATACGCATCCGCATACGCACACGCATCCGCCCACGCACACGCACACGCCCACGCCCACGCACATGCACACGCCCACGCCCACGCACACGCACACGCACACGCCCACGCACACGCACACGCCCACGCCCACGCACACGCACACGCCCACGCCCACGCACACGCACACGCACACGCACACGCACACGCACACGCACACGCACACGCACACGCACACGCACACGCACACGCACACGCACACGCACACGCACCCGCACACGCACCCGCACCCGCACCCGCACCCGCACACGCACACGCACACGCACACGCACACGCACACGCACACGCACACGCACACGCACACGCACACGCACACGCACACGCACACGCACACGCACACGCACACGCACACGCACACGCACACGCACACGCACACGCACACGCACACGCACACGCACACGCACACGCACACGCACACGCACACGCACACGCACACGCACACGCACACGCACACGCACACGCACACGCACACGCACACGCACACGCACACGCACACGCACACGCACACGCACACGCACACGCACACGCACACGCACACGCACACGCACACGCACACGCACACGCACACGCACACGCACACGCACACGCACACACACATACACATACACATACACATTGATGGGGGATGATTCTAACACCCCCATGCAAAAATGGAAGATGGCTTCCCTCCACTAGGTCCACAAGCAATGATATATGCTCACTGTTCTGAACTTTTCTCTGCACGAGTATAGAGACTTAAAATGAAATTTTTCAGACTTGTAGTAGACTGTAAGAGCTACCCAACAAGCTTTAAGTCATTCCAAATGGATATTCCAATTGGCAACCACCCTCTACAAAATTGGCTACCTGTTTGCAACACTCTCTGCCTATGTGCAGAGATATACCTTCACAAAGTTGGCAATTTCTCACAACGCACTTAGCCAAATAACTTGAAGCTTTGGCAAAGTTTAGGGCACAATATGAGAGACCCAATGAAGCTTGAAATCAATGAAAATGAGTAAAATGAGAGAGCAAATAATGCTCTACAATCTGGTACAATCAGATTTGGAAAAGCCTGACTACGCCTCTAGATACAGAGGAGCAAAATCATGAGAAAATGAGGTAAGCAAGCAAGGGGGTTGCTTGCTGGAGTTTATGACATCATTAAACTAAGTGGGAAACTCATGGAATGCATACAACTCAAGAAACAAAGGCGGGTTGATGCTTATATAGAGTTTTACATTTCCTACAATCTAGCTAACCACACACCAATTAGTGTAGGTGCACTTTTTGGTGGGTGATTTGATGAGATTTGAATTTGATTGAGTTTGGTGGAGCTTCCAATTCTATTCCACAACTTTGGGCCCTCCTTTTTGATTGGTCCACTTGCAAAACTCGTGGTTGAGCCTTTTTACATGATTGAGACTTGATTTTCAACACTCCCCCTCAACTCTCAATGCCTAGGTCGTTCATTCCAATGCATGCATTGAAGTGTTGTAGCTTTACTCCATCCAATGCTTTGGTAAACATATTTGCATATTGGTCCTTTGTATTGACATGCTCCACCTTGACATCCTTTGACATGATCTTCTCTTAAATAAAGTGGTAATGCACTTCTATATGCTTCGACCTGCAAATCAAGATTAACAAACAACTTCTTGAGCCACATAAGCTCACATGAGACTTGCGCTAAGCCTCTATAATCAGCTTTGATCGATGAAAGAGCCACGGTTGGTTGTTTCCTTGATATCCATCAGATGGTCTTCTTCCCTAGCATGATAACATATCCACTAGTGCTCCTCTTGTCATCTTTGGAACCTGCCCAATCAGCATCACAATAAGCTTTTACATTTAATCCTTCATCAAATGGATAATATAGACCTTCATTCACCGATCCTTTGAGGTACCTAAGTACCCTTTTGGCAGCAACAAGATGAGATACTCTTGGTGCTTGCAAAAAGTGAGATAACACTCCAACTACATGTACAATATCAAGTCTTGTCATAGTAGCATACAAGAGAGAACCAATTATTGACCTATACATGGTCATATCCTTCACTTATTCACCTTCATGAACACTTAGTTTAACATTTACTTCTAACTTCCTCTTTATGTCCTTGATGTTGGCTTCATCATCCCATGTAATGATCAAATCCTCAACATATATACAAATGAAAACAATTTTGCTACCTTCCTTCTTCACAAAGAGTGATGGGTCTGCATGACTCTAATTGTATCCACATTTTACCAAGTAGTCCACAAGTCTTTGGTACCAAGCTCTTGGGGCTTGCTTGAGTCCATAAAGAGCCTTCTTTAGCCTGCATACATGATGTGGAAACCTCTCATCTAGCATTCTTCACATCCAATTGGTACATCTTCCAACCTTTTGAGTATGAAATTGCAATCAAACTTCTGATGATGGACTCTTAGCTACTGGACTAAATGTTTCCTCAAAGTCTATGCCATAGGTTTGAGCAAAACCTTTGGCAACCAGCCTTGCTTCATACCTAGAGATGCTCCCATCTGCATGCCTCTTTACCTTGTACACCCATTTGTTGCCAATGAATTTCATGTCCTTTGTTCTTGGCACCAATGAACAAGTATCATTTTCTTCAAGTGCTTTGAATTCCTCCTCCATGGCTTCAATCCATTCCCTATGCTTATTTGCTTCTTCAAAAAAGCTAGGTTCTTCACAAGCTATAACTTGACTCATGTAGGCATAGTGTCTTGCAATGAATGAATCATAAGTTAACCTTTGAACAGGGTATTTAACCCTATTGGATGACCTTACCTCACCATTAGGTGGTAGGAATCTCCTCCTCCATGGTTTAGATGCTTTAAATCCTGGAGTTTCTAATTTTTCCATATCTTCATCACTTGTAGATTCCATGTCTACCCATCGACGGTCTTTGTCATTTGCCTTTTCCTTTCCTTTGCTACTTCCTTCACTTGAATGAGCTTCATTCCTTGTCCTTCCATGCCAAACTGATGTACTAACTCCTATGATGGTGTGCTTGAAGTGGTTGGACCACTTATCTCCATGCTTTGTTGTTGCTCTTTGAACTTCTTCTCGGCTTCATATGCATCGTCAACCTGTAACACATCTTTGCTACCATACCAAGGCAACAACTCATCAAATATTAAATCCCTAGATACCTTAAGCTCTTTGCTGCAAGGGTTATAACATCTAAAACCCTTTTACTATGAAGAATATCCAAGAAATATACACCTATCTGCCTTCGGGTCTAACTTGTGTCTCAATTCTTGAGGTATGTGAACATAACACACACAACCAAATACTTTGAGATGTGAAAGTTGGGTTTCTTACCACACCAAGCTTCATAAGGTGTAACTCCATGTACTCCTGAGGTTGGACACCTATTCATAATGTATATTGTTGTATTTGTTGCATCATCCAATAAGAGTTAGGAAGATTCATTTCATTTAACAAAGATCTAGCCACTTTTGCTATGTATCTATTCTTCCTTTCTGCCACTGCATTTTGTTGAGGTGTATACCTACAAGTGAATTGCCTTTTGATGGCATGGTCATGTAGAAAATCTTAAAATTCATTTGAAAAATACTCTCCCCCTTCATCCGATCTGAGAATCTTTATGTACTTCCCTGTTTCCTTCTCCACTAGGTTTTTGAACCTCTTGAAGTGGTAAAACACCTCTGACTTTGACTTCATGCAATACATCCAAACAAACCTTGAATGATCATCTATAAACGTGACAAAATATCTATTACCTCCAATGGATGGCTGCCTTGTAGGTGGCCATACATGTATGTGTATGAGATTCAACACTTCATTGCTCACCTGTGCTCCCTTCTTGAATGGCAATCTGCTTTGTTCTCCTAATTGACAAGCATGGCACAAATGTTGCATATTCTAAGATGTAAGATCAGGTAGACCACTCATCAAGCCCTTCCTTTGCATGTCCTTCATCCTTTGTAAGCTTATGTGCCCAATTCTTTTATGCCATAAGTTGATTTCTGCAATCTCTTTATTTCCAATTGACAAGTAGACAGTGTGAGGGGTTGATGTCTTTACCTCCATGGTGAAGAGTCTTCCTTGCTTCTTTCCTTTTGCTATGAGCTTGTAGTCCTGCATGGGGTCTTCAACAAAACATCCTTTCTCATTGAACCTCACCTCATAACCTCTTTCAACCATTTGACCTACCAAAACCAAGTTCTTTGTGATGGTTGGCACATGCAACACATCCTTCGACACCTTGGAGCTTTGAGATCCATTCAATGCAACATCTCCCACATGTTTAATCTTTTGCTAAGTGTCATCCCCTGTCTCTACGTGTCCTTGAGTGATGGGTGAATGTAAATTAAAGAAAACATCTTTATTGCAACTCATATGGTTGCTACAACCACTATCAATGTACCATGTAAAATCTGAATTGACTCTTTCACTTGAACCATACATCATAAGCAAGTTCTCATTTTTTGAATTTGTTGAAGCACTGGCATAATTACCTTGGTTCCTTTTGTATCCTTGATTTCCTCCTCCTTTGGACCAACAATCTCTTGCATAATGGCCCGGTTTTCCACAATTGTAGCATTCTCCATTGGATGCTTCTCTTCCATATGATCTTCCTCCTCTTCCTCTACTCCTTCCTCTTCCTCTTGATCCATAGCTTTGGTTGGAGCTTTCTTGGTTGCTTGAGCTTGAGCTTGAAGTTCCTCTCCCTTTGCCTTGGGAATTTTGTCCACCTCTTTTGCCTTTGCCTCTACCTACATAGAAAACTTGGGCTTGACTACCCTTTGATTGTGAACCTCCTTGGTTCATCTCCTCGATCACCATCAATGTGACTAATTGATCAAATTCTGGTAGGGAATCCCTCACATAAACTGATGTGGTGAATGCTTTCCACCTTTCATCCTCTCTCAAGCCATTGAGAGTGTGTGCAACAAGATCATCATCTTTGATTGGGCTCCCAATTGAGCCTAAAGCATCTGCAAGCTCCTTAACCTTCAAAATGTACTCATTTATGTTAGTACTTGTTGATTTCCTAAGATTATTCAGCTCATTCTTGAGCTTAATCTTCTTTGCCTTGGTTGATGAAGAGTACAATCTCTCCAAGGTCTGCCAAACTTTCTTGGATGTTTCCAAGTCTTCTATATGCCCTATCATGCTATTGCTTATGTGTTGGGATAGAATGAATAATATTCATTAAGTGCCTTCACCTGCCCTTGAAGTGGTGGATCATGTACATGAGGCATTGGCTATGTGCCGGTCACTAATCCCCATAATCCTTTGCCCATAAGGTAGTTGCTAACTCTAAATTTACATGGTTGATAATTGCCTTTCTCTAGCTTCTCTATTTGTGCATTATACTCAGCCATACGAAGCTCTTAGATGCTCCTCTAGCTTCTCCTCAAGTGTTTGTATGCTTTAGAAGGTGTGGATATTACCTTTTGATAGCTTCTCCCTTGCTAACCTTCGACTAGTTGAGATCTCAATCCACGTAGCTCCCTTTCAATGTCTTCTTGCATTGATGAGTCCTCCTTGTGCTTCCACGAGTTGTCTTGATCCCTTCAAGTCTTCAATATGATTCCCCTGATGTCTCCAAGCCTCCAAAATGGCTCTGATACCACTGATGGGGGATGATTCTAACACCCCAATGCAAAAATGGAAGATGGCTACCCTCCACTAGGTCCACAAGCAATGATATATGATCACTGTTTTGAACTTCTCTCTACACCAGTATAGAGACTTAAAATGAAAATTTTCAGACTTGTAGTAGACTATAAGATCTAACCAACAAGTTTTAAATCATCCCAAATGGATATTCCAGCTGGGAGAACCACCCTCTACAAAACAGGCTACCTGTTTGCAACACTCTCTGCCTATGTGCAGAGATATACCTTCACAAAGTTGGCAATTTCTCACAACTCACTCAGCCAGATAACTTGAAAATTTGGCAAACTTCAGGGCACAATATGAGAGACCAAATGAAGCTTGAAATCAATGAAAATGACTACAATGAGAGAGCAAACAATGGTCTGCAATCTGGTACAATCAAATTTGGAAAACCCTAACTACACCTCTAGATAAAGAGGAGCAAAATCATGAGAAATGAGGTAAGCAAGCAAGGGAGCTGATTGCTGGAGTTTATGACTTCACTAAACTAAGTGGGAAACTCATGGAATGCATACAACACAAGAAAAAAAGTCAGTATGATGTTTATATAGAGTTTTACTTTTCCTACAATCTAGCTAACCACCCACCAATCAGTGTAGGTGCACTTTTTGGTGGCCGATTTGATGAGATTTGAATTTGATTGAGTTTGGTGGAGCTTCTAACTCTATTCCCTGAATTTGGGTCCTCCTTTTTGATTGGTCCACTTGCAAAACTCATGGTCGAGCCTTTTTGCATGATTGAGACTTGATTTTCAACACACATACACATACACATACACATACACATACACATACACATACACATACACATACACATACACATACACATACACATACACATACACATACACATACACATACACATACACATACACATACACATACACATACACATACACATACACATACACATACACATACACATACACATACACATACACATACACATACACATACACATACACATACACATACACATACACATACACATACACATACACATACACATACACATACACATACACATACACATACACATACACATACACATACACATACACATACACATACACATACACATACACATACACATACACATACACATACACATACACATACACATACACATACACATACACATACACATACACATACACATACACATACACATACACATACACATACACATACACATACACATACACATACACATACACATACACATACACATACACATACACATACACATACACATACACATACACATACCATACACATACACATACACATACACATACACATACACATACACATACACATACACATACACATACACATACACATACACATACACATACACATACACATACACATACACATACACATACACATACACATACACATACACATACACATACACATACACATACACATACACATACACATACACATACACATACACATACACATACACATACACATACACATACACATACACATACACATACACATACACATACACATACACATACACATACACATACACAACACATACACATACACATACACATACACATACACATACACATACACATACACATACACATACACATACACATGTATACATACACACATACACACACATATGTACATACACACACATACACATATACACACACATGTTGGGGTAAGTGTCTCAACCCCTATGCAACAATAAAGCATGAATGACCTCCATAGGTACCCTTCTTTGACATCTGCACACCAAAAATGCTCTTTCTCATAGCATATGTAGAGAACTCTAGGGATGAGCTTACAAATTTCACTCCAAATGGATTCTTACACAAAGAGAAACAATGTACACAAGATGAGCTAGTTGAATGCTCACAATTGCTAATCAGACAAAGACCTCACTTCACTCCAACAAGCTTTTCTCAGAGAATCTATAGAGAATGAATCTGAAAATTAGGCTAAATTTAGAGCACTTTAGTAGCTACCCAATGAAACCAAAATCATAGAAGATGGATGAATAAAGAAGGAGAAACAGCCCTCACACCTCAAAGAAAAATAGTTCCAATAGAGCCTACACACAAAGAGAGATATCAATCATCCAACTTCACTAAAATGAAGTTTTTTCCCAAAAGACTCAGAGAATGCTCCAAAGACTTGATTAGCTTAAAATAGACTTCAATAGCTATCCAATGCAACAAGAATTACATCAAATTTATACATAAGTAAGGAGAACCAATCTAACAACTCAAGGGTAGAAAGTTGCAACATTGCCTGCGCACACACACATAGATATGCCTACTCAAAGAAAACAAACAAGCAAGCAAGGGGCTAGCTTAAGCAAGGGGCTTGCTTATCACAACTCCAACACTTACTGCTCACTTTACATGAACTAAAACTCCAAGAAGATGGTGCAAAAGAAGTTCAGATGCATGATCCTTTTATAGTGAGAAGTATGCCCCTAAAATATAGGAACTAGCTTTCCAAATCAGCCTCCTAAATTGGAGGAATTAATTGAGATGACTTGGGGAGTAGTTGAATGACTTTTCTTGATGAAATCTCATGGATTTTTGATTGCTTAGATTGCTACACATGTCCAAGATTGATGTCCCACGATTTTTTAGATTGAAGCTTGACTTTTAACAACACATACACTCACATGCATACATACACACATGCATACCCATGCATACACACACATATACATGTATACACACACATACACACATATTAATACACATGCATACTCACACATATAGATACACATACACACATATACATACACACAAATACACACACATAAAAATACACACATATATACATATACACAGACATATGCACACACATAAACACACACATAGAGACACACATACACATACACACACATATACATACATGCATAGACAAACACACACGTACACATATATACACACACATATACACACACACATATACATACACACATATACACACACATACACTCACATGCATATGTACACATGCATGCATACATATGAATATGCATACATACATACACATATGCATACACACATATACACATACACACACATATGCATACAAACACACATACACAAACACAAACACACACATACAATCATACACATACACACATGTACATACACATACATACACACACATACACATACACATACACATACACATACACATACACATACACATACACATACACATACACATACACATACACATACACATACACATACACACATATACATAAACACATATACACACATACACATACACATACACACACATATACATGCCAACACATAGATACAAACACACATAGACATATACACACACATAAATTCAGTCACATACATACATACACATATACACACACATGCACATATACACACACATACATTCAGTTAGATGCATACCTACACATATATACACACATATACATACACACAAAATTACACACACATACACATATACACACACATAAAGTCACATACACACATATACATACACATGCATACATGCACATATGTGAAGAGATGGACTGATATGTTCTTGAAGATGAAGTGGTGCTGCAAAATCCTTACAATACACCACCCAGATAAACTCAAGAGATGTGTTGTGGGCCCTTTTAGCTTGTCAATGAGTATATTTGAGACCCTATGTACCTTGGAAGATCACTTGCAAAAAGTTGAATCAAGACCGACAAGTTTGACTAAAAGTCAACTAGCAAAAACCTTCTATTTTTGAACTATGACACTCAGTACTCCTTCTCTCGTCAAAATTAACTAGAGATTTTTTAGAGGACTCTAAATAGAAGCAAAGCAGGCTATTACAAGTTATTTCACTGAAAATGATGAACCATATGATGAGAAATGAATTTAGCAATTCACTTATGTCAACCCGACTTTTTAGGAAGCAGTAGACATTTATACATAGTCAAGCGTAAATGTTCATTGCTCACAACACACAAATCAAATTGAGATGAAACTTTGGAATACAATAGTATACTTAGATAGCTACCAATAACAAGCAAAAGCTCTGAAAAAGATGAACCATGCTAAGAGAAATCTTCTTTGCAAGTTAACTGAGATATGAGAGGTTGTGACAGAGAGCAGTACATTCAAATAGACTTGACAATATAGCAATAAATGATCATGAAATCAATTCTATATTGAGTGGAAAATAAAATGACGTACTGGTACATAGGTGTGCTTTGAGATCACACACTAATCTTGCAATAAGCTCTGAGGATTGAGGCTGCTCTGGCGTGACTAAAAGATACATGTATATATAGTGAGAGTTGGAGCCAATATTTGAATTTGAATAGGAGCTCACCTAAACCACTTTTCCTTATTTCTAGTGATAGATTCTAACTAATTTTTATACGATTTATGGAGTTTTTGTTTCCAAATAATCAATTGGATTCAACCACTTTTGATTCTTTGCTTTTACATAAAGTAAATGTTCAAAAAATTACAAGAGATAGTTCACAAGTGAACTCTTAAATTTTCATACATTGTCTTCACTTTAAAGCTTCTTCTATGACCTTGTGAGACCCAAGCCAATACTTATGCTTGTCATAGACAAGTATGCTTGAGATCTTCAATCTTCAAGAATTACCTGCAACCAAATCATAGCCTTGAATTCGCAAAGCTTTGTACCATCCAATGTTTTGGTTAGAATATCTGCACATTGTTGATGAGTGGACACATATGATATTTGAATCTCCTTGCTCAGAACCTTCTCTCTTACATAGTGATAACGAACTTCAATATGTTTAGTCCTTGCATGAAAAATTGGATTAGCAGTTAAGTGAATAGAACTCATATTGTCACAAAAAATAGTTGGAGTCCCAAATTCCAATCCAAGATTAGTGAATAGTGTCTTCATCTACATAGCTTCCACTACAACAGATCGGTCGGATACTAGGTTTTTTACCGAGGGAAATGAACGTGCGCATTTTTGGCCCGACATCGGTGTAGGTGTCAGTATGCGCATCGGAATTAAAGCACCGATATAGGTGTCGGTATGGGCATCGGTATAATCGTCAGTATGAGCATCAGTAATACGGACACTCATACTGACGATTATACCAACGCCTGTGCTGTGTGTACCGTCACATATACCGGCACGCCCTGGGTGTACCAATGCTTATTCCGATGGCATTACTGGGAGTACCGTCGCTTATACCGATGACCATATCTGCAAAATTGTTTTTGGGCAGACTGTGTTGTCTTTTGCTACAACAACATTACCATGATGTTGCTTAGCAAAAGACAATACACTCTGCCAAAAAAAAATCGAGTACATGTGATGTGTACTCTAATGTCAACCAAAATATGATTTCATAAGACATAATATTATTGGACACAAAAGAGATAATCAGAATGAACCATGAACCATGTACAAAAAGAGCTATATATTTAAAAAATGAAGCATGTACAAGAGTGTGGGAAACCATTTTCATATATGATGCTGTTACAAAATGTGGCAAAGCATTGCATTGCCATATAAAAATCAAATACAAAATTTGGGTGTGCCACTGCCATACACATGCAATGAACGTTCCATATCAACAGTCCTGCAACAAAGAACATTAATGAAATGAGATAAATTCACATGAAATTTACAAACAACAAGTAAAAATCAAGTTTATAAATTCATCACCTCATCGTAAACGCTCCCATGAAACGATCGCACCACGTTCCTCCAAGTCCTCTAATAGTGCATTCAATCCATGACAATATCCATAAGCCTCCTCTGTTCGTGTTGGAGGATTACCACCGCTGCCCAAATATGACAGTCCAATCATATCTAAATGGGTGGCTGCGGCATCTCGCTGCTAGCGATATCGGTCAGGAGTCTATTGCTGCTCGTCGCGAATCATATCCCAATCCTCAGCATCTAACTATACAGGCTTTGGTAAGCCTGCTCTGAAAGCATCACGAGCCTCGGATCGTCGATGGGACATAACTTCACGTGCGGTGTGTAGAATCCACTCTGAACTGACAAGAGGCTATCCATCGACTGGTCGAAACTCTTGATAAATTGTCTCTGTGATATAATTCTTTTGATCTTTATCTTGTTCACTCCATTTCAACATGATAGAGTGTCCAAATTGTATGGAGCAAAGTTGTCGTATACGTGCATGCATTGCTTTTTTGGTTGCATCCATCACCGGAGCTCCATCTCGAATACTATACACCTTGGAGTCATCATGGTCATGAGCACCCCAAGGTGTACATGGTGTTCCACGTGGTGTACCACGTGGTGTACCACGTGGCATACCTACATCCGAGGTACTCATCCTAGGAGTAGAAGTAGGCAACACAACGTCCGTCGCATTGCCTCCACAACAGTTGCCTCCTCTAGACCTACTTGTCCATCCACTCCTAGAACCTCTCCAGAGCCTGATCTCGACCTATGTGTCGGGCCAGCACTGCTATCGCGTTGAGGTGTCGAACACACATGTCTACTACTAGAGCCAGTAGGGGATGTCTGAAAAGCTGGTCATGGTGGAGTCATAAAGCTAGGAGACATACCTCCGACGGGAGTAGCACCACCCGCATGAGAGACACCTGCAGGAGTGACACTGGTAGGAGTGACACCGACGGGAGTGAGGCCGGCAGGAGTGAGACCGGCAGGAGTGAGGCCGCTAGGAGTGAGGCCGGGGGGAGTCCTACCATGAGCGATCCAATACTGTGGCGCAACAAGCATATACACGGAAGGTACCTGAGAGATGAACTCTAAAAACTGCTCCTCATTAGGAGAAAAAATGAATTCTGCATGGGCCTTTTAAGGATTCCTAATTTTAAGGGATTAAGCCTAATCTTGTTCTTGCTTGAGGGAACATACTGGGCTTCTTTTTAGGCCTAGGTAGGGTCATCTCTCTCTTTTGTAAAAGAAAGAGAGAGACATTCCACTTTACACATCATCAAATCCGTCCATCTTTGTGAATAAAAAAATGACTTTTTTTTGAAAAGTCACACAGTTAGTTATTGCTTACTAAAAAGGGCCCATTTCTTAATATACATGTCAGAAGTTACTTTTTTTTATGGATTTTTTAATAAAATCACTCAAAATAGTTCTTTTTTCAAATTGCTCCAAAAGTAAAGTGCCACATCATCAAACTCGTAACTTTCCCTACCTCAAAAAATGAGTTTTTCAAATTTTTATCATTTTCACTCACATAGAATGGAAAACCTCACCCTGACCCATAGACATATCAAAAAAGTAATTTTCTCTATGTACGAATACTTCTTAGTCCATTATACATGTTATTTTGATTCTCTTCTATCTTTCTCTCTCTTACCTCTTGAATTCTAGCAGCCATGGGGTACTCGAACAATTTCCTCCAAGGAGAAGATGTAAGAATAATAGAATCACTCACAAAGAAATTTTTCTCCCATGAGATGACAATATTCATGTCCAAGTAGGTGGTTCATTCTTTCTTTGTGATCAAAGATGTACTATTCATTTTACTTTCCAGTATTCATCTACTATTTTTCAGGAGGAAAAGCACACAATACCATCATTGGAAGCTCTTTCATGTGGAGTGGGAGGACACAGACACCATATTCTTCTAATGAGGTATATATTTTTCTTGATTCTCATATTTGCAAAAGAATTAAACCAATATTTCTTTTGCATAGGTAATTCATCTAAGAAATAAGTGCTTCATCAACACCAAAGAAGCACTTTAAATTGTTAATAGTTTCTCTTACTTCTCCTTCTTTTCAAAAGAATGACACCAATATTACATAGTATGGAAGGAAAATGTGTGTGGAAGCATTTCTCCATGATTATAGAAGTTATTCATTAGGAACATGAATTATAAATAGGACATGATTGATATTGCCACATAGTACCTACACATAAAAGAAAATATGCCTAGGTATGTTTAGCATGCAACCATGACTAAGGAGTCAATGAAGAAATCATATCCTTAGTTTATGAAGAACTCATATACATATGCTTCTGTTTGTACAAAACAATAAATAAATAAATTTTTAATCTATAGAGGCTTCAAAAATCAATGTTCTTCTTCTAGAATGAAATCTACCTCTACTAATTTTCTTTTCATATCCCTTTTGAATTTGATTTTATATATGTTTATCTTTTTTCTACACGTTGTGGTGATAGGCTCAAATTCATATTAAAGATACTAATCATCAATGACTTGGAATAGTGAAAGGTAAGGTACATTCTACATTCAGATGTTGTTTGTTTCTTTAAATTGTGCTCATTTTATTCATTGAAATATTACATGTTGTATTGTCATATGGAGAATTTTGATGTATCGATTTTTATCAGTCAAGATTCTAGTACAGTAGTGATGGAAAATTCCCACTATAGATCTAATAGTAATTTCTTAAAAAGCACATGTCATATTAGTGGTTCTATGCATGTTGACTAGTTGGAATAATACTCACTTGCTTTTCTTCAAACAACTTTTACAAAAGTTTGACTATTAGAAATGTTTTCATGAAATTACAACACAACATTCCAAGTAAAAATTGGAGGTTATCAGCAAGTCCTTTGCATCATGATCAATGTCATGCACAAAAAGTGTTTTAGGGTTCAACTTGGAACTCAAGTTACATAAGAGGCATCATTGATTATTTTATACTAACAAGTTTTTGTGGTATATCCTATCCATGCTCAAGGTACATAATGACCACCTTGGATGAAGCTCCATCACAGAGGATGAAGTGGTCTACATGCAACAGAGGACACCATATAGTCATAGAGTGGTTCAATATGACAGAGTGAAGTCGATTAAGAATATCAAAATAGTTCATACCCTCGTCCATAGAATCATTCTTGTGAGCATGATGATGATCAACTGCCACAGATGTGACAATTCATAAAAAGATTCTAAGGACATGCAAAAAGGGGAATAATAGATCCACTAATCATTGGTGATGAACCATTTGAACTCAATCTACCTCCAAATGGAACATGGCTGATGAGACATGCATGAAGTAACCATTCCAAGTCATCCAAAAAGGAGAGCTTCAAGGAATCATCATGAAACATATGCATATTCCAACATCATATCAAGTAGAGGCTATAAAGTCACTACTATAAGGTCAAAGAACACTACCCACATATGAGAAAAGAAACATATGCCATAAATTGTGTCACAATGTCAATCAAGGCATAGATGTAAAATGAATAAGAACTACCAGCCACATCATAGATCATATGTAGCAGAACCTAAAGTTTCTCCTAATGCAAAAGCAACAAAAAAGTGAGCAAACGTCATCGATCCTTAGTGATTCAAAGTTTTTTTTTTTAATATAAAGGAAGTTCGACATTAGCCTACTCTCCCGGACTTGAATTAAATAAAGAAAAGTACAAGAGAAGGGGACTAGTGCCCACGGGACCCCCCAAATCCCACAAAGCAGGGGAAGCTTTTATAGAGTTTAGATGGCATTACAGAGAAGGTTAATCATCCTCTCATCACCCTCATGTGGGGCCCACTTGGGTTTAAGCTTGTTATTGATCAGGGGGGGATTTCTTACAGTTAACAATCCTTTTGCCCAGGAGGAACAATGATTTCTCACTTGACCACTCTTTTGGGGAGTCACCGAAGTTGATAGCACATCTTTCCCGCCAGATTTTCCATAGGACCTCCCCTCTAATGGCGTTCCAGAGAGTCACAGAGCGACCGATCGCTTCTCCCAGCAGGTCTTGCTGCCAACTGAGACGTTTCTGAAGTCTGATTTTCTTTCCAACCGTCTGCCAGAGTCTGTTAGAGTTGGGGCAGGTAAAGAAGATGTGTGAAACATCTTCGATAGACAGGTAGCATTGTTTGCACCAGGGAGGAATCCCACAAAATTTGCTAGCCTTAAGGTTGGTCTAGATTCCATGATGAAGAATTTGCCATAAGGGGACATACTTTTTGATTTCTATGAGGGGGTGCCAGATAGCCATGAACTTCATGTCCCACCGAAGCCGCGTCCATGACAGGCACCACTTCTTATTGAGGTTAACCTGATAGTCAATTGTTTCTTTGATGTTCAGGATTTTTGATAGGCTATTCCCATTGTGCCATTTGAGACCAAGCGCGCTCGACGTGTTGTGTCCCATGAGAAGCCATTCGTGATTAAAAGTTAATGCACTAGACTTTGGATATAATCAATAGCACTTCAAGCCATCCAAGAGGAAGGAGATGCATTCCTTACTTCTATTTTGAAAGATATTGACTTGTGTGTAGCTCATGTGAAGATGACGACCATACAACCAAAGAAACTAGATGGGACCATACATGATTATGTACTCATTCTTGTTGAAGAGATACATTTTGTAAAATCACATTTCCATTATGATAATCTACTTTTCATCATCTTTCTTACACATGCTCAAGTCCACATTGATCTATATCATATGTTCATAATTGTATCCACTTGCGTAAAGATGGTATGTGTGCAAAACAAATCCCTTAGAATCAAAACTAGTATTTGCATGTTCAACTAGGTTGTGCATATAATAAGGTCCATGAACCTAAAATTTGACAGAAAGGAGTTGTATTGTCACTAACCACATCATATTCAAATGTCATAGGAAGAAGTTACAAGCTGGGTTTAAGACTTCCACGATCACCATTCCACATCAAAAGATCATTATCTGAGTCAGAAAAGGAGTACTCTCCATCATGAGAATCATGCCCTTGATTCTTTAGCTAGATATACTACAAACCCTTTCTAGTACCATCATGGATATCCATCATCATCGTGTTCCAGTACAACATATAAAGAACTCTAAAAAGACCAATAACTATGAATATTCAATTTCCAAAAAATCTCACAGTTACATAGCTACTTCCCGTGGAACTTATCGCTTTGAGAGGGAGGTGATGTCATAAACACAAAGGAAACCATTGTAAAACCATAAATTCTATGAAAATGTTTATATCTCATGAATGGTTTAGATTTTGGAGAAACGGATGCTACCATCACGTCCAGAACATGCAAAAACCCTAAGATCGACTGTTTATTTGTCTAATTCTGACATCTAGAGCCTTGGTAACCTCAAAAAGCACCAGAAAAGGGGAAGCCACAGAAACGCGGGCCTATCCCGCGTTTCTGTGGCTGCCTGGTGCTTTTTGAGGTTACCAAGGCTCTAGATGTCAGAATTAGACAAATAAATAGCCGATCTTAGGGTTTTTGCATGTTCTGGACATGATGGTAGCATCCATTTCTCCAAAATCTAAACCATTCATGAGATATAAACCCTTTTTTGGTGCTTTGAGGTCATGCAAGGTCATCAAATGGTGGAAATAAGTATTACTTCTTGCAAATTTTAGGGAAATTATGCAACCCAAGAACTAGATAGGAGCATATATGAATATGTGATCATTCTTCTTGAAGAGATGTTTTGTAATGTGAATTATCTAATTGGTAATATACTTTTTCATAACCTTTCTTACACATGCTCAACTCCACATTGATCTATATCATATATTCACAATCATATGCACTCTAGTCAACATGCTATGTGTGTAGAGCAAATCATTTATGGTTATAAACTCATTTTTCCATTGGTAAATTGAGTTGAGCACATAATGAGTTTCATGGACCTTCAATTTGTAATAATAAAGTTTCATATCCACTAGAAATAAACTTGCATGGCCTCAAAAGCGCAAAAAAAGTTCATCCATAGAAATACACAATAAGCCTCTACAAAACTTTTGCTAAGACATATCCCATGTTTCTATGGCTCCTCTTTTTTGATACTTTTGAGGCCATGCAAGGTTATTTTTAGTGGATATGAAACTTTATTATTTAGATTTTTAGAGGCGTGGAACTTATTTCTAACAAGTCACTTACTCTACAGTGATCCATGCATATACAACTTCTACAATGGGAGCCAATATTAACAAACATAGTCACATGAGATAAAATAGTTTGCAAAATATAATTTAGGATAATATCCTCATGTCTAGCATTCTTGTTGTGCCTCTATACCCCACATAAGGCAGAAATCCCCCTTTGAACTCCTCCCATTAAGGTTCTATAGGGAAATTCCATGGCACTAGAGGGCCTTTATTTTCAGCTTGAATGGCATTCAAATTGGCAAAACTTTTATGCCCCACTTACCTCATGACATCAATCACAAAGACCATTTATTACCATAAATTTTCACATATAAAACTCATCTAGCTTAGAAGTTAAGGTTCCATGGATGTTTGTACTCTCAAAGTGGTTTCTCCTCATAATGGGGGCCTTATAACTTAGAGCACCCGCATGTGTGGTACTTGAGGAGTAAGTATTGAGTATATCTAACATGAATGGCATTTTTTAGTTATATCCTTTGTAATTTCAAACTTCATAAATGATCATCTATTGAGAAAATTAACCAATAAAATGTCAATTATTGTGAACTTGAACATACTCTATATAAAAGCAAAAATTGAATAATCACCAAGAGAAATGATAAATGCACAGTTGTAGACTACGAAAATGTGAGAGTAGACATGTTTTCATTACAAATATCAAATCTTACAAAATTTACAAATTATTGGTATCAATGATTGTACAACTTGAAGTGCTTGCAAATGCAAGAACGCATCACAAAATTTGCGATGCTCATCCATGACGTAAAGTATTTCTAGACCAATTCTAGATCAAGAGGATTTTTAGATATCTTAGTAGGAGAGAAGGGATCAGAGAAGAAGGTATATACAATATCTAACATGAATCGATTGTCCTACTTTTTACAAGGTTCTTGAAAGTGCAAAAACCATGAGATACAATGACTAGGGCCCAAGAAGTGACATTATCAGGTTGCAAAAGAACTATGACAATGAGAGTTATGTTCCATCTTTGCTCCAATCTACAGGGACTTTCATTTTGTATTCCATTCTTCTGCCCACCTGTAATCAATTTGCAAGCATATTGAAGTCATTAAAGTAAAATAAACAATAATGAAAAGATTACTTTAACAAAAGCACGAAACATTTCTCACCTTATGTCCTTGAATTTTGAATTTGGATTGAGTTAGTCCTTCAAACCCCATAATCATCAAGTGTTCTCTCAGATTAGCCAAGGTCCAATGATTATTCACTAAAATAGTTTTTGTTTCAATATTGAGCAATCTAAGCTTTATTTCAAATGAATGTAAAGATCCCTCTGAACTTTGAAATGGTATCCATTTGCCAAGTTTGCACATCCAACGATCATAGTAGAATCTGATGTATAATGAAGTACGTTGTTTCAAATATCGAAATCCTATACCTATTCCACCAATTTTACAAAGATATTTATCACCTTTTGCAATTCCTTCTATCAAATCCCAATCTTCACCAAGAAGACTTTTGACTTGCTCATACGTGATATCTTTACACATGAACATGGTGGAAGTCTCTTGGAATGAGAATCCTTGGAATAAATATACAAAACAATGAATGGGAAAAGACTAGTGCAAACCCACAGACCTAGACACTTTCGTGAATTTCAAAGAGTTATGTATATCCATTACCATCTTTTGCTTCAAAGATGATACAGACCATACATCAGGTTTTGGCCACTCCAAGCTAAGAAGAGAATGTACTTCAATTCTCTCTAACCTTCCAAAACCATTCATTGTAGAGGGTACAACATATCTATGTGTGTAAAAGAAAACTCTATCATGGTAAAGTTGAGCAGGAGATATTTCTGGAAAGATTAGTGCACCAACATCTGCATGCAATGCCTGGAAAGTACCTGTAAGACTAGGAAGTGGTTGCTCTTCCGCCAAAGTAGAAGGAAATATATCTGAAACAAACAAAAACATATCTAAATAGTTCAGAAATATATCCGACACAAGAAAACATAAAATATTGTAGAGTAATACTTACAATTCATAGGATATCTCATTCTACTAGAGTTTTCAAGTTTCATAGTTGCCATTGTAAAAAATGTTGTACAATAGCAACCATCCCATTGTCTCTGGGCTTCTTGAAGCCAAGTAACTTTCCCTTCCAATGAAGATCTAAGTTTCCACAATCTCTAACTCGATGAGGCCCAACTCTAGAGGGTTGCATGTACACCCATGCACCTTTGGAGTACCCATGTGATAGCCACTGTCCATCTGTGGCTTTGATGTTGTGACATCTTAATGTGAGGATTTCATCTTTCGGTCGCCTAGAAGCTTTAGCTGTTGCCATTGAAGCTAAAGGTCTTCAAGCTACAACATTAATTCGAGATAGGAGATGCAGGTAGGTTGGAGTATAGAAACAGGAGCTTCAATGGTGTGCTACAGAGTGAAAGTAGTGGGAAAAGATAACTTTTTGGGACCTGGGTATGAAAATGTGAGTAGGGAAATAACTCTTTTTTGAGTATTTTTAAAGAAACCTATTTTTTGAGCTCAAAACATGCACGGATTTTGAATTTGAGGTCAAAAAGAGTACTTTTGACCCTAAAAAGTAATGAGGGGTCCATTTTCAAGTGTTATGATGAGTTTTTTAACTTTTTAGAAATTTTGAATTTTTGGGCCCAACTGAGTTACGAGATTCCTTCTCTCTCTAGAGGCAGCTCATTAAATAAAGGAGAAATATGTACCCTCTTCCCCCTTCAGCCTAGTATTTTATAGGGCATAGACTATGGCCACCACCCTCTTCTGATTGGTCCATCACTAATCACTCCTTAATCTAAAAGGCCCATTCAAGGCTCATTTTTTTCCCTAATTTCTATCATGGAATGTGGAGTGACTGGAGGACTGTCTCCCATCGTGATCTGTAACAAAAGAACTCAAATAATTAGCTTATTATAATAATGGTAATATAAATAAATGGTAGTGTACAAAAAAACCTAGCAAAAAAAAAAAAAGTACGTACAAGTGTTTGATTCAAAACTCCTCTATTCTAGCATCCTCTTGGAGATCCGATGCACCATCATGATCTTCTCCACCATCATGATCTTCGTCCATCTCATAAAATGCTTCAAGCATTTCTTCCATATGTTCATTTCGTGTAATGCTATTAGTACTTGCTTGTATACCTAACTCCTTTTTTGTTCTCTTTTGTCCACAAGAGGTTACCGGTGCAATGTCGTTTGGGTCCATTTGCTCACCTGGGGGACCATGCAAATGGTAGCGTAGGTTTTGTAGTCAAGTTTTATCAAAGGATCCATACTCTCTAACATGTGCAGTACAAATCCGTCGTTTCTGATAAATTTGATACTTGCACTGAGTGCAAGGACATGCCATTCTCTCCTCTGGATCCAAACTAGCCATCTGATACACTATGGATATTTTAGAACATTTGATTTTTTTATTAAACCTAAAAATCATACTCCTAAAGACTTAAACCTGAAATACTAAAACGTAAATACTTAAACACCTAAAAGAAACCTAAAACCCTAATCTTAAAACCCTAATACTAAAGACCTATATATGTGTATATGTGTTATCTGTATTATATATATGTATATATATGTCTATTGCTTATATAATTAAAATCCTATTTTTATATATTTAATTATATATATTTAATTTATTTATTTAAAATACTAGTTCTTTTTATATTTATTTATCTATATAATTATCCTATTATATATATATATATATTTATTTATATATTCATCTTATATATATATTCATCCTATTCATCTTATTCATCTTTCCTGTATTTTCTCTTTATATAAATTTTATTGAGTTATATGTATGCCTAAACCCTAAAACCCTAATCTTAAAGATCTAGACCTAAAATATGTATATTTCTATATGCATGTGTATATACATGTATATATGTATTATATGTGTATGTGTATGTGTGTATATATGTTATGCAGGTGTTAAAACCCTAAAACCCTAATAAAAAAGACCTAGACCTAAAACATGTATATATGTGTATGCATGTGTATATATATGTGTATGTTTATATATATGTGTATATAGATATGTGTATAAGTATATGTGTGCATGTGTATGTGTATATATATTTACTCTGATTAAAATCCTTAAAATTAAACCTATTTTTATATATTTAATTTATTTTTTTAAAAATACTAATTCTTTTCATATTTATTTATCTTTATAATTATCCTATTATATATATATATATATTTATTTATATATTCAGATTTTTTTCTTAATTAATCCTATTTTTATATATTTAATTATATATATTTAATTTATTTATTTAAAACACTAATATTTTTATATTTATATATCTATAATTATCCTATTTTATATATTTATTTACTTATATACTCAATTTTTTTTCTTACTTAATCCTATTTTTATATATTAAATTATATATATTTAATTAATTTATTTAAAACACTAGTTCTTTTTATATTTACTTATCTATATAATTATCCTATTTTATATACATATTTATTTATATATTTAGATTTTTTTCTTAATTTTTTTCTATATTTTCTCTTTATATAAATTTAATTGAGTTATATGTATGCCTAAACCCTAAAACCCTAATCTTAAAGATCTAGACCTAAAATATGTATATTTCTATATGCATGTGTATATACATGTATATATGTATTATATGTGTGTATATATGTTATGCAGGTGTTAAAACCCTAAAACCCTAATAAGAAAGACCTAGACCTAAAACATGTATATATGTGTATGCATGTGTATATATATGTGTATGTGTATATTTGTTGATATATTTAGGTAGTGATGTGTGCGAACACTCTAGGACCGCCGAGGCACTTTTTTCCCTCTTTAGGAGGTTTTTTCTGCCGGCTTGTATATACGCCTATTGCCCTAATGGGCTACTTATCTTTGTACATTCTCTAGTAATACATTCAGTATTGTGTGTTGTGCTCCAAGCTTCTTCTTCTTCCTTGTGCTGTTTGTGTGCTTCGGCAGAGGTCTATCTCCAACAATTGGTATCAGAGCAGGTCGTCGCTTCATCTATGGCACTGTCGACACTCCTCCGTTTGCAGTCTCAGAATCGCACGAATTTTGGTGAGCATACTCAACGTTTTTTTGAGATCAAAACCACTTTGCTCTGTCATGCCGAAATCGCAATCTGAGCTCGTTTCGGCCTCCGAATGCATTATCATAGCATTTGTGCAGGCTTTCATCTTTTTGTGCCAAAGGTGTATACCAATTTTTGTTCGCCAGTATAAGCGTCTTAAAGTCTGCTACAGGTCTAGCAGAAGTCGTCTCGGAAGTTCTGTTCAACTTTTTGAGATACAGTCAATTTTTTGCATCAAGGTATTTTAGTCACCGACCATGGCTGAAAGCAGTGATGTATTCCGTATGTTGGCTGTTGAGGATAAGTTGGATGGTACCAACTACTCATTATGGGCTTATATGATGTGACATGTGTTAGTTGCAAAAGGACTGTGGAACATTGTGCAGCGTGTCGAAAAACGTCCTATCACACCTACAACTATTACAACTGCAGGTACTGAAGCTGATGCAGAAGGTGTCGAAGATGATGATATTTTGCATATTCATGTTCCTACTGTGTTTCTGTTGCACCTACTGTAGAGCAGATTCGCTGGGATGGCAGAGATGCCTAGGCACATGCATTGATAGCTTTGCCTGTCAAATGTGCCATTATTCCTCACATTCGCTCTTGTAGAACAGCTAAGGATGCTTGTGATACACTTACCACTTTGTACCAAGCTAGGAATGAGGCTCGTGTTGCTTACCTCCGAAAACAGTTGGAGAGTGAGCACATGAATGAAGGTGATTCTATGGACAATTTCCTAACAAAGATCAAAGACTTGAAGGAACAATTGATTTCTGCTGATGAGGTTATACCAGATAGCTCACTTGTGCAGACCGTTCTGAATGGTCTTCTTGATTCATATCAGAGTTTTGCTTCTACTCTTCGATTGATGATGAAAGGCAATCCAAATGCCTTATCATTTGAGGAGTTAGTCTCTGTTCTGTTGCAGGAAGATCAGTCTAGGCAGAACAGGTCCATTATGCGAGTTGCAGATCAAGCTTTCCTAGCTAGTCAGAAGGGCAAAGGAAAATGGAGCTCTTCAACTAGTAGGCAAAAATCTGCTAATTATGCACATTCGAAGAAGGAAGATAAAGATGAGAAGAAATCAAAAAAGCAGAAATTGTCTTGTAAGTACTGTAAAGGGAATGATCATATCATAAAGAATTGTCCAAAACTCCCTGCTAAAGAGGCAAAGAAGAAAGAGGCTGGAATGGTTGTTGCAGAGGCCTCTACACCAAAAATAGAGTCTGCTAATCTTGTGTAGGAAGAAGAATGGGTGTTTACTACTGTCTGCAGTTTTGACCCATCTTCTCATGAGCAGTGCATGTCTGCAGTAGACTCAGATGTTTGGTATTTTGACAGTGGGGCGACCAAACATATTACCTCGCTGCACAGTTTCTTCTCTTCACTCGAGCTTGCTCCTATAGGGAATATTGTTACATGCGCCAACAACTCCTCTTATCCTGTTATGGGAGTTGGTAAGATCATTTTGACTACTGCTGATGGTAGTTCTTTCACTTTGTCAGATGCTTTATTTGTGCCAGGGGTCAAGAAGAACCTGTTATCAGTCTCTGCATTAGCCAAGATTGGCTTGGTTGTGAAATTCTTTGATGACAGGTGTACAGTTCATGATCTGTCAAATGACGATGTGATTATTGCTTTTGGCATTTTATGTCGTGGGCTATATAAGCTCATAGACTATGAAAGATCGGTGAATGATTCGGCATGTGCAGTACATGATTCTCAGGCTATGTCAGATGCAAAGCTTTGGCATGCACGCTTTGGTCATTTAAACTTTGCTAGTTTGCTATGCCTGCAGAAATCTGAAATGGTGTCCTCTTTGCCCAAGGAGATGGTTCAGTTCAGGCTATTCAGAAATTGCAGCTTGTACATAGTGATGTCTGTGGTCCTATGCAGACACCCTCTTTTGGAAATTATCTTTACTTCGTGACTTTCATTGATGATTTTTCCAGGCATGCATGGGTATATCCATTGAAGGCAAAGTCCAAAATGTTCATGTGCTTCAAAAAATTTTTGGTTTTGGTTGAAAATCTGTCAGCATGTAAAATGGGCACCCTCCATTCAGATCGAGGGGGGGAATATATGTCTTCTGATTTTAAGGCATTTCTGGCTGAATATGGGATAAAACACCAGTGTACACTGCCGTATACACCTCAACACAATGGAGTTGCTAAACGAAAGAATAGGTCTCTCATGGAGATGGCGAGGTGTATGGTCAAGAGTAAGTCTTTACCACATAGTTTCTGGCTTGACGCTATCATGTGTGCATCATATATAATGAACAGGTGTCCCACTAAAGCGTTGCAGTTTATCACTCCATATGCGGCTTGGCATGGTCGCAAGCCATCTATTGCTCATTTGCGTGTTTTTGGTTGTTTTGCATATGCATTAGTGCCCGAACAACATCGTAGAAAATTAGATGATAAAACAGTAAAATGATGTATTTTTGTTGGGTACAGTTCTGAAAGTAAAGGCTATCATCTGTATCGTCCACAGACTAAACACATTCTGGTTAGCCGTGATGTTGGTTTTGTGGAAGATGCTATTCAACCATTGCTTTCATGTACGAAGGAGACATTTGTTAGCTCCAAAGACATGTATGATACTTTGCTGCCTCTTTTTACAGGTGGAGAGTCTAGTGCTGGTATATCCATTGAAAGCAAAGTCCAAAGTGTTCATGTGCTTCAAACAGTTTTTTGTTTTGGCTGAAAATCTGTCAGCATGTAAAATGGGGACCCTCCATTCTGATCGAGGGGGGAATATATGTCTTCTAATTTTAATGCATTTGTGGCTGAACATGGGATAAAACATCAGTGTAGAGTGTCATATACACCTCAACAGAATGGAGTTGTTGAATGAAAAAATAGTTCACTCATGGAAATGGTGAGATGTATGGTCAAGATTCAAGCTTTACCAGATAGTTTCTGGCTTGAGGCTGTCATGTGTGCAACATATGTACTTAACAGGTGTCCCACTAAAGCCCTGCAGTCTATCACTCCGTATGAGGCTTGGCATGCTCATAAGCCATCTGTTGCTCATCTGCGTGTTTTTGGTTGTTTGGCATATGCATTAGTGAATGAACAACATTGCAAAAAATTCGATGATAAAGCAGTAAAATGTATTTTTGTTGGGTACAGTTCTGAAAGTAAAGGCTATCATCTTATCATCCACATACGAAACGCATTCTGGTTAGCCATGATGTTGTTTTTGTCGAAGATGCTATTCAGCCATTGCTCTCATGTACTAAGGAGACATCTGTTAGCTCCAAAGACATATATGACACTTTGCTGCCTCTTTTTATAGGTGGACAATCTAGTGCTGGTCTTTATGAGGCAACTTCTCAGCCTTTGCACGTTTCATGTGATGATGCATATCATTCCATTTCTGATGCAGATTTACATGATGCACTTATTGATGAGAGAGTTGATATTGAGCAGGCAAGAACTATGCCAAAATGGCTAGCGCAGACCTCGCCTGACAGCAAATTAGATGCACCTTTGTCATATCGTACTCGATCAGGTTCTCATAGTGCCTCTTTTGTATTAGATTGCTATGCTATGGCTGCATCTAGTCTCTGTGATGAGATTGAGCCTATTTTTTTTGATGAAGCACAAAATTCAGAAAATTGGATGGCTGCTATGCAATCTGAATATGATGGAATAATGAAGAATGGTACTTGGTCTTTATGTGACTTGCCTCCTGGCAAGAAGGCCATTGGCACTAAGTGGGTATATAAGCTGAAACGTAAACCCGATGGTACAATTGATAGGTATAAGGCTAGGCTTGTTGCAAAGGGTTATGCACAGGAAAGAGGCATTGATTTTGATGAGACCTTTGCACCTACATGCCGTATGACTACTGTTCGGAGCATCTGTGCACTTGCGGCCTATCATGGTTGGAATGTACATCAATTGGACATTAAAACTACATTTCTGAATGGTGACTTGCATGGAGAAGTGTATGTTTTTTAGCCCCATGGCTTTGTGCAGAAAGGGCATGAAAACCAGGTGTGCAGGTTAAAGAAGGCATTATATGGTTTAAAGCAAGCACCACGTGCTTGGTATGAGAAGATACATGCCTATCTGATTGCACATGGTTTTGAGAACAGTCCAACTGAAAGCACCTTATATGTTAAGCATGCTAATGATGTACTTCTGATCATTGTTGTCTATGTTGATGACATGCTACTCACTGGTCCTATTGAGAAGCATATTGCTGATTTTAAGGTTGACTTGCATGCCTCATTTGAGATGTCTAATTTGGGGCATTTGCATCATTATTTGGGCATTCAATTTATGCACGTTGATGGTGGAATGGCTTTGTGTCAAAAGAAATATATTGACACATTATTGCAACGTTTTGGCCTTGAAGACTGTAAGCCTATTGCCACTCCTATGGAGACAGGTTTACGATTGAGTCTTCATGATGCTTGAGATGCATTTGATGCTGTTCTCTTTCAGAAGGCTGTTGGATGCTTGATTTACTTATGCATTACTCGGCCAGATATTCAGTTTGCTGTCTCACAGATGAGCAGGTTTATGCATTGCCCAGGTGTCAAGCATTGGCAGGTGATTAAGCGCATCTTTCGCTACTTGAGTGGTACTCGGCTACTTGGGTTGTTTTATCCCAAGAGGGGATCACTACCGCCAAATTTGCATGCTTTTTTTGACTCAGACTGGGCTGGTTGCTATGACACTCGTGTGTCCACTAGTGGATTTTGCTTCATGCTTGGTAGCTCATGTATATCTTGGTTGAGCAAGAAGCAGCCTACTGTGGCCACTTTCAATTGTGAGGCTGAGTATAGGGCAGCTTTCATAGCGACTGTTGAGTGTGTCTGGCTCAGATGCCTTATGTCTGATTTGGGTGTTGGTGAGTCTTCTACCACCACCATTTTCACTGACAGTCAGAGTGCATTGGCAGTTGCGAGGAACCCGGTGTTCCATGCTCGCACTAAGCACATTGAGGTGCATTATCATTATGTCAAGGAGAGGTTCTCTGCTAGGGAGATCAACTTGGCATATATGCCCATGTAGGAGAACATTGCAGAACTTTTCACAAACGCTCTGCCTAGGGAGAAGTTTGAAGCTTTCCGCAAAGCTTTGGGCTTACTTCCTTTTGTGGAGTGATTTCCACATAGCTTGGCACTTCCTTATACATGAGTGCCAGCTACTTGTTCACCGCATCACTCCTAGGGGGGATTTGTTTCCCCTGGCTTGTATATACGCCTATCGCCCTAATGGGCTACTTATCTTTGTACATTCTCTAGTAATACATTCAATATTGTGTGTTGTGCTCCAAGCTTCTTCTTCTTCCTTGTGTTGTTCGCGTGCTTCCGCAGAGGTCTATCTCCAACATATATATGTGTATATAGATATGTGTATATGCGTGTATGTGTATGTGTATATATATTTACTCTGATTATTTTCCTTAAAATTAAACCTACTTTTATATATTTAATTATATATACTTAATTTATTTATTTAAAACACTAGTTGTTTTCATATTTATTTATCTATATAATTATCCTATTATATATATATATATATATATATATATTTATTTATGTATTCATTTTTTTTCTATATTTTCTCTTAATATAAATGTAATTGAATTATATATATGTATGCCTAAACCTAAAACCCTAATCTTAAAGATCTAGACCTAAAATATGTATATTTTTGTATGCATGTGTATATACATGTATATATGTATTATATGTGTATGTGTATGTGTGTATATATGTTATGCATGTGTAGAAACCCTAAAACCCTAATCGGAAAGACCTAGACTTAAAACATGTGTGTATGTGTATGTATGTGTATATATATGTGTATATACATGTGTATATATATATGTGTATAATATATGTGTATGTATGTGTAAATAGCCTAAAAACCCTAATCCTATTTTTATATATTTGATGTAAAAAAAAACTTTAAAATCAAAATTTTATATATTTAATTAAAACACTAGCTTATGTGAGTGTATATGTGTGCATGTGTATATGTATGTGTGTGTGTGTGAATGTATGCATGTGTATGTGTGTCTATGTATGCATGTGTGAGTATATGTGTATGTGTGTATGTATGCATGTGTGTGTATGCATTCATGTGTGTGTGTGTGCATGCATGTGTGTATGTATGTGTGTGTGTGCATGCAAGAGAACGAGGATTACGACCACCACATGCTAGAGAGATGACTCTCCTCCCAACCAAATGCCTCTATATATAGCTCTCTTCAAGGGACTGCCTTCTTGGGCATGTGGATACTAACCATCCATGTGTCAGCCATGTAACTACATGTGCGCCAAGTGTCCCAGTTAACTCGAGTTAACTCAAGTGGATGCTTCTAGAAGGTTCTAGATCTCCCCATGTCGCTTATGGGGATTGAACCCAGGACCTCTTCCTTCACATTCTTGAGACTTAACCACTAAGCTAAGTGGATCACTTGTTCACAAGAGCACAAGACCTCCTAGTTAGTCTTAACTCGAGATCTTTGGTCATACAATCGGATGACCAAACTCTGTCCGATTTTAGATCTGTCTGAACCGGCTGGACCCCTAGATCATAAACTTACTTTATTAAATTCTTCCCCCCTTGGAAAAATATTTTTGTCCTCGAAAATAGAGCTATATATCTACTATAGGCAACCCCCAAGCCTCATGTTCTAAAACTAGAAGAACATGGTCATGTTCTAAAATTGGAAGAACATGTCTCATATCTGTGGTGGCATCCCTGCCCAAATGATTCAAAACACTATCATACTTTGCACTTTGATACACTTACTCAAAGTACAAAGTAGTGAATGAATAATAAGGGTGGATCTAAAAACATCCCTAGCCAATTCATAGTTTCTCGATGTGCGATCTAGGCACAAACATGTGAACTAGGTGGATTCAAATTACTACTCCATTTCTGGGCATGACTGGTGCATGGACTTAGTAATAAAGGTGGGATTCTTATCCCTCGTAAGACTTTGAGAACTCTTGATTCACTTGAATTTGATCTAGAACACTTAAAGTTTGGTTGTTCCAAACATCTAACTTAGATGTTTACAGTACAATGGTTTACTTTGATCCAACAGTTACTTGATTTTTTCACCCGACTAGAGGACTACTTTGTCCTAATGGATTTAAAACTCCTATGTAAACTTTAGAAGAAAGTTTACCATTTCTATTGAGTCAGCCATACTATAACTTGACCAATTCAAATTCTTAATGAAAATTGTCCAACTCAGGGCACTTTTTCTCAAAGACTTGAGCTAAAAGTTCTTGGGAATTGTCAATCCCTTGAGCAATTCCTAACTTCTTTGTTCTAGAGTGTATTGTACTCTAGAAAGTCATGAGAGTTATGCTAATAACTGGAAGCAAACTCAAATGAATAATTCAATCTTGGACTTGTCATCTTTCGACGTTTGAAAAGGTTCGTGTACAGAACATCTATCTAGGATGTTTGATTTAGTTACCTGGTTCTAACCGGCTAACCCTCATCTTTTGTGAAAAGAATCAAATACCATATCCGAGCCAAACGATTTGGAAAGCAGAAAGAGAGAAGTAAAATTATGTACAACCAGTTCAACTGTGGAAAATTAAGCTTGCGAGGAGTCAATTTCTGGATGACTCAAGACTTTAACTTATCAATGATCTATTTCAACAATATTTTGAAGCATTTTTCTATCTTTAAGAGAAATATGATGGATTCTCAAAACATCATCCAACCACAAGATACTAGTGTGGTTTCTAACATCAGTGTCTCGACCCATTGAAGTTATGTTGATGAGTTTTGTATTCAAATAATGCTTCACTTGAGACTAAGTTTAGGTCACATTCAGTCTTTCTGACTCCTTACTAGGAGTGCAATTCTTGTGCCTTTCTTTGAGTCAAAAGAGTGAATTTACCAAGTTACACTAGGAACTTGGTGCTTGACTTAGTCAATCAAATCCTTGGTTGAAATGATAAACTCAAAGTCAGAGTCCAACTTTTTCAGAAATTTATGAATTATTTCCGAATTAACAACACTTTATCTTGAAGTGTTTCAAGAAGATCTTGGAAGTTACTTACTTCATATCTTCTATTTCCTTGATCTTCAACTTATCTTGAAATAACTTGAGATACTACTTTTATCCGAGTTTTAATTCCCTTGAGGATCAAGCTTATCTTCAAGATCCAATCTAGGATCTATTTGATACATTTCTTTAGAGTTTTCTCAAATAATCCTATTACAACTTTAGGACTCATCTCCCTCTTTATCAATTCTTTCCTTTTACAAACTTATCCTTCATACATTGACTCGACATCTTCAAAGATCTTTACAAGAATATGATATTCTTCAATGCTAGTTGCTCTCGGACACCACTTAAAGTGTCCTACTCCGCAATCACAACACTCACTCATCAAACATTTGTACTAGTGGAATATGGTATCATTTTGACATGGACATAGAATACTCTCTATAATGCCACTAATTTATCGAAATGTGGTTTTTGAAGCATTGCACCTTGATGTCTTTCCTACTTGATGAATAGAACAATCACCATTACAAAGATAGCTATGCACAATAGAGCTTGATTGGCATCTCAATGTGTCCATCAACCATTTGTAGCTTCATCCTAGTGGGTCTTAATGCTGGTTTACCCCAACGTTTCCATAAAGCAGTGGTAGCGATGGCTACTTCAGCCCCTGAATCTAAGATGGCTTTGGTGGTGTAGCCCTGGTGGGTGATTGGAAGATAAGTGTTACCTTCCTCTCCCTCGCTTACATCTCCAATTCATTCTATGGGTATCTCTTGTACCTTCTTGTGTGATCCTATCTGAGAGGGAGCAATAACAAGCTCAGGGAATTGACTTGCTACATGCTTCCACAATTCTAGTTTAAGCTTCAACAACTCATCTAGAGTGAGATGGCACTGTACTTTGGTGTTCTTAATCACTTCCATGTTTCTAAGGAGTATGGATTCTTCATTCCTCACTATTATCATGGGTGCTCTCATGCTAATATACTTTGCTTCCTAAGGTCTTGTGAACTGAGGTAATTCTTGCAAAGAATTGGATTCAAAACCCATTTGTTCACTCAATTGCTCTTCCTCTACATCATCATAGATGGAGGGGATGTCTTGGGCAAATTGTTCTTGCAAGTCATCTATTTCTTGAATAGGAGGGTCGGTTTCTTGCTCTTTTCTCCACTTTTCTTCTTAGATTTCTCTTAAAAATTCATATGAGTACTTATGTAGAGAAGAGAGGTTGTCTTCATCCTCTGTATTGGGTACTTGAAACACGGATGCTGCATTCCTTTCCTGTATCTCAGAGACATTAGGATTCCTTTGGAATTTCTTCTTCTCATTACTATTGATCAAGTATTCTAACCTCTCTAGTAGTCCTTGAAAGTGTAATTCAGGTTTTGCCATGTTATTCCAATTAATATAATGATTGGCTTCGAACATAGCTTGTGCTAATTCTACCATCTTCATGCAAAGTTTAGTTCTCTCCATTTCTAAATCTGCTCTCAAATAGTTTTTACTCATTTCAGCTATCTAGGGTCCTTCTTTTAATCTCACATGATATGCACGAAACATCCTGTCTAGGTCTTCTGGTATGGGTTCAGCTAGAATTGATCCTGATCTCTAAGCTAGGTTTTGCTGATTAGATTCTTGTGAAGTCAATTCTAGGATTTTGGCTCTGGATTCCTTTAGACTCCCTTCCAACTCAGTTATCTTTTTACTCCACTTCCTCTTAATTCTTTCTCTAGAATCTTTCCAAGATTTCATCTTTTTGTTACTAGGCTCTCCAACTTCACTAGTTCCGGCTACTTTTTCCGAATTACGCTGTTGATTTTGTAAGAGCACGTGGGCTCTTGTTATAGCTTGGATAGGCATGTATGTAGGGTTGGATCCATTTGCGTTATGTACAATACCTATCATGTTAATGGGTGTCACTTTTGAGGCATTAGCAGGGTTCTTGGGAAAATCTTTGATGACATGCTCTTTACCACACTCAACACAAAAACCTTGTATGTTATAGTATTCTGACTGTCCTGCTATCGAAGGATGTTGACATTCCTTTATGAAATGATCTCCTTGGCACCTAAAGCATGGTCCTCTAGGGCCCTGTGGTCTTTGCTGTCTTAATTGGGGCCGTGGATTAGGGTTCGTATACATCACATTAGCATAGTCGGGCTCCCAACTGGGTTCCAAGGGTGGACTATTGTATTGATATGTTTCCCCATGTTCTGGTGACTCTATATAATATGCAGGTGGACTATCTACATGGGTAGAGTCAAAACTGTTAGAATTAGGGTCACTTTCTGTGATAAGGGGTGAAGAAGGCCCTAAAACCCTATTGAGGTTCTCTTCTACAGTAGCGTATTTGATTGAGATGACATTCACTGGTGGGGGTGCCTGCTGAGCTAAAACATGTTGTGGTCTCTATTGAACTTGATAAGGATAATTCTGTGGAGGCCTATAGTAATGAGGCTGAGCATTGTATTGACCTTGATACCTACGGGGTATGCTTGCGGGTAGTTCTATCATACTACTTGTTTGTTGTATGGGCAATCTTGGGCCATGTTATTCGTGTATTGTCTCTCAATCGTACAGTATTGGCCGCTAGGGTTGGCTTGCGGTTGTGTTCAATTGGGACACACATTTGCCACATGATCACCACCATAGGTGTAACAATGCTTGTTTGTTGTTAACCTAGGCATGTGCTTGCTAGAAACTCCTAGTTTCTGGGCCACTTTTTTTGCTAGGTCTTCTATCGAGCTAGAAAGTTTTGAGGATGCTAGAGATGAACAATTTGAGTCCTTATAGACCTTTGAAAGTTCCAATTCATCTCCAAGGTTGTCCTCAATGTTTATACAGATTCTTAGACATTGCTCTAGTGTTCTGGCTTCCTTCAAGTAAACATAGGAGCATAGTTTAGAGCTTAAGAGGCCATCTAAAAACAATGACACTTGTTTGGCCCATGAGATTAGTTCTTGCATCAGACATCTCTCAACATATGGTCTAAACCTACGTCCTCCAAGTCTAACTGTTTCCTGAGGGGTCTATTTGAAGCTGTGAATCAATGCAGAAGTATCATGTCTGATTCCACTTTTAGAGAATTCCATGATGAATGACTCTAACAAGTGATGAATATCCCTAAATTGCCTTTGTTGCAATGGTTGGAACCAAGTTAAAGCCGTATTCTTTAACGTTAGTCCAAGCATTGTATTGCGTGAACATGTCTTCTACTTGCTCTACTCGTAGCACTTGCTTAAATTTTGCAACATGGTCATAGGGATCTCCTATCCCATCAAAGTAGTTCTTCATTGACTTTACTAATTGAGTGGGTCTTAGTACCCTAGGGTGTTCACATGGTGTAGGTAGGGGAAAATCATCTCTACCGCCTGGTATTCTTGGTTTGCTTTGTCTTTGGAATCTATCAGTGTCCATGCTTAGTCTATCTCTCCCTATGGGGTGAGTGAAACTTACTTCCGGTTTCTCTTTGTTCTTCTCTTTGTGAATGCCATGGTCTGAGGATGTCCCTGCACCCTGATGGCTCGCATTTACATTTGTTCAAGATGGAGGGAATACTAACTCACCTCTCGTATCATCTAGGTATACAACCATCTGGGTCCTTGAATTCGTAAATCATGATGGAGCCTACCTCAAATCAACAGGGGAAAAGAAGAAGCCAGAAAGGTATGGATTTGACACTTCTCTGGTCACTAAACACTCAATCTATATTGCTCGGGATATTAGCTCATAGGAGCCATCAACCTTTGAAGAAGCAAACAATAAATCAAAGTGGAAATAAGCAATGGAGGAAGAGATACAAGCAATCCAAGAGAATCACACTTGGGACCTAGTTCCCAAGAAACAATCCATGAAGGTCATTGGATCTAGGTGGATTTATAAGGTAAAAAGGAATTCTGATGGTTCAATAAATAGGTACAAAGCAAAGCTTGTGGCTAAAGGGTTTGCTCAGACCCAAGGGATTGATTATGAGGAGACCTTCTCTCTTGTGGCAAAGATGCCAACAATAAGAGTCCTCATGAGTATAGCTGCTTCAAGGAATTGGAACATTTAATCCTGAATATGTGTGCAAACTCAGAAAACCTCTCTATGATCTCAAGCAAGCTCATAGAGCTTGGAACCATGGACTTGTTACATTCTTGTAAGACAAAGGATTCAAATTGAGCAAGGCTGATTCTTCATTGTTCATGAAGAAGAATAACTCTGAAGTTATATATTTATGTGTGTATGTAGATGATATCATTCTTACAAGTAATGATGCAGATGGAATCAAGAATATCAAAGCCCAAATGAAGGAAGAATTCAAGATAAGTGACCTTAGATTGCTCAAATACTTTCTTGGATTATAGGTTGTCTATACAGATCAAGGGATGTTCCTTACACAAAGGAAATACATTAAAGATATGATTGCAAAGTTCAAAATACAGGAGACTAAGGTTGCAGGTGCTCCCATGGAGGTCAATTACAAGTTAAGTGCGCATGAAGGAGAACCAATTGAAGACATTACAAGCTACCAAAGTCTAGTTGGAAGCTTGAATTATCCCACCCTAACTAGGGTTGATATCTGTTATGGAGTAAGTGTGCTTAGCAAATTCATGCACACTCCTAGGAAACCTCACAAGGATGTAGACAAAAGGATATTAAAGTATCTAAAGGGAACAATCAATGAGGGGTTATATTACCCTTACAATCTAATTTAAGAATAAAGCTTTTCACTAATGCAGATTGGGCAGGATCAAAAGATGATAGGAGAAGTACATCTGGATATCTAACTTTTGCAGGTATAAAGCCCATTTCTTGTTCTTCCAAGAAAAAACCTACTGTAGCACTCTCCTCAACTGAAGCTAAATACAGAGGATTGGCAAATGCAACTCAGGAAGCAATGTGGATCAAGACTTTACATACAAATTTAGGGTTAGATTTTGACACTCCATATATATTTGAAGACAATATGAGTTCATTGCATTTAGTTGCTAATCCTATCTTTTATGCTAAGACTAAGCATATAGAAGTCCATTATTTTGTAAGAGAAAAGATTGCAAGCAAAGAGATACAATTGTCTTATGTGTCTACATAGATGCAATGTGCAGACATGATGACCAAATCACTTGATGGAAGCAAACTCGACCAAATCACTTGATGGAAGCAAACTCAACAGGTTCAAATCAATGATTGGTTTGCAGGATATACCTATGGAATGAAGACTCAAGCATCTTAGGCTTGAGGGGGAGCTGTTGGTACATTTGGCAAGCCTTGATTCTTGACCAAATATCAAGGGTTTACTTCACAACATGGGTGTGACTATCCATAAGTCACATATGAACACCTCTTATAAAATCCATGAGTTTAACTCAAGATAATTGTGAAAGAGAGTAATAGAGAGAATCTCATGACTTTACGAGTTGTACTTCATACCAACTAAGTGGTTGGAATCAAATCAATTAGAATCCTAAAAGGTAGGATCAGTTTTAGGTGGCAGATTCAAAATTTAAATTGAAGACATATCTATAAAAGAGCTGACTTTTATTCACGGGTAGTAGAGCAAGAAGAAGGTCACATTGAGCTTCATACTTGTGAGTACACTAATCCTACACATGCACTACTAAGCCTACATCATCTCTCTGGTATCATACACTCATAATAGTATACATTCGATTTAGTTTATGCAAGTCATTTGGCATCTACTATTGTCTGCTTCTAAGTGCTCATTTTAGTGAATTTGTTTTGAGATGTTCTCTGTGAATTCTTACCCAATCGATGTGATTCAACTTGGAATATGTAGCGTAGACTACCTTGTTATTAGGTATCAATTTTCATATCATTTGATTCAGTGCCTTTTGAGAAAAGTTCTCTGCAAGTCACCTATGTCTACTCACTGTCATCTTCCTGAAAAGTCGGGATTACACCCCTAACTTCTTAATGTGATTTCTCATCATATACTCATCCTAAATTAGTAAAGTAACTTCCTATAACAAGCTTAGAACTCTAATTAGTTATTTCTAAAAGTGAGCACTAAGTGAATTACTGAGCAGGACCAAGTCCCGATATAACAAGTTTTTTGGAAGTCTTCAACCTTGGAAGTAGTCTATTTCGACATAACTATTTGAAGGTGATGCTCCAAGGTAATAATTGACTTAGGGATCTCTTATCTTTTACATTCCAAATTTTCTAGGATGCTAAGTCACTATCGTTATCTCGCTCAAGTTCTATTGCATCAACTACTTCACACAATAAGTTTGTATATAAGTAAGACCTAATCATATCCTACCATAAATTATGGGTTGTTCCATTCAAGCTCTCATCCTTGGGCATGAACAATGGTGTAAATGATGGGAAGTACAACTTGTTGAGATATCAAGCTGAACATGCGATGATCCAGGATGACTTATCAACCTTCTCATTTCTTTGACATTTATAATGGTCACGCCGGCATATGTGAGGGATACTTCATTGAGCTTTATTAAGATTTATCTACCAAGATTGATGCACATTTGTTTCCTACCAACTCATTCATTCATCACTACAAGGAATACGGATGCATAGAGATGGTTAAAGTGACACAATTTCATTGCTATAAAAGTGCAAAAAGCATTGCAAGAAGCATCGAGCATGGACCATCGATTAAACGACGAGAAATATGACATTTTTATCAACGTGTGGCGTGACGAGATGTGTGACGCTCACATTGAGCGTCGCTAAAGGGAGGATTTAAAAAAGTGTCACATAAGCGATGCTAATTTGTGTTGCATAAGTGAGGATAATTAACATCACTTATGCGATGTCAATTGCAGTGCTTTTTACGATGCCTTACCATCACCTACATGACAACTTTTTGAAGAAAAAAAATAAAACGTTGGAGGCTCTTTGATCGGCATCTTCACACATTTGTTCGAAGAGCTCTCCAAAGTTCGCAATTGCCTTGCGCTTACTAGCTGAAACAATCGCATGCAGAATTGTTGTTTTGTCTGATCTCTATCTTATTGTCTCTCTCTGTCTCTGTTTCTCTCTTTCTACCTCTTTATCTCTTTGAATTATGTCTCTCTCTCTCACTCTCTCTTTATTGCAGGTTATTCAAGAAGCTAACCAAGCAAAAAATATGGCTAACTATTGTAAGTACAATTTCCATTCTTTGTATATCATTTGAATTGTGTTATTTTCATTACTTAGCATACTCACACTTATTGATATGCACATATACACTTATACATGATGAAGATGCACGTTCACACATATACACATATACACATGCACATACCCACACACATATATACACACACATATATACACACACATACATGTGCACATACACTTACACATACACACACATACACATGCATATGCACAAACATTTCTACAATGACATACAAAGACTTGCATGCATGCATTATTGCATATATACATACAGATACACACATTAACATATACTTAAATACATGTATATGCACATCCACATGCATGCACATTCACATGCATGCACATGGATGCAAATGGAAATGCATCCACACACACATGCATGTTTCATACATATACACATGCATATACATACACTTGTATATGTTTATACACATACACATACATATGCACATATGTATACATACACACACATACACATATATACACATATATATGCACATACGTACACACACATATACACATGCACACACATGCACATACATACATATACACATATACATGCACATACACATATACACATATACACATATACACATACACTCACACATATACATGCACATACACATATACACATATACACATACACTCACACATATACATGCACATACATATACACACACATACACATGCACATGCACATGCACATGCACATACACATATACACACATATACACTTACACATGCACATGCACATACATACATATACACACACATACACATGCACATGCACATGCACATACACATACATACACATATACACTTACACATGCACATGCACATACATGCATATACAAATATACATGTGTACATACATTCATATACACACATATTACACACATATACATGCACATACAACACACACATATTACACATATATACATGCACATACATACATATACACACATACACATGCACATGCACATACACATACACATACACATACACATACACATACATACATATATACACTTACACATGCACATGCAGATACATGCATATACATGCATATACACATATACATATGCACATACATACATGCACATATATACATAAATACATACATATACATGCATATAGACATACTTACACATATAGATATATACCTACATGTGCATATATACATTTTATATACACACAAGCACACATAAATATGAATGAATTATATAATTAAAGTACTAAAACACTGCTTAATATAAACAATAATAACAATCAATGGAACAAAACTTTTCATTACTTAATACCATACACACAATTCAAAACATAACTGAAATGAACAATATATATATATATATATATATATATATATATATATATATATATATATATATATATATATATATATATATATATATATTTATATATATATATATCAATGTAGATACATATCCAATGTCATAATCAAGAATCCTAATCATCATCATCATGATCATGATCATCATCATCATCATCATCATCATCATCATCAACATCATGATATTCCTAATCCTCATCATCACGATCATCCGCATGATCTGATGTATCTGTGTGAGCACCCTATGACGATCGAGATCATCCCTCTTGTGTCTGTCTCTCCACCTCATCCATATCTACCTCTCCATAATGCTCTTGTGTTACATATAAAAATAAAATAATTATATAAAATTTAATAATACTCACAAAGGCATCCAGATGATCTCGCATATACTCGCTCAAATGCCGATATCCAAAATGTGTAGCATACTCGATCTCATGTTTCATAGGATATCGACCATAATCCTTTTGCTGCATTGAAACAAATAAGAAAGATTAGTTTCTTGCATTTTAACTAAAATAAAAAATATACTCACAATAACACATATACTTACAAAGGTAGCTACAAAACCATGATGGCCCATTTGGCCTAGGTGCGATGTGTGGCCCGACTCAACTCTCTTCTATGCAGTAGCTTGTTTATTTAAAGAAAAAAGAAATACATAAATTAAATATAAAAAATTAATAAAATATATGAGAATTATAAATATAAACTATTAATTTGTATATCTTCTGCTGAGGAAATGACTCTTGAAGACGTAGCTATAGAAAAAAAAACTGCCACGTCTCAGGTGGTATGTTAAGTCGCCTCTTATTTTTTTCCACCATACAATATCTCATGTTAATTTAATCTCAAACAGAAAAAAAGAATCAGAATACATACACATATATACACACATATCCACATACACATACCCACATACACACATACATGCAAACATATACACATACATATATGCATACATATACACATATACATACATATAACATAAACACACATATACATATCCACATATATACGTACACACATACACATGCATGCATATACACTCATTCATACAAAATACATGCATTTATCCCACAACAATGTGTATGTGTATATGTGAATATGTGTGTATGTGTAAATGTGTATATGTGAATATGTGTGTATGTGTAAATATGTATATGTGAATGTTTATGTATGTAAATAATCAAATTATTAATATGAAATACCATTATTTGTATATTTTGATCAATCAGATGGAACTCCACCACCGTCTCCTAATCGTGCAAAGACTATATACTGTAAGTATATCAAGCTTTTAATTTTAAATATATTTGATAGATACATAACTGATATATTTTTTTGTTTTTTGTTATAATTAGATTCTGATCAATCAGAGGGAACTCCACACCACCTCCTACTCATGCAACGACTTCATATGTGTCCTTCGATAGGAATTATGATGAATTTTACTATCAAGAGCATATCATATGTTGGTGTAACTCTTGCTATGGCATGTATCGAAGACCACGATTGGAATGTATTGAGCATGAGGCAGAGTATGGTACTTTTGAATGTGCACTACCACTTGGTCAATGTGATAATGCTTGGGTATGTATTTTTTTAATAAATTAATGCCGTTTATTTTATTTAAAAACCATATACAAAATCAAATTACTGTTGATATACAAGAATACTTGCTCAATGATGATGATGATGATGATGATAATTCTCATAATGTTAATATAGCTCATACACGTCATGGACTTGTTGTTCATCAATTACAAGCAGAGGTTTCTAGAAATCCTCTACCTCCTGGTTTAGAGACTGAAACGGTTGGAGATTGTCCATTGCCAGCTCGTGATCATTCTCTAGTACAAACATATGATAGAAGAAGTTATGGAGGATGGAATAGAGGACCACTTCCTTTAGATGGAGAGGTTTTCAACTTTTGGGGTAATCGCTATATGAATGCTCCATCCACTATTACTAATGCTGGTCGTGGTCTCTTTATTGTAGAGGATTTGTATGTGCCTCCGAACTCTGAAGTCACTCTTATGTCATTTTGTGGTCCTATATGTGCATGGGGAGATTGGCATCGACTTGCACGTTATGTTCAAAGCATGTGTACTTATGGAATATGCTTGAATGCAGCATTCCTTACTAGTAGAAGGATTTCACATGCAGAAAATGAAAGATTATATCTTGATGGAAGACCTTACATGCATGGAAATATAGCAGGTTTAATAAATAGTAGTCGAGGGTTACATAATAGTTCAAGGACTAATTTTACATTTGAGGAGCGTGAAAATAGTCATGAATCACCATACATGAGTAGAGATGTATCAAGATACATAGTGGTCAATGCTATTACTACATTAAATGTTGGTGATGAATTACTAATGAATTATGGATGGAGTAGACCTCCAAGAGCACCTTTTAGCTAGAGAGAGAATGAAAGTTTTCTATCCATATTTAATAACTTATATATTTAATTTTATGTTTAAATTTTACTTTTTATTCATTTATGGAATACTAATGATTTTTATTCATGTGTGTAGATTCCAACATATGATGTTGATGATATTCCTCCACACGATTCACAACTGCCAGTAAGACCTCATTTATCAGAAGCTTCTATGAGGAGGCTATGCAAAAGTGATCCTGTGGAATATGCAAGGTTGAAAGACCTATAGTCAAAAGAAGATAAAGTACAAGATTTGTAGGACAATGATGAAGATGATGGCATGGTAGATTTTACTGAGGATTGCTATCAAAATGATAGTGAGAGCATTGATATTTCTAAAAATGAGAAATATCTTCGAGAGGAATTTCTAAAGCATGTATATAAAGGAAGTCATTTGACACGACTAAGTGCAAGCTTACTTATTCTCAATCATCAAAATTGTTTTGGATGGGGTAATCTATCTGTTTCGACACTATTAAGGTATAATTTTTAATTTTCTATCTATTTATATATATACATGCATACATATATACATATAAATACATACATACATACATAAACATACATACATACATATATACATGAATGCATACACACATATGCACACATACAAATGTTATGCGAGTAAGATCAAATTATACATACCTATATGGAATGAAGATATTTTGTCCATCTCGCCTTTGGAATTATCCGCCTTGTCTTTAGAATCTTCTTGACACATCTGCTTCTCCTATTCTAGTCAACCTAATACCTCCGCTGCTAACTCTTTTATGAACTTTGCATACAAATATTTAGTATCAGTTAGCTATGGAGGTATTATGTCATTGGAAAATGGGAGAAAAAAATCTATTTGGAAGATTTTGAAGGATTGAAGAATAAATTTAAAGGATGGGTGGAAAGAAAGCGTCCATTCAATGCAGGTTCTTGTTTTTACCTTAGCTAAGGTAAGAACAAGAACTTTCATTGAATGGATGCTTTCTGTCTTCCCATCCTTTAAAACTATTCATCCATCTTTCAAAATCTTCCAAATAGTTTTGCTTCTCCTATTTTTCAAACTACCTAATACCTCCATAGCTAATTGATACTTTATATTTGTAAACAAATATGTAAGTCTTAGTTAGCGAGGCAGGTAATTGATTGACTATAAAATGGGAGACAGCCAAATGATTGAGTGGTCTAGATATCTATATGAAAGTCTGAAAACCAAAATAAACAAAAAGAAAATTAAAAACAAAATAAAATATACACAGCTACACATGCATACATACACATACATACATACATACATACACATTCATACATACATACACATACATACATACATACACATATATACATACATACACATACATACATATATGCATACACATATGCATACATACATATACACATATAAAACACATATACACACATACATACATATACACATACGCATATGTATATGCATGCACATGCATATACACATCCACATACACATACAAATAAGCATACACATATACAAAATCATATGCATATATATATACATATATATATATGTATATCATTTATTTTTATTAATATGTCTTTTTCATGAACTTACAAGTTATTATCTAAAACATTTTTACCAAGTCATAATATTCGTCCTACCTCACATGATGAAATGAAGAAGATAATCAAAAATATTAGTATAGATTATCAATGTATACATGCATGTCCTAATAATTGTATTTTATATACAGGTGAATATGTAGACTCTTTGACATGTCCAAAATGTCAATCTCTTCAATATATGGATGAAGAAGGTAAAATCCCAAAAAAGGTAATGAGACATTTTCCATTGGCTCCATGGATTAGAAAAAGTACTAATGGAATAATCAGAATTCCTCATGACATTGTTGCTTTTCACCATCAGATACTAATACATCAATATCTGAATGAGAAATTAGAACCATTATACATGATAATGATACTAATCTTTTTGATGAAGATGATAATACTCTACATGCTAATTCTACTGATGATGAAGAGGGATTACCAGAAATCGATATTAGTCGATCAATAGATGATGTGACTCATGAGAACATAGATTTAACAATAGAAGAAGTAAATGAAATCAATAAGGATAATGAAGATGAGGCTATATTGATGTCTTACCAAAATGATGGCAATAATGAAAACATACGAGCAGATTAGATATCAAATTCTAATCTAGTTATCGATCAATAACTTCAAGCTTCTGAATGGATATCAAATAATAGATTCTTCTTTATTCAACTAGAATATTGATGAATCCTACTAGAGAGATGAAATCATGTTCTTTTAAGTTAGAACATGAAGCGTGGGGGTATGCCTAATTATTTTATATATAGCTTTATCTTTGAGGAGCAAATTTCTCTCATGTCTGTATGCATATGTGTGTGTATTCATGTGTATTAGATGTATACATGTGTTAATATGCATATATATATGTTTTTCATGTATATGTATGTGTGTGCATGTGTGTGATATATGCATACATGTGGTAGCATGCATATGTGTATATATGCATATGCATTTGTGTAATATATGCAAGTGTTTATAATTGTGTATGCATGTATAAGTGTACATGTGTGCATGTAGGCATGTATATGTGATGTGTACATGTACATATGTATATGTGCCTATGTGTAAATGTGTACATGTAAATATGTATGCATGTATATAAATTTATGTGTGCATATAGGCATGTATGTGTCATGCATAATGTTGTTGAGATATCAAGCTCAACATGTGATGATCTAGGATGACACGTACTAGTTTTTCCTTTCTCCGACATGTATAGTGATCACACTGGTATATGTCATGGATACTTCATTGAGCTTTATTAGATTTATCTACCGAGAGTGATGTCACATTTTTTCCTTGCCAGCTCACTCATTCGAGGACATTAGATTTTTCCTTATGTACTGATCTTTATATATTGCACTTGTTGTATTGTTGTTTTTTATGTCATTTCTTGTACATTCCTTTTTATGTAATAGAAGAAGAAGAAGAAGATCATTCTTCCTTGCCTCAATCTGTGTGTGTGCTTCTCCTTGAGAGTGAGAGTGTGTGTGTGTGAGCTCTCTTTCTTATCTCCTTCCTTATGACATGGTATCACAGCCAGCATGGCTGTAGAGAGCTCGTGGAGAAGGTGGCGGTGAAGAGTACACCGCAAGGCATGGAGAAAACGTGATTCACAAACGACCTCCGTTTGCTACTAAAATCAGGATGAAGGTAGAGCTCGCAAGGTGGGGCCCACAAAAAAACTAGGTCAGTTTCAGAAATTGTAACTTGCATTGTGTTTGGCAGCACTCATATATTCCAGTTCCACAATTTCAAGCAATTCCGTGTATTATTGATACACGAAAACTGTGTTTTTCTGAGATCGAACTGTCACGTCATAGTGCGATAGTGTTCAAGAAGAAGTGCTGCTTGTAGTGTTTTGCAGTGTTGTGAATTGCTACAGAAATGGCAAACGCAGATGGAATGAGTCAGCTTATGAGCGATAAGCTGGACAAGAACAACTTCCATGCTTGGAGATTCAGAATGACGAATTTCTTGATGGGAAAAGGCTACTAGAAGTACATCAAAGGAGAGAATGAAAATACTCCGCAATTACCAGAAAGGAATCAGACTGCAGATCAGGTAAGAGCATATGAGGAATGGAATCAAGGAGCACGAAAGTTAATGTACTGGCTATTTGTTAGCATACAAGATAGTATGATTGGACACATACAGGATGCCAAGGCTCCAAAAGAGGCTTGGAACAGTTTGGCCACATTGTATGAGACCAATATAAAGGCACGAAAATTGTAACTCAAGAACAAGTTGCATACATTGGAGAAGAAGACCATGTCGGTAAGTGACTACACCTTGAAAATCAAAAGCATATGTGAGTCACTTGCATCTATTGGCGTGAATGTAGATGATGACGATAAGGTGGAAGTCTATCTTTGTGGTTTAGGAGCTTCATATAAGTAGTTCAGAACTTCTATACAGAACAGGGAAAATATTTTGAATTTTGCTGATCTGGTATCTATGCTGATTATTGAAGAAAAGAATCTTGGTGAGGATTCAAACTCCCAAGGAAAATCTAGTTCTGAGGAGGTATTCTACTCTGGTAGAGGAAGAGGTAGAGGTAGAGGTTTTGGAAGTGGAAGAGGAAATAGTAACCAAGACCAAAGTCAACAACAGAATCATGCAGGAGGAAAGCGATAGTTTCAAGGCAGGGAGAGCCAAAGAGGCCGCAGAAATTTCCAAAGAAATGATTTAAGTAATGATAGTAAAGGATGTTGGAATTGTGGTAAACCTGGACATTTTGAACATGATTGCAGGTTGAAGAATCAAAATAACAGAAGGCAGCAGAATAACTATGCATCCACAAGTGCAGATGATTCTGAGAAGCTGTTCATGGTTCAACATCACATAATGAATATGATGTCTGCAGGTGTTTCAAAATCAAATGATAATGTCTGGTATGTTGATTCAGGTGCTTCAAATCACATGACCAGTCATGCAAAATGGTTTAGTACTTTGCAAAAATTGCCAGTTCCTGGATATGTTGAAATAGGTGATGACACATCACATCCTATTGAGCATACAGGAAACATAGCACTATCGATGGAGGATGGAAAGGTAAAACATCTTGCTGATGTGCTACATGTTCCAAATATAACAAAGATAAACCCTCGAACCTAATTTTTAACTAGGTCAGACACTAGGTCTGGAAAGGGCCAAAACTAGTCAGAAACTATAAAAAGAGCTAGAGAGCTCATTTTTTGAGGTTAGCTTGGTAGAGATTAAAGCTTGTGTAAAAGATATCTTTTGTAGTTAAAAGAACTCCATTATTCCTCTCTTTGTTCTTGCCTTGTGTGCACGTGTGTGTATGTGTGTGCATGCTAGTGTGCTTCTCACTCACGAACTTATGCCTTCACTTGCTCATTGTCATCATACTACTTTTCATGTCTCCACGGATTGACATTTATGAGGTGCATCTCCTCACATTGGTACTCAGCATTGTGCTAGAGTGAGATGTGGCTAGTTCATGTTCTTGTAGTCTAAGTCCTCATGTGAGTTATAACTTTAGTCATTCCCAATCAATGGCGCTAGGGACTTTAGATGTGGCATTCTGTAGTGTTCTAAATAAATGGATTTTTCACATGTGAATAGTTGCAAGAGGTGGGTGGGTTTGTAAATAAATACGTCAGAATGATATTCCCATAAGCCTATCATAAACATATCTTCAAATGTTTGCTTGTAGCAAGTTGGGAGATATTTGATGCAACCATGCCATACATAAACTATCTTTATAGAAGGTTTGGTGCTCATGTTGTAGACTAAGTCAAAGTCTCCATTTTCCAATCTAGACACTGATAAATGTTGTACCTTGACATGTCTGAACTTCTTGAATACAACTTGCATTAAGTCGAATATCTTTAACATCATCTAAGTTGCTACATTTGGCATTGCTTTGTTTCAAGGTATCTAGTTTTGAGTTGTTGATATCATATACAAGAATGTAAGAAGTCCCTATATAGAGGTGCAAGATATGGGTAATTAACTAAATCTACACATAGCGCATTGTTTGTAACGTTTATGGAAAAATTTGACCATGAGTGCTGCCTTGGAACTTGTCCATAGCACAAGTTGTATAATATATGCAGTGAAGCATGTGACCACATGCGTAGCATTTCCAAGATACATTTCTAATAAGTTTCAGCACTAGTTTGGTTGGACGATTGTACCTTTTCAAGCTCTTTTTGGGAGATCCTCAGGTTCATATTGTGTGGCAAAGGTAGGTTCTTTTCCAGTAATGTGTTTTAGATTTGTGTTGTAGTCACCTAGAATAACAAAGTACGATCAATATTGAAGCTTAGAGGTGGTGATGAGTCTTCAATGTGCTAGCTTTTGAAATTGATTACAATCTCTTCCATATTTCCCTTGGCATGGATCTAGATGGCCACTCGTTCATCATGGGTTTTGCCAATGTCTTCGACTTACTTCAGCCATGGTCGCCTTGGTGATTCAAAGGTATCATTCCCCTCTTTTGTTACACATTTTCTTGGTACCATTTGACGATCATACTCCTTTTCAAAGGTCTGATTAACTAGGATCTCTATTGTTTATTCAGATTCTAGTACCAATAGGGCTGATGGGGGTCTTTCATCTTAGAGAAGCCTAGTTTGGAGTTCCTGGATTTGTTTTAGTAGATTACCTAATTCGGTTGGTTAGGTAGTGGTTATGATGGTTTCTAGGAGTAGCTACAATGGTGCTATCTGCTGTTGTTGTTGGAGTTGCACTACTTCCTTAGACATTTTGTCGTGTGACACCAGCAAATTTGTGTACTCTTCAAGAAAAATTCAAATGTTCTCAAGAGGGGTGGCCTAAAAACTCGATGGACTGATGGGTCCACATGGTGTATTCTCGATAGTTGCTTCGAGGTTCTCTTGATTCTGTTATTGTAACCTTTTGTTCTCCTCCTATGCAATAGCTAGATGGCATTTTAATAATGCCATATTGCATGACAATCAAGCATTGTTTTCCATATATATATGTAAATGGCTTTCCATTACTTTGATAAAATCTTGATCCATGTCTTGTATCTTCGACTTTAGCTGATTATGTGAGATGTGTAAGGTATTGTACTAATCTTGCAATAGAACATTGGTAGCTATCGAGTTAGAAATTCTCTCCTAAGGTGCATGGATCACTCTTGAAGGGCTATGTTGTGTTGTGCTAGGAGTTGGTACTCTTGCTATAATTGGTCGCCAGAGTTGATCATTGCCGCAATTGTAGAGTTGACTATGGAAGTATTTATAGTGGATGCAGTTTTCAAAGTCTTTAATGTTGGAGATAGACGTCTGCGGAAGCACGCGAACAGCACAAGGAAGAAGAAGAAGCTTGGAGCACAACACACAAGACTGAATGTATTACTAGAGAATGTACAAAGATAAGTAGCCCATTAGGTCAATAGGCGTATATTCAAGCCGGGGGAAAAAAACCTCCTAAAGAGGGAAAAAAGTGCCCCGGCGGTCCTAGAGTGTTCACACACATCACTACCTAAATATATCAACAAATCCCCCCTGGGAGTGATGCGGTGAACAAGGAGCTGGCACTCATGTATAAGGAAGTGCCAAGCTATGTGGAAATCACTCCACAAAAGGAAGTAAGCCCAAAGCTTTGCGGAAAGCTTCAAACTTCTCCCTAGGCAGAGCCTTCGTGAAAAGGTCTGCAATGTTCTCCTGCGTGGGCACATATGCCAAGCTGATCTCCCTAGCAGAGAACCTCTCCCTGACATAGTGATAATGCACCTCAATGTGCTTAGTGCGAGCATGGAACACAGGGTTCCTCGCAACTGCCAATGCGCTCTGACTGTCAGTGAAGATGGTGGTGGCAGAAGACTGGCCAACACCCAAATCAGCCATAAGGCGTCTGAGCCACACACACTCAACAGTCGCTGTGAAAGTTGCCCTATACTCAGCCTCACAACTGGAAGTGTGGGCAAAGAGGACACCATTTCAGATTTCTGCAGGCGTAACAAACTAGCAAAATTCAGATGACCAAATCGTGCATGCCAAAGCTTTGCATCTGACATAGCCTGAGAATCATGAACTGCACATGCCGAATCATTCACAGATCTTTCATAGTCTATGAGCTTATACAGCCCACGACATAAAATGCCAGAAGCAATAATCACATCGCCATTTGAGAGATCATGGACTGTACACCTGTCATCAACAAATTTCACAACCAAGCCAATCTTGGCTAATGCAGAAACTGATAACAGGTTCTTTTTTATCCCTGGCACAAATAAAGCATCTGACAAAGTGAAAGAACTACCATCAGCAGTAGTCAGAATGATCTTACCAACTCCCACAGGATAAGAGAAGTTATTGGCGCATGTGACAGTATTCCTTGTAGGGGCAGGCTCGAGTGAAGAGAAGAAACTGCGCTGCGAGGTAATATGTTTGGTCGCCCCACTGTCAAAGTACCAAACATCTGAGTCTATTGCAGACATGCATTGATCATGAGAAGATGGGTCAAAACTACAGACAGTAGTAAACGCCCATTCTTCTTCCTGCACAAGATTTGCAGACTCTGTTTTTGGTGTAGAGGCCTTTGCAACAACCATTCCAGCCTCTTTCTTCTTTGCCTCTTTAGCAGCCAGTTTTGGACAGTTCTTTATAATATGATCATTCCCTTTACAATACTTGCAGAACAATTTCTGCTTTTCTGTTTTCTTTTCATCTTTATCCTGGTTCTTCGATTGTGCAGCATTTGCAGATTTCTGCTTACTAGTAGAAGAGCTCCATTTTCCTTTGCCCTTCTGACTAGCCAGGAAAGCTTGATCTGCAACACGCATAATGAACCTGTTCTGCGTGGACTGATCTTCCTGCAACAGAACAGAGACTAATTCCTCAAATGACAAGGCATTCGGATTGCCTCTCATCATCAACCGAAGAGTAGAGGCAGGTCTTTGATCTTTGTAAGAAAACTGTCCATAGAATCACCTTCATTCATGTGCTCACTCTCCAACTGTTTTCGGAGGTAAGCAACACGAGCCTCATTCCTAGCCTGGTACAAAGTGGTAAGTGTATCCCAAGCATCCTTTGCTGTTCTGCAAGAGCGAATGTGAGGAATGATGGCACGTTTGACAGACAAGGCTATCAATGCATGTGCCTGGGCATCTCTGCCATCCCAACGAATCTGCTCTGTAGTAGGTGCAACAGAAACAGCAGCACGAACAGGAATCTGCGGAATATCATCTTCGACACCATCTTCATCAGCTCCAACACCTGTATTTGCAGTACCTATTGTTACAAGTGTAACAAGATGTCTTTCAGCACCCTGCACAATGTTCCACAATCCTTTTGCAACCAGTACATGTCGCATCATATAAGCCCATAATGGGTAGTTGGTACCATCCAACTTATCCTCAATAGCCAACATACGGAATACATCACTGCTTTCAGCCATGGCCGGTGACTAAAATACCTTGATGCAGAAAATTGACTGTATCTCAAAAAGTTGAACAGAACTGCCCAGATGAGTTCTGCTAGACCTGTAGCAGACTTCGAGACGCTTAAACTGGCGAACAAAAACTGGTATATACCTTTGGCACAAAAGGACGAAATAGCCTGCACAAGTGCTGCGATAATGCATTCGGAGGCCGAAACGAGCTCAAATTGCGATTTCGGCACCACACAGGCGAAGCTGTTTTGATCTCGGAAACACATTGAGTATGCTCACCAAATTTCGTGCGAATCTGAGACTGCAAACGGAGGAGTGTCGACGGCGCCCTAGAAGAAGCGACGACCTGCTCTGATACCAATTGTTGGAGATAGACGTCTACGGAAGCACGCGAACATCACAAGGAAGAAGAAGAAGCTTGGAGCACAACACACAAGACTGAATGTATTACTAGAGAATGTACAAAGATAAGTAGCCCATTAGGTCAATAGGCGTATATTCAAGCTGGGGGAAAAAAACCTCCTAAAGAGGGAAAAAAGTGCCCCGACGGTCCTAGAGTGTTCACACACATCACTACCTAAATATATCAACATTTAATGCAGGGGGGAATGGAAGGGTAATGGGAAGAGTGGATGTTCTGGAAAGAGACTCAATGAGTGGTGGTGATGTTGTTGGAGGGTGGATTGGGGATGATGGAACACTAAGGGTGGGGGAGTTGTAGTAAGTGGAGGTGAAATTTCCATGGGGTGAGACATGGTTGTGAGTGAGGTGTCCACCGTAAACACTGCTATGGTGGGTTTTGTACATAGGAACTGGCCACATGTAAGAGGCACCAAGTGTGTCCCAAAAGGAAGGTTGAGGTGGTTGTGGTTGAAACATGGAGGAGAAAGGGCATCAAGAATGAGTAGGGCATTGACAATGATTATGGTTGGTTAGGTGGGAATGAAGCTAATGGTGGTTGAGGAGGAGGCTAGGGGGTGGTGGTGGAAAGATGACCTATTACGGGTTTAGATAGGAAGTTTGTGGTTGTGGAGGTGCTAGTATAGTACACTGAGTTAATAACATAGGAAAAAAGCTATGACAGTGTGATTGGGTTGTGAAATGTAAAACTAGGGAGAATAGTCACTACTTTAGTGACAAGTTGTACTTCAGTGGCAGTGACAGGAATGGGTTCAATCATTCTAGAAGATGAGTTAGGAGGAGTATGGAAGATGGATTCTATAGCTTGAGTGGCTATTGTGGTTGTCAAATGAGGTTAAGGGGTCTTAATGGGTGATTGAATGGGAAGGGGTGAAAAAGTAGACTATTTGTTTTTGCAGAAGTTAATGGTATGGCGGTGATGGCGACTTCGATGATGATGGGGGTAGATGTTGTTATCTCTGCTGAAGTGAGTGGAATCTGAATTTTTTTACCTGATCCTTGCCTTTTGTGGAGAATTCCTTCATCATATTGTACTCCTCATCTCTATATCATGTGATCCATGGCATCAACAACATTGATAACTTTTGATAAGGTGTAAAGAATCTAAGAACTATGGCTCTAAGTTCTCTACTGCCAACATTTGTTCCATGATGACCCGACTCCTTTGCTAGGTCACGCTACTTTCGGGATGAACCTCTTTTATTGTTTGGCATAACTTTTTTAAAGTTTTCATGTATGTTGGATTTTCTTCTTCTTCTTCTTTTTCTCTATCTTGTCTTTGCTCTTCTTGTGACCTGATTGTTCATTGCTCCTCTTCTCATTGCACATTTCATTCTTCTATTGTATGTTGATATTCTTCCCGCCTTTTTGTTTGTTGCTCTATTTCATATTTTGTTTCACAATCGAATGTCCACATCTACCTAAGGAACATCTTGAAGGAGCTACTCAAAATCAAAGGTACCCAAGTCATCAAATCCTTTAGGCACTTGGAATTCAAAATGGCTGGGAAGGGGTGGGGCCAATGGTTGTGTTGTGGAGGCTCCATCTCTTTTGTGCCAAGGAAGGGAGATTGTGAAAGGTTGCACAATCCTTTCTGCTGTAGGTGAGATATCTATTGTCATGACTACATCTTGTGGTTGTGCACGAGGAAGTGTGCCTCTCATCCTCTTTAGTTGTAGTGTTGATGCCTTTCGGCTTTTGAACAATTGAACTCTTGCTCGAGTAAGGGCTCTCTCGATGGGTATGTCATATGATAGGCATTTTTAGATAATCTCTGTGATTGGACAACATCCATTCAACACAGCCTTGCATATGCATCTTGTTGTAGCTGCATAAAGATGATGCATGATCTAGTGAGGGATGTTAATGGTCAACCTTGTAGTCTCTACTAAGTATAGATTGAAGTAGATGTGATTGAGTGGCACTAATACATTTGGAGTTATGAGTGCCATATCCTTAAGCTTCACTCCATTCTCTTTCTCCATATTCTTTGGTATTAGGGTTTCCTTGTCTAATGTAATATGCATTCCTTTCATATTGAGGTCTTCTCGAACCAAATTCAAGGTGAGCTTGGACCACTTCATTCTTGATTAGGTAACAAAGATGATATCACGAAATTTCTAGGTGCTTCTTTAACTATGCATGGTTGCAAAGTGTGAATCAAGTAATAACACCTCATGAAGTCTGGCTTTGGCAATGGCTCAGTCAAATATTCTACTAATCCTACTCATTGCCAAATGATCTATAGCTCTAGCGTGTTATGGATTTTCTCAAACTCCTTAGAGAAGAACTGAAACTTACCCCATATGTTGTCGAACTCACACTTGGATCCCTAAAGATGTGCCACATCTTTGAGTGGTCTAGCTAGCTCATTAAACTAGTGTGATTGTGTGTTCACCCATTCAATTTTTCCACGAAGGGGATCTTGAATGGGTATATGACTCAAGTGTCTAAATTGTGTTGGCCTTTCGATAAGATGGTCATCAACGGGTAAGCTATTGATGTCCATAGTTTGTGAAATTGTTCTCCCTTAGCCATAGTGTGCTACTCTATGTGGTGCTCCTTGTAGATCTACTAGAATATGAAGAACACATTAGCATTGTTTAAGAAACCTGGTGAGACCTTGTTTCCTTCACAATACCAATATGTCTCCTTATATCCCTATGTGTTGTGAGGTGATGTGTAAGTGATGAGGGTGTAGTGATATGAGATCATGCGTTAGTGTAAAGTCTAGATGCATACTTTGATGAATGCATGAGCATGACATGCTCCTAATAATGTACAAGTATATTCCAAGGTTGGGTGTGGTGGTCTGTTACATGGTTTGGCTTTCTAAAGTTTGTCATCAACAAGCCAATATCCCCTCTTATTTTTGTCTAGGTAAGTAACTCTAGACGAGTCTTCTAGATCTTGTAATTCATAGACAATGATAGGGTTGATCCCTTCTCCCCGTATAGGTGAAGTTGCTTGTAGTAATTTGTCTAGCCTACTTACCATATACACCTTAGACAAATCATCATCCTGAGGGATCAGATATCCTCTCCATACATTAGCAATTACTAATTTTCCCTTAGGAGTGGTCATAGTATCTCTGTTATTGGATCTAACAGTTTTTTGTTTCCTCAACTTCTCTCTCATTCATTTTTTGGGTGCTCACTTATTGCATATATGTGTCATAACTTTTCCATGTAAAATCCTTCTTCATATTTCACAGTCGGTCTTGGGACTATCTCAGAATCTATGGAATGTTTCATTACAACCATGGACCTATTGAGGCCATCAAGGTAGATAGGCAGTGTTGAAGCTCAAGGTCAAGCACGAGGAGTAGAAGCACATCAAAGATGTGGGCACACAAGAAGAAGGAGCACGTAGGGAGCTCCAAGGAGCACATGTCAAATTTCAAGAAGACATAAAAATAGTGATTTTCATCACTAAAAACCATTGTAAATACCATTTTCCATTTTTGCAACTCTGTTTTCTTCAAGCCGAGGAGTCCTTGAGCTTGGGGAGTATTAGAAGTGTCATCGTACCAATTTTCATAATTTTTAGACTCCGTTTGAGCCCTCAAACAAGCCCTAGTACCTAATTTTTAACTAGGCCGGACACTAGGTCTGGACAAGGCCAAAACTACTCAAAAAACTATAAAAAGGGCTCGAGAGCTCATTTTTGAGGTTAGCTGGTGGTAGATTTGAGCTTTGTAAGAGAGTTCTTTTGTAATTGAAGATTTCCATTGTTCCACTCTTTGCTCTTACCTTGTGCGCGTGTGTGTGTATGTGTGTGCATGCTTGTGTGCTTTCACTCACGCACTTGTGCCATCACTCGCTCACGGTTTGATATCGGTCCTCACGTCTCCATAGATTTCCATTTATGAGGTGAAGCTCCTCACATTGGTACTTTCCATTGTGCTAGAGTGACACCAAATTTGGCAACGTTGCTGGGGAGAGATCTTGGAGGACAAGCGTGTGATGGTAAGACATAGAGTAGCGATGTTGGAAGGTAAAACGATCACCATTTTTAGTTCAATTTTTGAGTTTTTCTTCTCCTTCATCTTCATCATCATCACCATCTCCACCCACCTTCATCTTCTCAATTTTTTCCATTTTCTAGAGTACATTCACCTCATTTTTCATTTGTGGCTATGAGCAAGAAGCTTAGAGGGGGTGCAGAGCTGAAACGTTGGAGAAATACTACCAAAATACCCAAAAAATTGAGTAATCAGTCTCTTACATGACAAGACCTATGCCAAGTGTCGTGAGTGTGGTATCATGGGTTTGAAGATATATTTTTCATCTACAAGAACATGGGAGTGAAAGGAGGACACAAGGTACTCATATTTGCAAAAATTTTTGAATTTGGACTCCAAAAAATCCAAGTGTCGTGACCTACGAGTGTAGCGATATCTGTGACCTACAAGTGTTGCGATATCTGTGACCTCCAAGTGTCGCGATATCTGACAAGTGTCGTGACCTCCAAGTATCGCGATATCTATGATATCCAAGTGTTGCGATACCTTGGTGTCGTGTGGCCAAGTGTCACGATATTTGTGACCTCCGAGTGTCGTGATATCTAATAAGTGGCATGATCTCCAAGTGTCGCGATATCTGCGATATCCAAGTGTCGCGATACCCTGGTGTGGTGTGGTCAAGTGTCATGATATTTCGCAGGTGTCGAGTGTCATGCTCGGGGCGAGGTGTCGTGTGTCGCGTCGCGACATCTCACAAGTGCCGAGTATCATGTGGCCAAGTGTTGCGACATTTGACAAGTGTTGAGTATCGTCTGAAGCAAGTGTCACGATATCTGCCATAACCAAGTGTTGCGATATCTGAGGCTGACCAAGTGTCGCGATATCCCTCAGGTAAGGAGTGTCGCCTAGTCAAAGTTTCGTGATATTTCCCAAGTGTCATGTATCGTTTAGTTCAGATATCCTGTGTCGTGGAATTCCAAGTATCGTGTGTCGTCTGCTTCCAAGTATCGCCGATACTTACTAAGTGTCATGTGTCGCCTGTTTAGAAGCAATCCCAGAGAGGTCTTGTTTCCCTGTTTTAACCCCCAAAACCCTGAACTGACATAACTTTCTCATACGAAATCCGTTTGCTATGATTTTGGGTCTGTTGGAAAGCTCGTGGATTATTAGATATAGTATATTGAAGTTGACCCTCAAGTGGACTAGGAAACCAAGGAGTTCCAAAGGAATTTGAGCAATACAAGGGGACATTTTGGACTTGTAGAAAAAGCGTATGAACCTAAAATCTAGCAGACACTTAGGTAAGGATAGGCAAAGCATTAGATCATTTGAGTCTAGTGTCAACCATATAGCTAAGTCTTGGGCACAGCAACTAAGTGGTTATCCCTACGTGCTAAGTTCCGAAACAAGTGACTCAAAAATTGTTGGTGCATTTTAGCCAAGCCTACATGCTTGATATATTTGATATCATCCTCATTTGTAAGTCACATGAGTAGTCATGTGAACACCTCTTGTAAAAGAGTTCATTTTTATCTCTTGTATTTGAAAAAAGAAAAAGGAAAAGGATGGCTTACCTCATGCATGATGTAAAAGCAATTTCGTGGCTCTAACTACCAAAACCCATGACTTTTTGAGCTGAGGGAATATCTCCTAACTTTGGGGATCACTTTTAGGTGGAGCCATTCGAATTCGAATTCAAAACTCCCTCCAAGAATAGCTATAAAAGGAGCAAGAAGGAAGAGGCAATTAGCAAGCCTTGTACGTGACCACTTCATGTCATTTTGTAGAGATTGAAGAGCTTACTCCATAGCTCTATCATTATACTCCCATTGTGAAAAGATTCATTGCCAATGTGGTTGTAATCATATATGAATCTATACATTTATCATCATTCACTTCTCTGTTTTGTTCTCTGCTATACTCACTCAGAGTAGTACCTTCAGAAGGTCATATCTCGAGTTATACTGATCTTTTTTCAGTGATTTAACATGCGTTGGATAGCTCTTACTGTCTAGTTTTTGCATATGAATTTTCAAGGTCATTGGATTTATAGTTTTGGATATATTTGCATTTTACTGCTCACTGGTCTATCTCTACAGAGCCCCGAGAATTGTGGGCATGTTCCAGAAATTGATGAAACTTGTTCTCAGTGCTCAGTCCATCATTTGAAGTTTTTTAACTTGGATTGTGAATCTTGCTAAGTCTATTTGCTATGCCCAAAAGGAAGTTTTCTAATTCCTACCAGGTTGAGAGCACTGTTCATTTTTTCCAGCAGGTGTATGTCCAAAAATAGCAAGTTTTGGGAGCTAGTCATTTCGCAACTAGTCTGTCTTGACTTAAACTTTTGGGATACATGTTCCAAAGTACTTGGCTGATATTTTGGTGGATTTAGGAAGCTTAAAGGGTGTACTAATCAACTCTGAAGTCTCAGTTGGCTAGTGTGAAGCTGGTTGTAGCAGCACCAACTCATCTTTGGATTGCATCCACCATCTCTCTTCACAGTGGTATCAGAGCATAGTCAAGAAACATGGGAGATGGATTTCCATCAACAATTGAAAAATTGGAGCAAAACAACTATCCGGCATGGTCTCTAAGGATGGAGGCTTACCTTCAAGGGAGGAATCTATATGGATTTATATCCGGAGATGAAGCAATGCCAACCATGAGGAACAAAGGGCAACCATCACATGAAGAAGTGGAAGGACTTTCGAATTGCCTCCAACACTCGAGCAAGGAAGAACCAATTGTGGATGGAGTTCACAACAATGAAGAAAAGCCCGAAGCAAAATGTGACTGATTATGTCACAAAGATGAAGGAGATTTCCGACCAACTTGGAAGCATTGGAGAGGTAATTGAAGAGGAGCAAATCATAAGACAAATCATGAATGGAATCAAAGCAGATGACAAGTGGGAGTCATTCACAACAGCCATGGATTTATACATGGATATGCATGTACCCGACCTCAACACACTCATGGGCCAACTCTTCACTCATGAAGCAAAGATTAGCAAATGTGGTGAGTCCTCAAGAGGCAATCAAACTTCTGCCTTATATTCTGATAAAGCTAAGGTCAAGGACAAGTCAAAGAATAGGAAGAATGAAGATGAAGGAAGCTCTTTCCAAGCAAACTTTGCAGGTAGAGGAAGAGCTAGAGGAAGAGGCAGAAGTGGAAAGCAAAGCAGGGGGAGATTCCAATCATCTCAACCTTGCAACATATGTGGCTTATCTAACCATACTACTGAAGAATGTTTCAGGAACCCGAGGAACTCAAGAGGAAGAGGATTCAATAGAGGTGGCTATGGATCAAATAGAGGCAGATACAATGGAGGCTACAACAACAACAACTACTACAACAACAATTACAACAACAACAACAACTATCAAAGTGGCCATAGAGGAAGAAGAGATTACAATAACTATGCAAAGGACCAAAGTCAAGAAGATTCATTATTGATTATGAATCTATCAGCGAAGAAGGGTAAGGATGATGATCACATATTTTACATTGATTCGGGATGCTCGAACCATGTAGCAGGAAATGTGGCTTTACTTTCTGATTTGGAAGATCCTCATAACAAGCATGAAGTGCAGACAGGAGATGACACAAAGCATTCAGTGGAGAAGATAGGTAATGTGAAGACATCAGATGGGAATATGAGCCTCTTAAGCAAAGTCTTGTATGTCCCTACAATTACCAAAAATTTAATAAGTGTTGGACAGATTGTTGAAAAAGGATTGCAGGTTAGATTCAATCGATTTGGAGCATATGTTGAAGACCCAAGGCAAGGCTTTCGAAGGATCGCCAAAGGAGAAAAGACAAGAAGGCTTTTCACTTTTGAAGTGGAAGATACAAAGAACATAGCTTTGTTTAGCTATGGATCTCAAACTCTAACAGAGTTGGAGATATGGCACAAAAGGCTTGCTCACATTGGTGAGAGGACACTCAAACAGATTTGCAGGGACCAAAGTGTACTTGGTTTGCCTAATATCACAAGGCAACACATGATTTATAAGTGTGAAGCTTGTCAACTCGGCAAGGCTCATAGACAACCTTTCAATAAGAAAGGATATATGTATCAAAATCCTTTGGATCTAGTGCACACAGATGTGTGGGGTCCAAGTAAGGAGCCATCTATATCAGGCTCAAGATATTATGTGTCTTTCATAGATGATTTCTACAGCCACATATCTCATAAATAGACTTCCATCTAAGTCACTAGATGGAACCACTCCATATGAAATGTGGAATGGAAGAAGACCTAGTCTAGAGCATTGCAAAATCTTTGGATGCTTAGCCTATGCTCACATTCCTTCTCAAGTAAGAGGGAAATTGGATCCCAAGGCAGAGAAGTGTGTATTCATTGGTTATGATCAAAACCAAAAAGGATATAGATTGTACAATCCAACCAATAAAGGATTTTCTGTGAGTAGAGATGTAATTTTTGATGAAAACAAATCATGGTTTGATGATGACAGGAAAGTGAAGCTGCCGTATGACTTGGATGAAGATTTTCCATCACTTCAACCAAAGGAGCCAAAGCAGATTGAAGAAAGTGATTCGGAGATTGACCTAGAAGACTTGGAAAGACTAAAGCTATGGAAGAACAAAGGTAAAGCAAAGATGAAGGATGCTACATATGGACCCGAGAGCTCACATCAACCACTTAGAAGGTCTTCGAGGGAGAAGAAGAAACCAGAGAGGTTTGGTTATGATACTTCTTTGGTCACGAAGCACTCAATCTACATTGCAAAGGATTCAACCAATGAAGAGCCTACCACATTCGAAGAAGCACAAAGCAAGAAAGCTTGGAGAGATGCAATGGATGAAGAAATGGAAGCCTTGAAGGAGAATGACACTTGGGAGCTTGTACCTAACAAGCCATCTATGAAGATAATCGGATCTCGATGGATATACAAAATCAAGAGGAATCCAGATGGAAGTATAAATAGACACAAAGCAAGGTTAGTTGCTAAAGGGTTTGCTCAAACCCATGGTATTGATTATGAGGAGACTTTCTCTCCTGTTACAAAAATGCCTACAATTAGGGTTCTCATTAGTCTTGCTGCATCTAGAAATTGGAATCTTTATCAACTTGATGTAAAGAATGCTTTCTTGAATGGATGGATTTCTGAGGAAGTGTATATGGCACAACCTCCTGGATATGAGGATGCACATCATCCTAACTATGTATGCAAACTAAAGAAAGCTTTGTATGGATTGAAGCAAGCTCCAAGAGCTTGGAATTTCAGATTGGTGACTTATTTGCAGGACCAAGGATTCAAAGCTAGCAAGGCGGATACCTCTTTGTTCATAAAGAGGAATGGATCTGAAGTGATCTATTTATGTGTGTATGTTGATGATATTATTATCACAGGCAATGATCTTGAAGGAATCAAACAGGTAAAGAGTCAAATGAAGGAGGAGTTCAAAATAAGTGACCTCGGACCACTCACTTATTTTCTTGGATTGGAGTTGATCTACATAGATTCAGGTATATACATCACAGAAAGGAAGAATGTCCATGACATGCTCGTCAAGTTCAAGATGGAAAATACCAAGTGTTCAGGTACACCTATGGAGCAAAATCATAAGCTTAGTGCTTATGAAGGAGAGCCAATTGAAGACATGACAAGCTATCAAAGCTTGGTTGGAAGTTTGAACTATGCAACACTCACAAGGGTGGATATATGCTATAGTGTTAGCATATTGAGTCAGTTTATGCATAAGCCGAGAAGACCACATATGGAAGCGGCCAAGAGATTCCTCAAGTACCTAAAGGGGACCATGAATGAAGGTTTGTTCTATTCATATACTTCAGATATTGAGCTAAAGGTCTACTCAGATGTAGATTGGGCCGGATATAAAGATGATAGAAGAAGCACATCAGGGTATATATCATTTGCAGGTTCAAAAATCTTTCTTGGTCATCGAAGAAGCAACCAACCGTGGCATTATCTTCTACTGAAGCAGAATATAGAGGTTTGGCTAATGCAACTCAAGAAATCATGTGGTTAAAGTCTTTGTACACAGATCTTGGACTTCATTCTTCAACACCTCATATTTTTGGTGACAACACAAGCTCACTACATCTAGCAGCTAATCCGGTATACCATGCTAGAACCAAGCATATTGAAGTCCACTACCATTATGTAAGGGAGAAACTAATGAGCAAGGATATTCAACTATCCTATGTCTCTACAGATATGCAATGTGCAGACATGTTGACTAAAGCTCTTGATGGTACAAAGTTAAGTAGATTCAATTTGATGATTGGCTTGCAGGAAATCAAGGACAATTGAAGACTTATTTGAAGGCCAAGCATGTTAGGCTTGAGGGGGAGCTGTTGGTGCATTTTACCCAAGCCTACATGCTTGATATATTTGATATCATCCTCATTTGTAAGTCACATGAGTAGTCATGTGAACACCTCTTGTAAAAGAGTTCATTTTTATCTCTTGTATTTGAAAAAAGAAAAAGGAAAAGGATGGCTTACCTCATGCATGATGTAAAAGAAATTTTGTGGCTCTAACTACCAAAACCCACGACTTTTTGAGCTGAGGGAATATCTCCTAACTTTGGGGATCACTTTTAGGTGGAGCCATTCAAATTCGAATTCAAAACTCCCTCCAAGAATAGCTATAAAAGGAGCAAGAAGGAAGAGGCGATTAGCAAGCCTTGTACGTGACCACTTCATGTCATTTTGTAGAGATTGAAGAGCTTACTCCATAGCTCTATCATTCTACTCCCATTGTGCAAAGATTCATTGCCAATGTGATTGTAATCATATATGAATTTATACATTTATCATCATTCACTTCTCTGTTTTGTTCTCTGCTATACTCACTCAGAGTAGTACCTTCAAAAGGTCATATCTCGAGTTATACTGATCCTTTTTCCGTGATTTAACATGCGTTGGATAGCTCTTACTGTCTAAGTTTCTGCATATCAATTTGCAAAGTCACTGGAGTTATAATTTTGGATATATCTGCATTTTACTGCTCACTGGTCTATCTCTGCAGCTCAGAAATTGATGAAACTTGTTCTCAGTGTCTAATTCCTACCAGGTTGAGAGCACTGTTCATTTTTTCCAGCAGGTGTATGTCCAAAAATAGCAAGTTTTGGGAGCTAGTCATTTCGCAACTAGTCTGTCTTGACTTAAACTTTTGGGATACATGTTCCAAAGTACTTGGCTGATATTTTGGTGGATTTAGGAAGCTTAAAGGGTGTACTAATCAACTCTGAAGTCTCAGTTGGCTGGTGTGAAGCTGGTTGTAGCAGCACCAACTCATCTTTGGATTGCATCCACCATCTCTCTTCACAAAAATGTCATTCAACATGGAGAGACCCACACATAGCTCAGGTACTTCCTATTTACAGACACCAGAAGGTCCTTATAAAACACAATTGGAGTATATCAGGACCAATCAACTAGGTGCATGCATCTATGAGGATGGTCTAAGACGATCAGTGGTCCAACTCAAAACTCCGCATCAACCCTTTGGACTGGAACACCGAGTGGTCAAGTTCGAACAGGGTTCATACATTGATAAGGAAGGAACCATGTATGTGGTTACCAGCCAACCAAATAGGACAGATGAGTTAGGAAACATCATTCCTGAGAATGAGCTAGGAGATCTGGAGCAAGGAGACCTAGGACGAGAACCCAAGACCCCTAAAGGTAAGTCAGTTTTGACTAGAGTGATCACTCCAAAATGGATTCCCCAAGACAACAAAAGCATTGAGCTATTCTTGAATAGATAAACAGAGGAAGCCTTTTGGAGATTCAGGCTAGATCAACCCAACCTAGTAGTCACCATCTATGAATTCAAGGATCCGGAGATACCAGGGAAAGTTGTCTATCTAGATCACACATTAGAGAAAGTGTTCTTGGTAACAGAGCAAGATAAGCATGCATACACTTGGCAAGGTGAATCAATTTTCCCTCCATCGAGATTTAGTGTTTCCCATGGTCTCCAAGGAGCAGGATCATCCAAGGCTCATGAAACCCAAAAGGAAAGAACTAGAGAGTGACCCGAGGTAAGCTTTGCACACACTGTGGGTAGAGACAGATCAGGACATGAAGGTGAAAGACCTGAAAGGGAGAGACATAGAGCACATAGGTATCAGAGAGATGAACATGATTTTCCATTGCCTAGACCATGAGAACACTCAAGAACCCTTAGACCCTCTCAAGTGGTTAGGACAATGAAGAACTACTTTAATGGTTGAGGAGATCCTTATGACCATGTCGCCGAGTTCAAGCAAGTGTTAAGAGCTGAACAAGTTGAGGACTCGTTCACCCAGTTTGAGGCATTTGGTTTGACTCTTAAGGGTACTGCCTTAGCTTGGTTCCAACCCTTGAGCAGTCACAATTATCAGAACATAGGTCAACTGCTAGAAGAATTCATTGTAGAATTTTCCAAGAGTGGCATCAGGCATAACACATCATCCTTGATCCACAGCTTCAAGCAGACACCCCAAGAAACAATGCGACTTGCAGGAAGACATTTCAGATAGTACATAGAAAGGTGCCCTATTCCAGAGTTACCCACAACAGCCAAACAAGTTGCCTTGTTTTTAGATGGTTTATTGAGCACAAAGTTAAGGTCATATGTGTACTTGAAAGAGCCTAGATCCATAGAAGAGTGTGTGCGGATATGTATTGACATAGAAGACAACTTAGGTGAGGAGTTAGAATTGTCCAAACTCTATAAGGACTCGGATAGTTCTATTAGTCATACCTCTAGAGCCTCCAATGACATAGATGAGATAGCTGAGCAGGTTGCTAAGAAGCTAGGAGTTCAAAATAGACAAACACCAAGGGTCACCTCATTGAGGTGATGTTACAATTGTGGAGGAGACCACATGGCTAATGTTTGCCCAGTGATGGCTCAGCCCCAAGGAAACCCTAATGCTCTCTATTGCACCATTGAGAGGAAATACACGAATCATACGGCTCAAGATTGTCCATACAATAGGCAGGCTGTCAGACAAAATTATCAACAACCTTACCAGCAGGGTAGGTATCAGAATCAATACCAACAACCATATTATAGGCCACAACAACAATATCAACCTCAATACCAGCAGCAATATCAGGCACCAAACAGGCCACAACCAATCCTAGGAAACCAATCACCAGCTCCTGCCAATGTGATTCTAGTCAAGTATGCAATGACAGAGGAAAACCTTAATAGAGCATTGGTACCAATAACTCCGCTACTCTTAGAAAATGACTCTCATGCTCATAATTCAAACTATTCCCATGAAGGTAGTCCACATGGTTATTACACAGAGTCTCCTCATCATAGTGAGACCTATTCGTATCAATATGAGGCACCACCTATGGAACAAAATTGGGAGCCAGAATACTCCAATGTCATGTACACAAATCCCAACACCAGGCCCCAATTGAGACAAGTAAGACCACAAGCCCCTAGAGGACCATGTTTTAGATGTTAGGGCGACCATTTCATTCGTGAATGTCCCCACTCACTCACTCCAAGACAAGGACAAAATGTCACAATACAAGGCTTTTTTCTTGAGTGCGAAAGGAACATCTTCCAAGAGATAGGAATTCCTCTAGTGCACCCAAGGTTACACCCATCAATGTGGTAGGCTTAATGGCAGATTCAAGTTCAAGTAGTAGTAACGTGGCTCCTGTACATGCAGTTACTAGGGCACAATCTTTAAAACAGGATAGACTAGCTGAGCAATCAGAGCCAAGTGACTCAGGAGAGCCTAGCAAAAGGAAAACAAGAACATGGAAAGATACCAGGGAGAGAACCAATCGTAAGTGGAGTAAAAATTTATCTGAACTAGAAGAAACCTTAAAAGACACAAAAACAAAAATAGAAGACATTGCATCTCAAAGCCCCTCGCATGCCAAAACTCCATCCACACCACCTCATTCCACCTCACTGACCATTGTAAATAGACCGCAACCAGGGTCTGTTCTTGCAGATCCAACCCCAAAAGGCTTGGACATGATGTTCAAGGCCTACCAGGCTCGACTTCAAGAAGGGCCAATAGCTACAAACCTGGACAAGAGTTACCCAAGAGCAGATTTAGAGATTGAACGGACGAAAATGTGCATGAAAATGGTAGAGCTAGCTCAGGCTATGCTTGAAACCAGTCAACAGTTCAATCAGACAAACTCTATCAAACCAGATTTGCATTTCCACATCTTACTAAAAAGATTAGAGCAGTTGGTGAAGAAGCTGCAGGTTTCTTTACCTCCACAGGCTCAACCCATTGTTGAAAGAGAGATTTCACCACAAATGAAAACTTATGTTCTTGATTCCATCTATGAGGGAGCACCTCTTTCAATTCAACAATACTCTTAAGAGTTCTTGCAAAAAATACAAGAGGAGAAATGGGCCAAGGAGAAGGGTAATCCCCCTCCTATTCTTGAAGTTGATGACCTTCATGATCAATTTCCCCAAGACATTCCGTCTATCTACAGAGACCAAACAGAGCACCAAGAAGATGAAAGATTAGATTTTGAATCTAATTATTTACAAGACTTGCCAAAATTCTCAGGCCCATGGGAATCTGAATCTTTTCAGATCGGAGCTCCCACAATATTGGTAAGAAACGAAGATTCAATGGTTCCAAGAAACACTGAGGTCATGAAGAACACTAAGGTTCAATGTCATCTCACTGTAGAAGAGCTGCTCAAAGCAAAACCTGAGCTATGGAATCATGTGAAGGATCAGGTTCCAGAACTTGATTCCAATATGCCAAAAGCAAGCTCTAAGAAAAAAGTTCTAGAGATACCTCTCGATAACATAGGGGACATGAGTGAAGGTGAAGAAGGTAATAGTTATCTTCCCATCACCTACCAAGGTTACACAACCAAAGCAACCATAGATTCAGGTGCAGGTGTTGCTATTGCGACCACCTCCTTGTGGAAGCGATGGGGCAAACCCACATTAAGAACAGCTAGAATGAAGCTTCAAATGGCCAACGGTCATTTTGAAAGCCCTCTAGGATTGCTAAAAGGGATAACTCTAACCACTTGTAGTGTAGAGTTTGAATACAGATTTGCTATATGTGACTTTGAGAAAAATAATGTCTATGAGATGATCCTAAGAAGAACCTTCCTATGACAATTACAAATAGTACAGGATTGGGAAACCAACTCCTTGTACTTACAACAGTTAGGGGTCACAACCAAGGTCAATTTGAAGGATTACACCTTCAGAGATGTACCACCCCTACAGTGGAATCCTATCCACAAAGCAAAAGAAGATTCAATCTCTGTGCATTCTGGAAGTTCACCTGATCCATCATGGCTGCATGAAGATACTCACTTATGGATGTGCAAAATTGCAGAGGAAGAGGAAAAGCGCCTAAAAGCGAGAGAAGAAGGAACTTCTCCAGGAGGTAGACCAATTAAAGACCTAGCCTATACACCGATGATATTTCCGGATGAGGAATTTGAGCCTCACGGCTGGGCAGAAATTCTAGCCACCATGGACATTGTTGTTAATGAAGAACAATGGATACCTCATTGTGATGAGGAGGGTTATGATATTTCAGTGTTCATGTGTCAACCCTTTCTAGAAGAATGCGAACCTAGTGATGTCATAGAAGAAGAAGAAAAGGACGATGATCTAGAGTCCATTGTGATGGATAGTTGCTTTAATTCAGAAAAGCACTATCTAGAAGATGTTAGAGTATTTACTCAAAAAGAAGAAGAGCCTCTCACAAGTATTAAAACTGTAAATTCAAAGGTTGGTAGTGAAGGAGGTCAAAAAAAAAAGAAAAGAAAAGAAGTGAAACAAGAAGAGGAGGAATCATTGTTTGAGGTACCAAAAAATTTCAAGAAATATGAAGTTGAAGACCGAAAAATTTTGGTACGAATGCCTAAGAGAGAGGCCATTATAGGAGAATCATATGATAATAAAGAAAAGACCAAAAATATTGTAGTGACCATTGAAGAGAATGAAGAGAGATGTACATACATAGGAGATGACCTAAGTGCAAAAGAAGAAGCAGAGCTTGTAGCTCTATTAAGGGAATATAGGGATGTGTTTGCATGGCACTATAGAGACTTGAAGGGAGTAGATCCAAGAATTTGCTCTCATATTATCCCCATGACCTCTGATGCCAAGCCCACCAAACAGAAGCCCTACACATATAATGACACTTATGTAGCTAAAATCAAAGAAGAAATTGATAGGTTGATTGAAGCTGGATTTACCTATGAGATTGAGCATATTGAATGGGTGTCCCCCAAGTTGTAGTGGTGCCCAAGAAGAATGGAAAATTGTGAGTGCGTATTAACCTTAAAAACGTTAATGCTGCTACGATTTGAGATAGTTATCCGCTTCCAATCACCGAACATCTATTGGAGCGTGTTGCAGGCAAGGAAGTTTACAGCTTCCTTGATGGATTTTTAGGTTACAACCAACTATCCATCACCCCAGAAGATCAACACAAAACGGATATTGCTACAGAATGGGGAATCTTTGCATTTCGTGTGATGCCATTTGGGCTCACCAATGCACCTGCAACATTCCAAAGGCTTATGTGTCATGTCTTCAAAGAGTTCTTGCGAAAGAACTTGGAAGTATATGTGGACGATTTATGTGCTCATTCCCAAGTAAGAAGATACCACATCCCTGAGCTTAGACAAATCTTCAACAAGTGTAGAGAATATCAAGTGTGTCTGAACCCACAGAAGTGTGTGTTCATGGTACGACAAGGTAAAATCTTAGGTCACATTGTTTCTAAGAATGGAATATAAACAGATGAGGACAAAGTAAGAGCCATAGCGGAGCTGCCCAAGCCAAGAAATGTTTAAGAGGTACAAGGCTTTATGGGGCATTGTGGATATTATCGTAGGTTCATACACATGTATGCGATCATAGCTAAACCTCTTTATGCCTTGTTGACAAATTTTGAGTGGAATGATGAATGTAAAGAATCCTTCAATGAGCTAAAAAGACATTTGTGCTCAGCACCAATACTGATCACTCCTTGGAATAAACCATTCCATGTCCATGTAGATGCATCGAATCATGCAATAGGCTGTGTGCTAGCACAACCCACAGGTGAAGGAAACCTAGATTTGCCGATAGCATATGCTAGCAGGCAATTGAACACTACTGAACAAAACTATACCACAACTGAGCGAGAACATTTAGGCATGGTATATGTTGTGAAGAAGTTTAGACACTATCTATTGGCCAACAAGTTCAAGTTTTTTACTGATCACCAAGCGTTATTGTATTTTGTCGATAAACCTTGCAATACAGGACGCTTAGTAAGATGGTTTCTCTTACTACTGGAGTACGATTTCAAAGTGGTAGTTAGGAAAGGTAGAACCCTCCTCAGGGTGGATCACCTTTCTTGCATCACTTCAGGAGAGTCACCAGAAGGAGTGTCTGATGAATTGCCCGATGCTTATCTCTTCAATTTAGAAGTTGTTCCTAAATGGGCAAATAAGTTGGTACCTATCCTAACCTTCAGACCTGCAAATAAGAACGTAAAAACAAACAAGGAAGAAATTGTATGATCACAACAATATCAAATACTAGCAGGAAGTATGTACAAGCAACATATAGAGGGTGTACTAGCTTGTTGTGTCGAGGATGATGAACATACTAGTTGGTTGCAACAACCCCATGATGGATTGCTAGGAAATCACTACTCTAAACAAGAACATTGCAAAATCTGAAATGTTTAGGAGTGTATTGGCCTAGCATGGATAAAGAATCTCATGAATGGATCAAGAATTGTTCAGTGTGCCAGAATAGACCCCTAGTAGAGCATGCGACTCTTTATCACGTATCATTAATTCCAAATTGGAGTGCTCCATTGGTAGAATTCATGAGATTGGGAACATTACCCAATGAGGCTAGTCTAGCAAGAAAATGGAGCATGGAGCAAGAGGCTCAAGACTATGCCTTAGTAGGAGACAACCTATACCGAAGAGGCAAAGATGGTTATCTAAGATTGTGCATTCATGAATCAGATTATTTGAAAATCTTAGAAACTGCGCCTAGCGGTGGTGTAGGTGGACACTTTGGTCCTGACAGAGTAATTAAGACTATCCTATTTTCAAGACTTTGGTGGCCCACTCTTCATATGGATGCACATAGCTATGTGAAGAAATGCGACACATGCCAATGCCACCCCATTTCAGATGGTCTTTGGATAGAATGTTGTGCTATCATCGGACTTCCTAATCCCAACCTTAAAATTAGCATAAGAGCATGGGTGGAATGGACATGAATTGTCCTCTAGGATCTTTGATCTAGAACGCTTAGGTGAGATGAGGCTACGAGCGGCAGTAGGCATCTATGCTACAAAGAAAAGACAAAAGGCATACTTTGATGCACACATCAAAGATAAAGGATTGAAAGAGGGAGACCTAGTGCTGGTTTATACGTGAAAGCAACACGCTCAAAAATTGGAGAAACGAGGATATGGACCCATGATCATTAATAGAATTTCCACTAGTGGTGCGGTTCAATTGGCTACTTTAGAAGGTGATATCTTGTCAAACTATATAAGTGGTTGTCGAGTCAAGTTATATTAAGAACCTCTTATAGAGGATATGCTCATGAGACTCAACATAGCTAAGAAGCGAAAAGAAAAGGAGTTAAGGGTTAGAGAAGAAGCATAGGCAGAGGCTAGAGAGCGCATAAGGCGAAATAAGTTAAGACGACTAGGCCTATATGTCAATCCAAAAGCCCCAAAATATCACATGGACATGTGCCAAAAATCGAGCATAATTACTCCTCGCATAATCGATCGACGTCCCTTTGTGACCGTAGAGGTAGGACGAGGACAAGAGTGTAAGGACGGTGAGAGCCTTGGTTGACTCAGGTGAAGCAACTAGTGCAGTTAGACTTTCATACTGCCAAGACCTACAATTGGACATCAAGCCCATAGAAGCCTATCTCATAGATTGGGAGGTGTGGAAACCCCTTGTTTGGGTGAGGTGGAACTTCCCATCTACCTTCAAGATGTTCCAATGAAAGTCAAAATGCTAGTGTGTCACAATGAGGACCTCATAGAGCCACTTGTTTTGGGCTAAGACTGGATTTATGACCATGCAGTCAACTTGAACCTAAGAAGTCGACTTCTTCAAGTTTGGGTACAGGAACAATGCATCACATTAGAATTATAGAATTGCATGCTCACAAATCCATATGTCACACATTCTCTTAGTTCTTCTAGGGCAAATCTTAGCAAAAAAGATGTTGTATGTGTCGAAAGCTCTATGTTCTAGAAGAACTCAATCATGGAAGAACTGCCTCAAACACAAGAGGACTCCTCCTCTCATGTAAGGACTAATGCCAAAACCACCACTCAACCACAAGGGCAGAAAAACTATACGAGAAAAAGGCTATATCAAATAGAAAAAGAGATCTCAAGAAGAAAGTACTTATGGGCATGAAACAGATATGGGTACGAAAAGGAGAGCAACCACCAGCCTTGCCAACAAAGTTTCCCCTCAGGCAAGCCAACCATATGAAGACAAGAAACACGCAACCAGGACCACCTCAACCAAAAGATCTCCGACAAATCTGGGTGCCTAAGAAATTAGCTGCAGCTCAACAAGGGCGATTACAGATGTGGGTACCCAAACAACTCTTACAAGAGAAAAGGGTAAGAACAGAGCACAAAGACCAAAAGAAGATAAACTCAACCCTTCGGCAAAACTAAGAAGACAATCATCAAGGATATGGGTTTGGAAGCCTAAGGTACCAGTAGCACCCACATCACCAAAGAACGAACCACTCCAGATACAAAATCTAGGCAACCAACTAAAGATGAAGAAGTCAACAAGGACTTGTATGCAGCCCAACATTGTTTTGAAATGGGTCCCTAAAATCAGTTGTCCTTTTGACACCCAAGGGATACCTCCAACAAGGGTGGCATCAACATCTGCAAGACCATTGAAAGCCTCGACGTGCAACAACCATGTGCCTTTGGCATAACCTTCTCTTTTGCACCATTCAAGTCATGCACTTCCAAAGTATACATCGATATAGGGCCACATTACACGGCCATGCATAGACACAATTGAGAATCCTAGGCACATGAGGCACACTTGACATATGTAAAATATTTTATTGTTACTAACCTCTTTCTTCTTGTTTTGTGACACTGCTCCCCAAAAAAAAAGAAAAAAAAGAAAAAAAAAGAAAGAAAGAAAGAAAGAAAGAAAAAAACAATCGTGCATACGAAGAGATGAAGATCAACGAACCTTTCACCATGGTAAGAATTGCCCACTTTAGCAACCCTATAGCCATGATAGAGTAGGAAACCTCTTGGTCGCATACCCTTGAGCACTTAGCTCAAAACCCCATCTTTCGCACCATAGTTCTCCCAATTCATTCCCCAAGTATGCATGCATAGGGCCACATTACAAGGCCATGCACAAGGAACATATTTTGTTCAACCCATGCACTAATGCACTTACCCATCATCCATTATGGGTTACAAGTACTTTGCATGATAACTATGAAAGCCATCTTTGGAAGAACCAACGAACATCCAGGTGACAACAACAAGAGCAAGGAAGCAATCGACCATTGAGAGTTGCTCATAATCAACATTGACCACCTCTTTTGACCAACTAGCAATTTTGGAAAGTTCAACAATACACTCTCATGCTGGAATCAAGGAACAAGTATACATAGACGGATTAAACATGAAGAACGAGACAAGCTACCCCGCTATATGTGGAGGACAGACCGCATGAGGAACTCTACCTCTCAAAGTACTACATGAACCAACCACTACAACAAGGGTTTGTCAGGGACGACAGACTCTAGAGGGGGGAGTGTTGAAGCTCAAGGTCAAGCACGAGGAGTGAAGATGTGGGCACACAAGAAGAAGGAGCACATAGGGAGCTCCAAGGAGCACATGTCAAATTTCAAGAAGACATCCCTATAAAAATAGTGATTTTCATCACTAAAAACCATTGTAAATACCACTTCCATTTTTGCAACTCCGTTTTGTTCAAGCCGAGGAGTCCTCGAGCTTGAGGAGTATTAGAAGTATCATCATACCAATTTTCATAATTTTTAGACTCCGTTTGAGCCCTCAAATAAGCCCTAGAACCTAATTTTTAACTAGGCCAGACACTAGGTATGGACAGGGCCAAAACTACTCAAAAAACTATAAAAAGGGTTGGAGAGCTCATTTTTGAGGCTAGTTGGTGGTAGATTTGAGCTTTGTAAGAGAGTTCTTTTGTAATCGAAGCTTTCCATTGTTCCACTCTTTGCTCTTACCTTGTGCGTGTGTGTGTGTATGTGTGTGCATGCTTGTGTGCTTTCACTCACGCACTTGTGCCATCACTTGCTCACAGTCTTCATACCGGTCCTCACATCTCCACGTATTGACATTTATGAGGTGAAGCTCCTCACATTGGTACTTGCTATTGTGCTAGAGTGACAGCAGTCCATGCACATTGGTGGAAATGTATTGCAGGGATGTCCTATACTCCCCTTCTATCACCAACATGAGCTTGACCAATGGCATAGAGCTATGCATATCTTTTGATGCCATCATAGGTGAAGGGATTTGGTGTGCAAAAGAAGAGGAGCAAGGAGGAGATGGAGGGAGAGAGAAGAGAGGAGAGATGTGCGCACATGTGTGGGAGCTTCAAAACCCACATAATGATCTCTCTTGAGGTAATGCACTATATATGATGTATATATATAAATCTAGGGGTAAGGTCACATGATCCTTACATTCTCAACAATCTCCCACTTAAGGTTCAATGTGACCATAAGTGGTAACACATACAAAGAATGATGTAGGACTATACAATAATGTACACGAAGAGTTCGGATCTCAACCCATACAGATCAGCCTGCACAAACTACCTCAAACAAGGTGTATCCATGCACCTCAAACAGCTCTAGACTCATATCAATAAGAGTCGAGCTCACATATAACTGATGCAAGAACTGATGAAGTTCTTGTAAAGCTCCCACTCTCTCTATGCCTGTGTCAATCATTGATGGACTGACAACTCCAAGTGCAAATGCTCCAATAGCAATTGCAATATCTGGTCTCGCGCATAACAACTCGTACATCAGACTCTGGAATGCTAACGAAACATGTGCTATCCAAGCTAACCTAAGCATATCAACCATGCCTATATCCAAGGCATCTAAAGCACTATCATCAATACCAACATGTCCTAATATATCTATGTCAACATCTAGCATGAGCGAATCCAAGAATGACTGCATGATCGTTTACTGATCAACATCTAAATTAGTCATCCTCTCAACCAAGGGTGTGTCTAGCTGCGCATCTCAAGAGACTAAACTGCTCTATCATACACCGTGTACCATGAGAGCTATCTTGCTCTACCACACCAAGTGTGTGATCATGCTCCACATGAGCTAGTCACACAACATCAACACCAAGGTCAAAGTGATGATCACACTCTAACTGAGTATAATCACAATGCTCTACACAAGCACCCAAATCATGCTCTAAAGAATCCAGTTAATCATTCAATGTGTGCTCCATAAGAGCATCCCTGTGATCAGCAAAACCGTGCTCTACATAAGCATCATGAGCATCCAAAACATGCTCTATATGTGCATCCATCTGAGCATCTGAATCTTGCCATACATGAGCATCATGAATGTCAATAGACATATGTGTAGGTAGACAAAATGAGACATGACAAGTCTCACATCGCACATGATGGAGAGTGTTAATCTCCAAAAGAACAACCTACTCTTGAAATTAGAACACCTCTATATCAAGAGTAAGTCAAAACCTTCTCCAATTTTAGAAGATCAATACTCAATTATCAAGATTTTGAAAAATCTGTGAAGATGATGACTCTACAGAAAGTCTGCTGCACTTATTTTTCTCATTGACCTATCAATTGTGTAAAGTTTTTGATAAAGCTTTGCACAAGGTTTTGTCTATAGATTGCGCACCTTCTCCAAGTTGAATTACTCCAAAAGTTTCAGTATAACTTGAGAAATGAACTCAACAAGTTACCTATGTCTAAAACTGTCACCCTATAGAGTCGACTTTGACACCTGCAACTTCTAAGACATGGTTCTCCAAGAGTAGAACTCGTTTAAGCAAATGATCTTAGCCACAAGTAGCTTACCTTCCAACTTAAAGATTGAATGCTTGCTTGCTCAAAACTTTAAACTATAGAAGGAGAATTGATCAAAACATTGACTTTGAATTTTGCGCCTCCTGCAACCTCTCTTCTTCCATTTACACATGTAAATGTTCCTACACTCAATTCTCTCAGCCTGATCACAATTAGAAGCTGAAAATTTGTACAGAGGTCAATCACCTATAGACTTAGACTTGTACAAAAGCATTTCACAAAAGATCTAGCATAGAAGGAGAAAACTCAGAAACATCGGGCACAAATTTCTTTCATTTCTGGAGGAGTTTACAACTGAATGATGAGAGAGAGTTCAACTAACTTCTAAGATGTCTAATAACTCCTACAACTCTTGACTACTCTATTCTCATGCTCTCTCATACTTGCCCCGACATTTTCCATAGTATATATAGACAAAAATTTACAAACTTATGACTAATCAAAGACATAAGTAAGCTGACTCTAAATTAATGTACATATGTGTACAACTCTTTATCCTCTGAATATGAACTTCTTCCATGCTTCATAAGTTGGTCTTTTCTTCAGTCCTTGACTTCCAAAGCTTCAATTGTTGATTGCCCTGCACCAACAGCTCCCCCTCAATCATCAATTGAGGTTTTCTCTATCTTCTTTATGTCTGCCATGTCTTTGAACTTCTGTAGCTTTGGTCCATCCAAGCTTTTGGTAAGCATATCAGCTATCTGATCTTTAGATGAAGTATGTATGACTTCAATCTCTTTGTCCATACCTTCTCTCTTAGAAAGTGATATTGAATCTCAATGTGTTTAGTCCTGGCATGAAACACAGGGTTAGCAACTAAATACAATGAACTCATGTTATCTCCATATATGATATGTGTACTCTGTATAGTGTCAAAATTCTTCATCAGAGTCTTAACCCATATCACTTCCTTTGCAGCTTCAACCATGCCTTTGTACTCTGCTTCTGTAGATGACAAAGCAATTGTGTGTTGCTTCTTTGAACACCAAGAGATCAACTTATCTCCCACATAACACATGTATCCATAGGTTGACCTTCTATCATCAGGATTACCTGCCCAATCTGCATCACTATATATTTTGATATTTGTATCTGATGTAAAACCATAATACAAACCCTCTTTGAGTGTACCCTTAATGTACCTCAACACTCTTTGACCTGCAATCCAATGTTCTTTCCTAGGACAATGCATGAATTGGGACAAAACTCCAACTGCATATGATAAATCAGGCCTAGTTAATGTAGCATAGATAAGACTACCAACCAAACTTTGATATAGCTTCATATCCTTAAATTCTTCTCCACCATATCTGCTCAATTTGTGATTCACCTCCATTGGAGTAAGTGCTACCCTACAATCATTCATTTTAAACTTGATTAACAAGTTCTTCAAATACCTTTCTTGAGTCACATACACTCCATGTTGAGTGTATGAAATCTCCATGCCCAAGAAATATGACAAGTCTCCCAAATCATTGATTTTGAACTCTTTCTCCATTTGCTTCTTTAGGCTTTGAATGCCTTTCTCATCTGTACCTGTAAGAATTATATCATCAAAATATATGCACATATAAATGAACCCACCATCACTTGCTTTAACAAGCAAGCTACTATCTGCCTTAGATACTTGAAATCCAAGTTCTTTCAAGAACTTTACAAGTCTATAATTCCATGCCCTTGGGGCCTGCTTCAACCCATACAAAGCTCTCTTGAGCTTACATACATGATCTGGATACCTTCCATCTCTGAATCCTTGAGGTTGCTCCATGAAAACATCATCTGAAATGTAACCATTTAAAAAAGCATTCTCTACATCTAATTGACATAATTTCCAACCTTTACATGCAGCAATGGCTATGAGTGTCCTGATGGTTGTCATCTTTGCCATAGGACTATAAGTCTCATCATAATCAATACCATATGTTTGAGCAAACCCTTTTACAACAAGTCTAGCTTTGTACCTAGACACACTTCCATCTGCAAATCTCTTTGCTTTGTAGACCCACTTGCATCCAATGATTTTCTGACTATTTGGTTTAGGAACCAAATCCCATGTCTGATTCTCCATCAATGCATCATATTCTTCCTGCATAGCTTTCTCCCAATTTTCCTTACCTTTTGCCTCTTCATATGTAGAAGGGTCTTCATCTGCCTTTATCATGTAAGCATAATCTTTGGTAGCCAAAAAAGAAGTATCATAGCTATACCTTGTAGGTTGCCACTTGTGTCTTGATGACCTTCTAAGTTCTCCACTCCTTGAGGTTTCTGGTTCTTCACACTCAGGATCAAATCTTGGCATTTCTTCAACTTCAACCTGCACTTCATTATTCTCCTCTTCATCAAATATCTGAACCGTTGACTTACCCTTCTTTTGACTAACAACTTCTTCATCACCTGTATTAATATTGATTGTACCTGCATACCAAGTACCTTGCTCATCAAATGTAACATCCTTAGACGCAATGAATTGCTTTGTGGATGGGCTCCACAATCTATAACCCATCTGCTTGTCATCATAACCAATGAACACATACTTTTCAGCTTTAGGTTCCAATTTGTGTCTTAATTGTGATGGCACATATGCATATGCCAAACATCCAAATACTTTGCAATGATCCAAGGTAGGTCTCTTACCCCACCATGCCTCATATGGTGTCATACCCTGCAAGGCTTTACATGGTAACCTATTAACCAAATAAGTAGCTGTATTTACAGCCTCAACCCACAAATAATTTGGGCAATTTTTCTCCTTCATCATTGACCTTGCAAACTCAACAAGAGTTCTATTTCTTCTCTCTGCTACACCATTTTGTTGAGGAGAGTACCTGCAAGTATTTTCCCTTTTTATATCTGCATTCCACAAGTAATCACTGAACTCTTTAGAAAAATACTCTCCCCCTCCATCTGACCTTAGTCTTTTCAATTTATGACCTGTAATTCTCTCTGCATACACATGATAGTGTTTGAATGTGTTGAATACTTCTGACTTATCTTTGATCACATATATAGTGATCCATCTGGTAGCATCATCAACATAAATCACATAATACCTTGAACCATTGATACTGAAATCCTGTGATGGTCCCCACACATCTGTGTGTACCAACTCAAGCTTCTCTGAATACATGAAACCATGCCTGGAGTAAGATTGCTTATGAGCCTTACCTAATTGACATGCCTCACATCTGTATGTCATATCTTGACCTGCAACATTAGGCAATCCAAGCACTGAACCATTGTTAATCATATCTTTGATACCTCTTTCATTAAAGTGTCCAAGCCTCTTGTGCCAAAGATCTAACTCAGAGATCTTATGTCCTCCATAAGTGAACAAGGCATGACCAACATTACCTTGAATCTTCAATGTGAACAACCTTCCTTCTTTTTTTCTTGAAACAATTTGTTTATACCCATTTCTAGGGTCTTCCACAAACACTCCTTCATTAGTGAATCTAACTTCATAACCTTTTTCAACAATTTGTCCTACACTTATCAGATTCTTAGGAATTGTAGGAACATACAAGACCTTACTCAATAAGGTGCTACCATCCTTAGCCTTCACTGATCCAATTGACTTCACATTGCGCTTTGTATTGTCACCTGTTTGAACAACATGATTAGATACCTTATTTTCCAAATCAGTCATCAATGCTATGTTACCACTCAGGTGATTGCTACACCCTGAATCAATATAGAAGACTCTTTGGTCTTCACTTTGCCTTTCACAAGTTGCATTCATTATCAATGTTGAATCCTCCTTCTGATCTGAAGCATAATTGTAGTAGGTATTATTGTATTGTTGACTTTGGAATCCTCTACCTGCATTTCTTCCAAAGTAACCCCTACTACCTCTACCTCTGAAATTACCTCTTTGATTTCTGCCACCTCTTCCTCTTGAATTAAAATTCTGATTATATCCACCATTACTCTGATTATTATGCCAACAATCATTAGCTAAATGATTTGTCTTACCACAAATCCAGCAAGCTTTGACTCCATCTTTATTATTCCTGCCTCTTCCTCTACCTTTGCCACCTCCTCTTCCTCTTAGGAAGTTGGCCTAACTAGTTGTGCCTTCATCTTCATTTGCTTGTTGCTTCCCTTTGCTATTTTTCTTCTTATCCTTTGAGTACATTGCATGACCTGTACTCTTATCACCTTCACCTTTGACATCCTGCTCAAAGGTTAACATATGTCCTAGCAACTGATTTAAGTCAGGAGTAAAATGATCAAGTGATAATTCAGTAGACAAAATGAATGGCTTCCATTTGTCATCACCTCTCAAACCTGTAAGGATTTGCCTTACCAATTTATCCTCCTCAATGTCTTCATCAACAGCTCCTAATGCATCTGCAATGTCCTTCATTCTGGTTACATAATCTAAGATGGATTGAGAGGCCTTCTTCTTGAATGTAGTAAATTCTGCCCACAAGGATGCCTTCCTAGACTTTGTGGTATTTTGGAAATGCTCCTCCAAAGCATTCCATATATCACTTGCACTTTCAAGACCTCTAATGTGAGGTAGCAAGTAGTCATTGACTGCCATATAGATAATGCTCCTAGCTTGAGCATCTCTCTTCATCCAATTCTTCAAATCTGACGATTCCTCCCTAGTTGGAACACTAGGATCTCTGAATTGTGGCTTTTCTTCTTCACCTGTTATGTAGGCTATCAAGTCTTTGCTCATTAGATGAGCTTCCATCCTCATAGACCATGCAGGATAGTTTTCTCTATCCAATTTCTCTATCTGAAGAGAATCTCCCATCTTTTCTTCACCTGTATATTGAATTCTTCAATCTTTATAAAGTATAAGGTTACCTTTACTTCAAATGACACTCCTTTTGAATTCCTTGATGTCGTATGATCTCCTTCGCAAGCTTTATCCTCAAGCTTTCACCTTTTGAACCTTTAAATGTTGAATTCTTTTCATCTGCAGCAGTCGGGACCCTCCTTCCTTCAATTTTGATGTTTCCTGCTCTGATACCACTGATGGAGAGTGTTAATCTCCAAAAGAACAACCTACTCTTGAAATTAGAACACCTCTATATCAAGAGTAAGTCAAAACCTTCTCCAATTTTAGAAGATCAATACTCAATTATCAAGATTTTGAAAAATCTGTGAAGATGATGACTCTACAGAAAGTCTGCTGCACTTATCTTTCTCATTGACCTATCAATTGTGTAAAGTTTTTGATAAAACTTTGCACAAGGTGTTGCCTATAGATTGCGCAATTTCTCTGAGTTGAATTACTCCAAAAGTTTTAGTATAACTTGAGAAATGAACTGAACAAGTTACCTATGTCTAAAACTGTCACCCTGTAGAGTCGACTTTGACACCTGCAACTTCTAAGACATGGTTCTCCAAGACTAGAACCCGTTTAAGCAAATGCTTTTAGCCACAAGTAGCTTACCTTCCAACTTAAATATTGAATGCTTGCTTGCTCAAAACTTTAAACTATAGAAGGAGAACTGATCAAAACATTGACTTCGAATTTTGCGCCTCTTGCAACCTCTCTTCTTCCATTTACACATGTAAATGTTCCTACACTCAATTCTCTCAGCCTGATCACAATTAGAAGCTGAAAATTTGTACAGAGGTCAATCACCTATAGACTTAGACTTTTATAAAAGCATTTCACAAAAGATCTAGCACAGAAGGAGAAAACGCAGAAACATCAGGCGCAAATTTCTTTCATTTCTGGAGGAGTTTACAATTGAATGATGAGAGAGAGTTCAACTAACTTCTAAGATGTCTAATAACTCTTAGAAATCTTGACTACTCTATTCTCATGCTCTCTCATACTTGCCCCGACATTTTCCATAGTATATATAGACAAAAATTTACAAACTTATGACTAATCAAAGACATAAGTAAGCTGACTCTAAATTAATGTACATATGTGTACAACTCTTTATCTTCTGAATATGAACTTCTTCCATGCTTCATAAGTTGGTCTTTTCTTCAGTCCTTGACTTCCAAAGCTTCAATTGTTGATTGCCCTGCACCAACAACACATAAGGGTGAACTCCCACTAATACGAGACTGTCTCTCACATGAAGTACCTACAATGGATACCAATGTCCAATCCTGGTACCTCTGACAAGCATAAGTTGTCCTAACTACAACTAAAAATGATGCTCACCAAGGGATGCATAACATCTGCTCTCTTGTAACTGGCTAACTGAAATCAATCTCATATGGAATGAAGGCACATAGTGTACATTTCTAAGCATAAGTGATGCTCCACTAGGTAGCATAAGGCATACATCTCCTGCCCCCTCAATGTCATATGTGGTACCTATCACATGATATTTATATGGGGTTTTGATAGAGAATGCCACATGGAAGTCTTATGGGATTAGTTCACATTTAGTAGAAGAAAGAGAAGAGTGTGTCATTAAAGACACATGTAAGATTGAAGAGAAGGGCATTCGAACGATGGCTAGGAGGAGTTGAGCTTGTCTCTGTGTGTTTACCTTCAAGAGGGCCTCGCGTAGGATTCTTGCGTAGCTCATGGCAGCTACGAGTGGCAGCAAATAAAAGGATTTAAGATGTGGTATCAGAGCAGCCGATCATGGGATTCAAACTCACGCCATGGCGTCCATAAGTGACTACACTATCCAGCCCGCCCACTTCTCATATGTTGAGTATCTCCACGTCGTATAATAAAGAGGCAAAATTGGCATGTTCGCCTCACGCGATAGTACAGAGAAGAAGGGAGAGTAAAAGAAAAAGAATGGGAAAGATAAAGGACATATTTTGCTCTTTACATATCTTAAGGAAAAGACTTGAGCCTATGACATTAGAGATTGACAGTAGTATCTCTTTTGGAAAGGTGAATAGACAAGAGAGATGTAGGTTGGATGCACGTGCTCTACATGAAGATACTGTGAATGAAGAGCATTTTTTCCTTGACCTCTCCGACATCGTGCTTCCAAGTGAAAGAGCCATGAGCTTCATGTTAAGGACATGTATGAGGATTTTTGTTATTTTTAGGAATTAAAAGACAAAGATGAGGGTCCGACTCTTTGAGAAGGACAACAAAGGATTTGACGGCCAAGATCTTGGAGGGAAATCACATGTATGGAGAGTATGAGGACTATACTCTCATCTGGAGGCAAGGATTCCCTCAAGATATAAAAAGGCATAAGTTTAGGACATTTATAGAATAGTCATTTTTTCATGATTTTAATATAAATTTCAGGAGTTATTTTCGATAAGTAGCCATTTTGGGAAGGGGAAAAGAGGAGGTATTTTTCATAGATTTTTGAAAACAACCATGCACATATATTGTCTAGTATATTGACTTCCATATACAATCAAGAAATCTAAAATATACCTCAGTATGATGGGAGTTTGAAGCTCCACAAAACCCCCTTCCATCACAGTTTGGGAAAAATTTCTGCACCTGAATCTAAGAAATACCCATTTTGGAAGAGGAAAAAAGAGGTGTATTCGCCCATGGATGGATGGGAAAAAGTATATATACTGAGAGTATGGTGTATGGACTTCTTAGGCGAATCATTAGATTCATCAAAATAATAAGTTAAGGAGGAATTTTAGTTCCTCAAAGACCCCCTTCCCGCATTTTTTTGGAAAAAATTTCAGGTGTTAGTTTCAATCGAACTCCACTTTTGGGAGTAAGAAAAAAGACCATTTAAGAGGCTTCCTAGGGATTAGTGCATACATATATGATGTATGGTGTATGAATTATCTTGGAGAAGAGAAAATCCAAGAAAAATCCACATTAGGAGTGGATTAGAAGCTTGCTAAGAGCTCCCATCTAAGTTTTTACATGAAAGTAAAAATCTTCATTTAGGCCTCTTTTGGGGAGTGAATTTGCATGCACTAAGGGAGGATTTGGAAGGGTGAAATAGGCCCAAGCATCTTCATGTATCAATCTCTGAGGTTATGAAGAGAATTTTAGGAGTTTTGTGATGGAAGAATGCTTTTGGGCACCCCAAAAATCATATTTTCACTTTCTCCAGCCCCTCCAATAGTCCACTAGTTTGGCATGTCCCGCTTGGAATGGCCATATCTTGGGCTAGGAAACTCAAAGTTAGACATGCTATGGCTCGTTTTGAAGAGCACAACGTCTAGTTACAATTTATTAAAAGAAATTTTGGAAAATAAGTACTTTTGCAGGTCTGAACAGGTCTGCAAAGTCTGAATAATTTTTGGCGACTACATTCCGAGAGCCATATCTTTCAAACCGGGAAGGCGATTTGAGTAATTTCACTTCAAGCCCTTTCCACATACTATATATTTCAATTTATGAACATTTGCAGGTCCTAAAGTGGTTCTTTTAGGTCTAAAGAAGGATTACTAATGCATTTTTTGACTAAATTTGCATTATTTTGGTAATCACCTGACCATGCTTTATGTTTTGGGAAGTGATCCGATGTTTTTGGACACTTCAAAGCTTATATTAGGATCTGAGGAGGAAGGTGCAGAGGTCTCATAGCTCGTTGAGAAGGATTGGATGCATGCAATTCCAATACTAAACCATTCAAGGACGTATGCTTTATGCTTTCAGGCATCTTATTTTGTGTTATGGCATGTTTTGTATGTACATGCATAGATCCGATTGCATACATCAAATATTGATCATTGTTTAAATTCTAAAAGTATGGATCAATAGGCGAGAAGTACACTTTTGGATTGTTTGCAGGAAAGAGGATTACAGAAATTACATGGCTATGCAACACAGAGAATTGTTGCCAGTATTTGTTTTTATGTTTTGCAGGTTATGGAGTCCATATATGAGTTTATGGCATGCATGCCATGGGCCAGTCAAGCCCTATGTTGTTGGGTGGCCTATGTGCCACTGAGCTTATGTTTAAAATTTTTTTGGGATTCCGTTTCCTGGGGAAATGCTGTCGAAATTTTTCCCACCTCATGGCGTTATATACGCACTTGCCTTTAGGTAAGAATGTTATGGCATGGTAATATGCCTTTTCTGCAAACATCAATAAGACACAGGCATGCTTGTAAGCATGTATTTGATCGACTTAGGACCATCACCGTATCATAGATAAGGCAACTTCAGTAGTAACAGGATCCCTACACATAATCCTTATTGATTTAGACCATAGGATTGCTAAGGGAAGGAGCTACACCTTTACCATTAGTAATGTGCACAAGCAATCCTATATGTTTTAGGAAGTTGCATATAGGTACGGCATAGATCCATCCATAGAGTATGGTTGGCATAGATAGCTCTTTAGTATGGATACACATATGTTTATGGTATCATGTCATATCATGGTTGACCATTTTAGCAGAGGGCTTTGACCCTTATAAGGAATTTATTTTCTCCACTCTTCACTACATACACCTTCATTAGTTATGGGAGATTTGTTCTCCATCTTTATAGTAATGTTTGTAATGAGGGATTATGCATCAGCCATGGAAGAAAGGAGCCAATGAATTTATAAGTTTCTCTTTTTAAGGAAAGGAGAAAGTGGGAATTAGCTTAGAGATCAAGGGAGATCTCACTTTAGCTTAGTAGTCTCACTTTAGCTTAGTAGTCTCACTTTAGCTCCTGCTCTTTGAGAGAGAAAGAAGGAAAGGAAAACATGATTTCTTCATAGAAGAAGAATAGACTATGTTTTCCTTTAGACAGAAGAGGTGTCTGGGAAACATCTCTTAATTTATATTTCAGAAGGAATTCATTTACTCTACCTTTCAATGTAATTTTCCTTCACATGGGAGTCTCTTTCTCCACTAGTTTTGAAGGAAAACAGGGAGAACTTATGTACATGTTCTCAGTTATGAGTAGAGTAAATGGATTCAACAGAATCTCTTTCAAAGGGAAAGGGAAAGTGGAATAGGTTCCACTACTAGAGCTCTTTTCTTTAGAAGACATTGAATAGAGAGAGAGAGAGTTTCACTTTCTCACTTTTAGGTTGTCCAGATAGAAGTGGCACTCTTCTATCAAAGACAAGAGGGAGATCAGTTAATCATGAGGGTTAGATTGAGTCTCACATGGAGACTCTAGAGAGGAGAAATTATGTTACCCCAGTGATGGTCTCTGACTAGATGAGATGATCTAGTTATTGACATTAGTTAAACTGGGAGTAGATTTATGACTCTTCTCTTTAGAGTTTATAGGAGATAGAGATATATCTAACCTATTAGGGTACCAAACTCTTAGTTGCTGTTACATCATGAGTATGATGAGTAAACATCAGTTAGGAGGATGGGTACTTAAGGATTATCTGAATCTCAAAGGGAATGCTTTTTGCATTCATATGGCAAACTACAGGGAAGAGAAATATTAGAGTTTGCACAAGTGCCAATAGATGCTCTTCCAATAGAACTTAGTCCAAAGGTAATGGATGAAAAACCACGAACTTCTTGGTTGGTGAAATGTAGAGATTGCATTTTACTACCGTGAGCTAAATGATGGATTTGCATAGTTCACAAGGTAGCTAGGTTAAACTATGACTTGTGATTACCCTCAAGGTTGGGAAGACCTAGAGTGGTATGAGGGCAATCTATCATTTAGTCTTAGATGGGTTTGGAATCACTTGTTATGGGACTTTGTTCTATATTTCTGAGGATTCTATGGTTTACTATCTCCATTATTATATGGTCAAGCCTATGAGCTTGACACATTGCACTTGCTTTTCATATTATTACTCCATAGAGGATACATCATATGGACTTAGGTCATTTGAGTGATGGTATATATTATGGGAGTGATAGTTTGAAAGTTGAGTGTACATGGGAGATAGTAGGCATGTTGGAACTGAAGGACTCACCAGGCAAGGAAGCTTACGAAGGGAGTCAGAGAGAAGAGAAAGTACAAGCAGACAGAGCAGTCAATGACGATCTGGCAAGTAGGCCAACATTTTTTCAAGACACTAACGCATATAAAAGAGGTGGACACACAAGGAGAAGGAGCAAGTAGGGAGCTCCAAGAAGTGTATGTCAAATCTTCAGAAGAATCCCCTACAAAAATAGTGATTCTTATCACTAACAATCATTGTAAATACCATTTCATATTTTTGTAGCTCCATTTTGTGCAAGCCAAGGAGTCCTTGAGCTTGAGCAGCCTTAGAAGTACCTACATATCAATTTTCGTATTTTTTAGACTCTGTTTAAGCCTTCAAATTGGCCTTGGAACCTAATTTTTAACTAGGCCGGACACTAGGTCTGGACAGGGCCAAAACCTAGTCAAAAACTATAAAAAGAGCTAGAGAGCTCATTTTTGGAGCTAGCTTGTAATTGATTTGAACTTGTAAGAACTTTTGGAAAGTAATCTAAGAACTCCATTGCTTCTCACTCTTTGTCTTACCGTGTGTGCGCGTGTGTGTATGTGTGTGCATGTTAGAGTGCTTCTCACTCATGCACTTGTGCCTTAGTTGCTCGAGGTCTTCATACCATCCTCACGTCTTCCCGGATTGACATTAAAGGAGGTGCTACTCATCACTGAGCTACAAGGCACCACTCAGACGGTTTCCCACCTTTGAGATGATCTCATATGGGCCTTCTTAAGGGGAAGGATACGAGGAAACAACACACAGAGATGACCATGTACATAGAGTACATGGGGTTCAGGGGAGTCTGAGCACTTTCTTCTACCATTACAGACATTTCATCTACATTTTCGAGGACGAAAATGCTTTTAAGGGGAAGGAAATGTCACATGATATTTATATGGGGTTTTGATAGAGAATGCCACATGGAAGTCTTATGGGATTACTTCACATTTGGTAGAAGAAAGAGAGGAGTGTGTCATTAAAGACACACATAAGACTGAAGAGAAGGGCGTTTGGACGATGGCTGGGAGGAGTTGAGCTTGTCTCTGTGTGTTTACTTTCAAGATGGCCTCACGTAGGATTCTCGCGTAGCTCATGGCAGCTACGAGTGGCAGCAAATAAAAGGATTTAAGAGTACCATCAAGCAAGTGCACACATCCATGACTCTTACTTGAGAATCAACAAAACCACTCACGATGTGGAGTAACATGAAAAGTGGCTAATGCATCAAGCAACAAAGCCATATGTGTGCCATCTAATGAATAATAGGAATTCATGAGATGAACCATAGGAGAAAGTGATATCACCATCACTAGCATAATTAATCAATTGCCATAGACTCTCTTGAATCCACTACCTGACTTGCAACACGTAAATATCTCTGACATTGTCGTCGCATTCACCTGAAGAAACATCGTCGAATATGGCCCTCATAGCCACAGTGCCAACATTGAAGTTATCGATGTGATCTATGTCTCACATGAGTCAATGGGACTCGCATACATATCATGTAGTCTTTGCCATAATGCACTACTCATCTCCTTCTACATCACACACTCATATATAGAATCCATAAGTTGTAATCCAATCGTGGAGCTGGCCAATGCATCCATATCCATCCATATGTGGTCAGGCATGTCACGAGGCCTTTGTGCATCTCTATGCACATACATGTGTAACCCTACACGAACCAATGTATGCCACATCTGATCTTTCCATCTTGGAAGTCAGTGCCATCAAACTAAGAAGACACCATGCTTGCTATCCAAGAAACTAGAAACAATACTCTATCCTCAATAGGATCACACCTGCATATCCATATGCATAACTCACATCATAAATATCTTGTTGGAGAAAAAACCATGTGAACCATCTATCACATAACCATGCATCTAGCATGCACATAAAACCATGAGCATAAACCTGCTCACCAAGTCTCCAAAGTGATCAAGTAGATGTGAAAGAATCTTGGAAAAGATTTGATAGAGTATCCTCTGTAAATTGAGCAATCATACAAGATAACCAATAGCAAAAGAACAATGAGTAACCTGTCACCACCTATCACTGATCCAATTAAAGATAATGGCAAATATATATGCCAAAAAATTGATGGCAATACACACCAATACAATGGCGATACACTTCCCATTCAAGAATGAATCCTCCAAGATGGTCTAACCTGTCGCAAACAACCTATGACCAAGTCGAAGTAAATGGAGATAAGAAATGATCCAAATCTATCACACAAGCTTCAAGATCCATTAGAGTTCTCTTCTAGCATAAAAGCTATCAAAATTTTGATAGTATCTCCTTTGTAAAATGAATTCTGAACCAAAATAACCATGTGGGAATCACCATCCACATATGCCAAGAATCATACTGGCAAATAGATATCAAATCAATGAACATACGCTAATAGAATAGCCAATCAAGGTGACAAATAAGTGTGCAATCAAGGCTCCAATCTAGATCATGTACCTGTAAAGAAAACAAAGATAGAAGTACCAACAAAGATCCAAAATCAACTCTCATAAAATTATGTGCAATCGGAAAGTAAATCCATAACCAAGTGGCATAAGCAAGATAGAGACCACAATGCCACTATACATCCACTAACAATACCATGGTCAAACTCATGATGACACAAACCTCAAAAAAGGATATACCACAATGTCATCTCACATTCCAAACATGTGATAAGTTCATGTTCTACTCTCATATGGAGGAGCTACCATAGTGATCATACATGGATGTTGGGTTGTAGGGTATGCACACTCCCACAATTGTGCATAGGAACCCTCCCTAGACCAAAATAATATCTCTTTTTGTATCTACTTAGGATCTCACATAAAAACCCCCCCTTAGACACTTTTTAATATTTCTCCTAAAAGTAAAGCTTTGGAGCCTTGTAAATGCTTACATTTTTGAAGAAGTCTAGAACAATCCCCACGCGCACATATTCTCCTTTCTTTTGAGATTTGGAATATTTGAAAAGATCTTCTTGAGATATGATAGTTAGGCATGTGCTCCTTTTTGACTAGTCAAAAGGAGCACATGGGGGAATTGTGCTGAGCCAATAAATAGAGGCTCATTTCTTGTAAAAGAGGTCCCTTGGCCATGGCCTTGGCCTCCATGCTAATGGAAAGAAGGTTCATTTGGCTTCCACATTTCTCCTTGTGTGCTAGGCGTTGATCCATGTGTGTGGGTTTGGCACTTGGGGTTGTCTTGTGTGTGAGCATTGCCATCCCTTGCTCCTTTTGACGTTGGCCATGGTGCCATTGTTTGTGGACGTGGGTGTGTGTGCATTGCTTACACTTCTTGCAACTCCTCTTGGAAGAGCCTCTCACTTCCATGTGAGGCGGTTTGGGTTGGTTACTCCCCATACTTCAACAAGGGCCACCCTAAATCCTTCATAAGAATACTATCTCTTCCATACTACATCTTTTGTATCTTTGTTTCAGCTACTGTGTGACTTAATCTGCAAAATGTCATTTTTACTATTCGAGCTTCTTCATCCAATGGAATCCTCTATTTCCAAAGACTTGCATGTACTCCTTTTTCATCTTTATAAAGCCTTGCACTTACTACCAAAAAAATTGACATAACAGATGATATCCATACCAGTATCCATAACAAAGTGGCCATTGATATAGGATTTGAAATAGCTTCATCACTGCTGCAGTTAAGGGCTTTTCTTTTCTTCTCTCTTCTTTGACCTTTGACTGAGACTATTTCACTGGAATCAGTAACCTGAATGATGTCCTCTTTTTCTTCATAGAATTCCTCTTTACTTGAGTTTGGGGAAATTCCATAGGAAGAAGATGGGTCTTCTGTATGGAGCCAAGCGAACATGTTTTCTTCTTCATATAAATTTGCTTCTTCATACAGATCTTCCTCTGGGTTATCCGATAATACATCTTCCATACAAATACCAATTGTCTACATCATGCTGGTATGTCTTTGATTGTCTCGTCCTTCTTCTAAAAATATCTGTTGCAACTCTTTTCCCTCTTGCTTTACCCAGATTGTGTCCTTACCCCTAGTCATGCAGCACATTGGCATGCCTTAATCAAGGCCTTCGAATCAACAAGGGGAAACTTCCTTCTACCTACGGTAGCCTTATAACAACAAAGTCCAAGTTAAAGATGGTACCTTGTATCTCGATTGGGACTCAAGGAACCACTCCCATAGGCCTTAATATGCTTTGGTCTACCAGTGTTACAGTGAAGTTGGAAGGTCTTGAAGGTTGTAGTCCAATCATTTTCATGGTATGTTCAGGCATCAAGTTAATGTCAGATCCACCATCCACAATAACTCCTTGAAACTCATGACCTTTGATAGAGACTGTTAGCCAAGGGCTCTTATAATCTGTGAGGGGTGCTTCCCCTACAATTTTATCTTTATGCATAACAACAGCCTTTGGCACTAAACTTGTTGTGGAAGCCTCATCAATTATTTGCAAGAGTTCTGACCTGAATTTCCCATCCGTCTTTATTAAATAAAAAATACTGACCACCTCTTTCATGGACTTGAGTAGTTTTGAAGCTTCTGATTCCTTAAGAGCATGGGCTCCATTTGACTTATAAAAGGCCTCATGAGCCCTACTGAATGCATGTCCAATGGCATCACTGGTACTTATGAGATTTTCTTTTTGCTGATGATGTCTCTTTGTCTTTGTTCAACCCATTAATCCTTGAATCTTGACCTATGTCCAATTTAGCGTTCCCCTTGCTTCTTGTCTGCACTGTAAAAGATTCAATTTCTTCTAACTGCACCACTCGCGTAGATGGTGATGACACATTGACTTGTTTCACAACTTCTTCTTTGCTCATAGCAATCATTTGAATGTGTGGCCAAGATGAAGATGCCTGGTTCTTAGGATAGCAAAGGGTATAATGGTCCCTAGCCTCTGGGGAATTCCTACAAGGGGGGGCATTTTCTAGTAGAGTACACCTACTTTGGTAATGCCCACATTCTCCACATTTGAAACAAATAATTGGCCTCCTTGGCCCATTTCCAAAGTTATCATTGTGTCTAGGGTTGTAATTGCTACCTTGATTAGGTGCAGCCACCATCACATTACTGATGGTTGGGCTTCTCCTTGTGTCCAATATGTTGTTGCTGGCATACCTCTTGACTGACATTCTTGGGCCTCATGGCCAGCTTTCCTGCATAACTGGTAAGTTACACTTAGAAACGGACACTCACTTACCACATGACACTGCTTGCTGCACATGGTGCACCATAGTCCACTTTTGATGCCACATACCTTGAGTTCCTGCAACTCCTGTTGAAGTTAAGCCAGCTCTTTTGCTTGTGCTTCCTCTTTGTTTTGTAGCTTTAATGCTTCAATTTCTCGCCTCAAGAGGGCTACTGCATTTTCTTCTTCCTTTTGAGGTTTACTCCTTTTTAAGTTCTCCACCTGGGAAGAATAGGGAGTTGGGAAAATTAGTGGATCCTCAATTTCTGCAGAATAGGGAAGTTGGAAAGAACTTGCTCCATATTGTTGTATTATTTGATTCAGTGGTGTAGTTGTAGTGATGAACTCTTCTATGGAGGTTGTTGGCAACACTAATTCTTTGATTTTACATTGTGTAGTCACCGAAAGTGGTTTAGCTAACCATTTCTTAATAAAGAAATCATGCGGAGGATCTGGACACTTAACCATTAATGCCTTGGCTCTATTTACAAACTCTGGAAATGTTTCACTAGGACCTAGTCTCATGTTTTCTAACTCCTCAATGATTATCTTTGTAGTGTTCCCATGCTGGAATTGAGTTTTGAATGCCTCTTTCATTAAATCCCACGTGGTGAAATGGTTTTCAGCAAATTGGTTGAACCATTGATCTGCTAGCCCTTCTAATGTAGTAGGAAAGAGGATAGAAAAGGCATCCTCTCTTCCCATTAAACCTCTTGTTTTGCATAATGCTAAGAATCTCCTAATGTGCTCGTCCGAATCTTCTTGAGCTAAGCCTTTGAAAGATGGAAATTTTATATTTAATCTAGAAAGCAGAGTTTCCAAATCTACCTGACCTGCCATGTTCTTTACTGAAGATGTTGATGACAGTGGACTGGGGGATCTCCTAACAGCCTTCCTTCTTATTGCTTTGCAAGTGACCCTCAATGTTTGAGATCGGATTGCGGTCATGAGCTATTCATAATCCTCTTAGGCTAAGAGAATTAATAAGAATATTTACCTCTTAACCCAATGAAGTAGTATTGTAGCACTATCCGCACTTGAATAATGCTTCTCCACACTGCAATATTGCTTCTCCTATGCTCAAGCCTCCTTAGGTCCCACCGTGTGTGCCAAATTTTGTTGGGGGATTCTTGTTCAAAAAGGAACTTGAGTGTTTGTAGGAGAATGGAGAGTGAGAACAAGAGAATTGATGACACCGAAAGCTTCTAATCAATTAGGAATAGAAGCATAAGCCAAATGCTCTGTCCAATATGCCAAAGACTAAATAATGCTCATGAAATAAGATTACAAAGTACTTAGAATCTTTCACCGACCTCTGCACCAGACCTCCACCTTCTCCAAGCTTGCCCTTGTGCACACCTTGCACCAAGCTTCCAATAAGGGGAGGGATGGACACCTTCTATTGATGTGCATGTTCAATGGGACTTTTGAACCCTTGATGTTCCTTTCTTCACTTTCTCTACATGCAATATAAGTCACCCTTCTTGCACCTTGCAATGGCTCTCTATGTCACGTGCACTGTCTCTGAATGTGCGTTTCTTCTCTCCCTTTTGTTGCGAACATTTGTTTTATGTAGGGTACAAGTTTCAAATTATGTAAATACCTTTGGGAAGTCTTCAAATACTTCAAGAAGGCTCATATTATTCATTAATTATAGCCAAAATACCGCGTGATTTCTAGAACATGGTGAGTCAAATTAGTGAGTCACAAAGGAGCTGCAGTGGTGTCCTAGTGGAAGGTCGATGTGACTAGTTCTCAAAGTCCATCAATACTTTGCTTATTTGAGCACTTGAGTCATGTAATATCTCCACCCAAGTGTCTACCACGAATTTAGATGTATGAGGAAGGTTTTAGATTAGTTCTCCATGCTATAAAAAGAGGAGAGAAGTCGTTATCTTTTGGGATGTCCAAGAGAGTCATATGTGTATCTCTACGTTGCTGTAGTTTTGTATGCAGATATTGAAGAGCTTGTATCTCCCTCATTATATATCCAAATTACATGTTTGATAGCTCATTTGAATGCTCTTACTGTCTACTTTCATATTATCAATTTTCATAATCATTGGATTTGTGAGCTGAGAGCAGTACTCTCTGTACGTAGTGTGTATTCTCGGGTTCACCCCCTACTGAAGGTCTCCATTAAACCTCAAACTTGTAGAGGTCATATCTCCTTATGTATTTATCCAAATTGAGTGTTCTTTGGCTCATTGGAAAGATCTTGGTCTTTAGTATATGTGGTTAAAACAGTTTAAAAAAATCTAAGCCGATAGAGAACAGTAAGCTCTGCAAGCATGACTGGTTTTTTGTGATGGAGTTTGCGAGAAGGTCAACTTGTTCCTAGGGGGTTCCACCTACTTCCAGCTATATTTTGGAGGTCAATAAACTCCAACATTGGTATCAGATCAATAAATTGAAGCTTGGACAAGGTTATAATACCTTGATGAAGAATTTGAAGCTATTGGAGTAGTGGTTCATCATCGACACTACACAAAGGTAGAAGGAGATAGCAAGGAAGCATCTCAAGCATCATTCAAGCAAAGAAAGGTGCATAAACTTTATTACAAAGGTAAATCCCATACTTCTTCTTATCACACATATCCAAAAGGAGGAATTTTAGTATTTACACAATGGGCGATCAACATGCACAAATAGAGAAGCTTGATAAGAACAACTATCAAGCATGGCGATTTAGAGGCTTGTATGGTTTGATTAATGGAACAGATATCGAACCTATATTACCAGAGGATCCAAATCAGCAACAATTGAGGGAGTTTAGACTTTGGAATGAATGAGACAAAAGGGTTATATTCATTTTATCACAAAATATTCAAGATTCAATGGTAGGACACATACAAGATCTAGACACAAGTAGAGATGTTTGGCTTGCATTGGAAAGGTTGTATGCTACAGGTACAAGATCAAGGAAGATTCAACATACTCTACTTCTGTAGTGGAAACATTTTTACATTCTTCAAGACAACATCTCTACGAGATAGCACCTCCAACAAAATGAAAAATGTACCATGATGTAGAGTTAAGATTGTCTATACAACTAACATAGTCAGAATCTTTGTAACCAATAATTGATGCTTTCCCTCTACCCAAGCATAGACACTTGTCCTTAGTGCTACTCACATATCTCAAAATCATCTTGATCGCTTCCCAATGCTTCTTGCCAAGATTAGACATATATCTACTCACAACTTCCACTACAAATCCAATGTCTGGTCTCAAAGCTACCACAACATACATGAGACTACCAATAGTAGAGTGATAAGGAACTGTGGTCATGAACTCCTTTTCCTCATCTAATTTGGGACAATCATCCTTGCTCAATTTCATGTATGTGGCTAAAGGTGTACTCAATGCCTTTCCACCTTGCATATTGAACTTTTGAGGTACTTTGGGTATGTACTCACTTTGAGGCAATTATATGCAACTTTTACTCCTATCACGAGTAATGTGCATGACAAGAATATGTTTGGCATCTGCTAAATGGTTCATTTAAAATGCTTGACTCAACTTCTTTTTGAGAATTGACAAGTCATAAGAGGACTTTCGAGAAATCAACATATCATCAACATAAAGTATCAAGCACATCAAGATGTTGAGCATCTCTTTGTGTAGAGACAATGATCCTCATTGCTTCGAGAATAGCCTTGATACTTCACAAAAGCATCAAACATTTGGTACAATCATCTATGGGATTGTTTAAGTCCATATAAGCTCTTCTTTAGCTTACAAACTAGACTTTCTTTGCCAGGAACTACATAACCCGCTAGTTGTTCCATAAAGATCTCATCTATAAGATCTCCGTGCAAGAAAGAAATTTTCACATCCATTTGGACTAGATCTAAGTTCTCCATTGCAATGAATCCAAGCAACATTCTAAGGGTAGTCATCTTAACCACTCGAGAGAAGATTTCCTCAAAATCAACACCATGTTGTTGCTTAAAGCCCTTTGCAACAAGTCATATTTCATACTTTGAAGAAGCACCATTTGATGCGAATTTTAGCTTATATACCCATTTACATGGTAAAGTTGTCATGACCTTTGGTAAAGGTACTAAATCCCAAGTACCATTCTTGTGAATAGAATCCAACTCACTCTTCATGGAATGCTCCCACTTGACATGATCCTTTGTCTGCATGGCCTGTTTGTAGCAAGAAGGCTCACCAGCATATGTTGGCATAATAAAATCCAAACTTGGAGCATATGTATCAGGTGGATGTGAGACATGTGCAGAGCGTCTCAATGGTTGCTGAATAGGAACATTTGCAGACTTATCTAATCGGACATTCTCTTGAACGTCCCTATGTGCAGCATTTTTATGCATGCTAACTAGAGGACTAGTATCCTCAAACACCACTCTTCTCACTTCAACCTCTTTAATGGGTTTTTGATGCATCTTAGACTCATTGAAAATAGCATCACCACTTCTGATCACTAACCATGCTTAAGGATCCCATAAGTGATACCCAAATTGTCCTTCTCTACCGTATCCAAGAAAAAATGCTTCACACCCAAAAACTCAAAGATGATCATAATATGGTGGCTTCCCTATCGATAACTATTATGCCGCTTTCAGACCTTTGGTATTACTAGATGAAAGGTTAATCACATCAATCGTAGTCAATACTGGTTCTAGCCAAAATCTTGTGAAAGACTTGCATGATGTAGCATAAAAACTACTTTATCCTAAATAGTTCTATTCATCCTTTTAGGTACTCCATTCTATATTGGGGTATAAGGAGCTGTAAACTCACTATGAGTTCCTCTAGGCTCATAGAAAAGGCTGAATTCACATGAGGTATAGTCACCCCCATTATCTGAATGTAAAGCTTTGTGCTTAGTTCCTTTTTCACTCTCAACTGAAGCAAGCCATTTTCTGAAGGTAGGGGATACCTCATCCTTCAATTTGATAGGATAGACCTAGACTTTTCTAGTAGCATCATCTATGAAAGTGACAAAGTAAAGAACCACCTAATGACCTTGTGGGCATGGGACCACACACATCTATATGAATGAGATCTAAAGGTAGAATTGAAGAGTCAATGTGCATTTTATGCACATTCTTTGTTTGCTTTCGATATTGACAATGCTCACAAAATGGAAAATGAGAGAAACATAACATGGGTAAGTGGCCAGAATGAGAAAGATTTTCCATTCAACTATGAGATATGTGGCCCAAAGGATCATACCCAATACAAGCCATAGGCTATTCAGAAACAACTAACAATTGTGTCTTTCTATGATACAAATAAAGGATAAAGTGAGCCAACTTTGCTTCCTTTTGCAATAATCATATCACCCATTGATATGCAAAAGGACTGAGCATAGAAAACCACCTTGTAACCAAGGTCATCAAGCTCATCAACTGACATCAAACTCGTGATAATTGAGGTATATGGCATACATTATGCATAGTAAATTTTGAACCATCAATGAAGTGCAAAACCACATCTCCAATCCCAAGAACATCACACTGGTAAGAGTCACCAAGTCTAGCAAAACCAAAAGACTTTGCTACATAATTAGAGAATCATTCTGTATGTGGTGTCACATGGAAAGAAGCACCAAAATCTAGTAGCCATGTGTGAGAAAGAGAATGGGCCATAAGAGCCTCAGTAGGCACAGTACTCTCAAGTGTCAACACATTAGCATCAGAAATAGCATTGATTTCTTCAATCTTCATGGTTGAAGTAGATGGTGTATGTTGGTGACGTCGCGGCAAAGGCCCGAACCTTGTCAAGCCTCTAGAATTCGCCGCGTCACCGAAGGGTTGCTAAGCTAGAGTGAAATTAGAACACCTCTATAATCAGCAGTAGCTCAGCACAGTTACTGTCACTCAACATACAAGACTGCGTTTTGAATTTGCTGAAAAATTCACTGGAACTTCACTGGACTGTCACCAGACTGTCACCGTAATTATACCGGAATCTTATCGGAATCAACTCCTATTTAGTTTGTAATTACTTCAAGTGAATATACATGAAGTAAGTAAGTGATGCGTGAACTTCCTTCACTGAATGAACTCTTTCTGAAGTTTAAGGAAAAACTTCACCAGTTCAGAATGCCTCTTTCCGGTCAGGCTTTGTACTGTGCGTACATATTCATTTTACTGAAATCTTTGATGAACTGATAGTAGAGATGTCTAGCTACAAGATAAGCTATCTCTCATACAAAACTTTAATTTACTCTGTGAGATATACTTTGTTGTTCTACCGAAAAACACGTTTTCTGAGAAAACTGTAACTGACCGAAAAATACGTTTACAGAGAAAAATAACTGTTAACTAACTTTATACTGTAACATGGAAAAACTCAAGTTTCTTCACATACGACAGTGCGCGCAAACTTCCACATGAACATGTGTTTTCTATTAGAGAAGATGTGTACAAAACTAGCTTGGCCTCATCTTGCTCAAGCTATGGAAACTCTCCTACACTGAGTAGTTTCTTCTTACCATCTCTCCCAGATGAATATTCATCTTATATTTATTTATATATTCATCTTATATTTATTTATATATTTATTTATATATTCAGGTTTCTGTTATTCATCTTTACATATGCGATCTCTGGCGTCTTCTAAACCTATTCTTGATTTCTATATGTGCTCTATTCAAATGACACGCTCTACTCACGCATGTTCTTGCTCGCACTCCCTTTTTTCTTCTTATGCACGTTCTCTCTTTATATATAGTTTGATTCGGTGTAACGAACTCTAACAAACTCTGATTCTGGAAGATTCTATGCTGTACATAACGGTCGTGAAGTTGTCCCTTCACTAAGGCTTTGATTTTCTGAACACTTTGATTCCGCTTCTCTTTATCTTTCTTTATCTTTATGTCTGTCTGTATGTCAAATTGGTGAGTGATTCTTCAATAGTGTAGGTAACTATTGAACATTCCCATCAACATTCTCCCCTTTACCTTAAGAATTCTTTAATGCATAGTATTCTTCCTTCATGTGTCCTTTCTTATGACAATAATGGCATTTGATATCCCTCTTCCTTGATTTACTTCTACTCTTATTCTATTGACCATTCTTTTCCTTGTTCTTGCTCCTTCCACATTTCTGATTCTTTCCTTGGTAAGAATCATGAACATTATATGCATCTAAATGTTGAGTGCCAACCATAGAGTTTCTATGAATCTCCTCACTGAAGAGTGCTCCACATATGTCATCATAGACCAATTTATCACCAGGTGCACTATTGCTAATAGCTATGCAAAACGTACCCCATGATGATGGAAAGGTGCATAACAACAAGAATGTTTTTATTTCATTATCCACGTCCATTTTTTGAGCCTATAACTACAAGAGTATAGCACCAAACTCATTTAGATGAAAAACAACACTTTATGTGTCCTTCATGCAAAGTTCATATAACTTTCTGTTCAGATACACTTTATTTGATGTCCTTTCCTTTTCATATGTATTGCATTACTTCTTCCAAAAGCTCCTCTACACTTTCACAATCCAATACTATAAAGTAAACATTATATACTAGGTGCAATTGAATGGTAGACCTAGCCATTTCATCCAACTCATCCCAATCATCTTCATCCATGTCAACATGCTCTTTGAGATTCCATTTACTAGCTTTCGTTGCCTCCTCTGAATCAGCACATCTTTAATCTGATTATTCCATAGATCAAAGTTTGTGCCATCAAATTTTTCAATCTCAAAATGATCTTTACCCTCCAAGTTATAGCTCCCCCTTGGAACATTGGCACTAGACCTTGATCCACCATATGTGCATGAGACCTCTGATGCCATGATGTATAGAACTGAATAGAATGATAATGGAGCTAGAAGAGTCCAAACACCACTAAGGCTCAAAAATGATGACAAAGTGTCAGATTTTGGGAAGAAATTCAATAGAGTCCTCCTAGAAAAATTAATTAATAAATAGTAATGAACAACCAAAAGGATTATGTGAGAATAAATGTACTCACACCAATAAGTGTATCAAGGAGTAAATCAGCCACTGTATAGTTGACAAATCCAAAAAAACTGGAGAATATTTGCAAGAGTATCCTCTACAAAATGATCATATGACCAGTGTCAAAATTTCATAAAACTACACGTATTGACATGTTAACCTACATAGTGAATCACTAACTCCACTACATATAATCCATTACCCAAAACAAGCCATCTAGGCTATCGAGCACCTATGAACAACTAGCATACATATCCTATGGTGAGGCTGAGTAAGTCTTCCACCTGCATCACCAAAGAGACCCCAACATCTCAATATCTCCCAGTTAAGAAAATCTCATCACACCCGTCTTTATCAAATATTAAAGGCTTTATGCAAACACATTACTGCTATATCAATGAGGACATGGAGGTACATAAGCGATATCCACAAAAGCATACATAGTGTGTATGTGCTTGATATATACAATACAATGGCACTAAAAAGACTAAATTCATAGCCCAAGTACTAGCATACAACACCTACAAGTGTCTATCAACTCTATTCTTTAGTCTCAAAAAACCTGCATAGACTTGCGGTCGTTACTCACACCACACCTAAAAACTTTCAAGAAACCTATAGATTTATTATTGTGGTTGAAAACACAGCCCCAAAGGTGAATATTTTTTTTCTAAGAAGTACAAAGAGCACTCTTCTTGATTTTCTTGAACCTATATAAAGAGAAAAGTACTCCAAAATGGCTCCAAGAATCACCCCACAAATGCTTCAAAACCGGCTTCAAAAGCAAAGAATGAAGCTTTTAGGGCCCAAAACATGTTAAGGGTAATGCTAACCTTAGTCTTTCCCCTTCTCAAACACCACGAGAGTGTAGCTTAGTGGCAAGAGATTGTCGGTTAAGCAAGCTCTAGGGGGAACAGTATTGGGATGGGTGATCTCCCATGAAGTATCAGAACTTCTGTTTCCTTGATCATTGAGGTCCTCCCTCAGACATAAACAATGGCACCTATGATGGCAAGGTATGCCAAGGTCTATGCCTTGGTCATTGCCTTGGTTGAAAGCCTTGGGTGGGCATGTGCTCGACTCACTCACACAAAAGGAGCAAATCGTTTTTGTTTGAATGCTCTAATACCATTGAAGTATTTTGATGGTGACACATGACATTGAAATCTATTTACTAAGAGCTCCATGATGATACCCCAAATTAGAAAATTGAGTTCCAAACTCCACACACAGTACTCCACACGTAGGCTATAGAAAACACAAAAACACACAATACATAGACCACGAGCATAGACTTCTTAGGTCATACAAATGAGGTCAAACTTAGAGTCTATAGCTAACTAGGCCACTATATTTTTTTATTAAAGAACATATATGAAGGTTTTCGATGTCCATTTTGCCTTTCACATGGACAATAAGGGTAACATATATGTGTTTGTATGTGTATGTGTGTGTATGTGTATGTGTGTGTATGTGTATGTATGTGTATGTATGTGTATGTATATGTGTATGTACGTATGTATAAGGATATGTATGTATGTATATGTGTATGTATGTGTGTACATGCATGTGCGTATGTGTGTATGCATGTTTATATATTTAAATTTTCCTTTGTATATTGATCCTTTTTTGTTTGACATTAAGAGTAACAAGAGATATTGTATGGTAGAAAGAAATAAGAGAAGAGATGACATACCACCTGAGACATGGATGTATTTTTGCACACAGATACGTCTTCACGAGTCATTTCCTCTATAGAAGGTATGCAAAAATAGTTTATATTACTATGAGTTATAGTTCTCATATATTTTATAATTTTTTTTTTACATTTAATCTATGTACTTTTTTTCATTAAATAAACACACGCTGCTGTAAAGAAGAGAGTTGAGTCACGTCATACATCACACTTAGGGCAAATGGGTCATCATGGTTTGTTGCTACATTTGTAAGTATATGTATTATTGAACCTATATTTTTTATTTTATTAAAGATGCTATTCATTAATATTTTCTATTTGTTTCAATGCAACGAAAGGATTATGGTCATTATCCTATGAAAAAGGAACTTGAATTTGCTACATATTGTGGATATCGACATATGAGTGAGCACATATGTGATCATCTAGATGATTCTATGAGTATTATTAAATTTGATATACTTTACATTGATATTTTATATGTTTTATTTATTTAAGGTTGTTATATGTAATACAGGAGTATTATGGACAGGTTGATATGGATGAGGTGGAGACATAGACATAGGAGAAAAGATATCGATCATCACTAGGTACTGAACTCTATACCCATGATGCCTCTTCAAATGCATCAGATCAAGTGGATGGCATTTGATGTATTGTATATGTATATGTATATGTATATGTATATGTATATGTATATATATATATGTATATGTATATGTATGTGTATGTGTATGTGTATGTGTATCTGTATGTGTATATGTATATGTATGTGTATGTGTATGTGTATGTGTATGTGTATGTGTATGTGTATGTGTATGTGTATGTGTATGTGTATGCATATGCGTATGTGTATGTGTATGTGTATGTGTATGTGTATGCGTATGTGTATGCGTATGTGTATGCGTATGTGTATGCGTATGTGTATGCGTATGCGTATGCGTATGCGTATGCATATGCGTATGCGTATGCGTATGCGTATGCGTATGCGGATGCGTATGCGTATGCGTATGCGTATGCGTATGCGTATGCGTATGCGTATGCGTATGCGTATGCGTATGCGTATGCGTATGCGTATGCGTATGCGTATGCGTATGCGTATGCGTATGCGTATGCGTATGCGTATGCGTATGTGTATGTGTATGTGTATGTGTATGTGTACATGTAATTGTATGTGTATGTGTATGTGTATGTGTATGTGTATGTGTATGTGTATATGTATGTGTACGTATACGTATACGTATACATATAAGTATACGTATACATATACGTATACATATATGTATACGTATATGTCTATGTCTATGTCTACGTATACGTATATGTCTATGTCTATGTGTATGTGTATGTGTATGTGTATGTGTATGTGAATGTGTATGTGTATGTGTATGTGTATGTGTATGTGTATGTGTATGTGTATGTGTATGTGTATGTGTATGTGTATGTGTATGTGTATGTGTATGTATATGTGTATGTGTATGCGTATGTGCATACCTATGTGTATGTGTATGTGTATGTGTATGTGTATGTGTATGTGTATGTATATGTGTATGTGTATGTGTATGTGTATGTCTATGTGTATGTGCATGCGTATGTGCATGCGTATGTGCACGTGTATGTGCATATGTGTGTGCATGTGTATGTGCATGCGCATGCGCATGCATATGCATATGCGTATGTGTATGTGTATCTTTATGTGTATGTGTATGCGTATCTATTTGTGTATGTGTATGTGTATATGTATGTGTAGGTGTATGTGTATGTGTAGGTGTATGTATATGTGTATGTGTGTGTGTATGTGTATGTGTATGTGTATGTGTATGTGTATGTGTATGTGTATGTGTATGTGTATGTGTATGTGTATGTGTATGTGTATGTGTATGTGTATGTGTATGTGTATGTGTATGTGTATGTGTATGTGTAGGTGTATGTGTATGTGTATGTGTATGTTTACGTGTATATGTATGTGTATGTTTATGTGTATGTTTATGTGTATGTGTATGTGTATGTGTATGTGTATGTGTATGTGTATGTGTATGTGTATGTGTATGTGCATGTGTATGTGCATGTGTATGTGCATGTGTATTTGTGTGTATGTGTGTGTAATGTTAAACGCGTGTTGCCTTCATAGGCGCGTTTAAACTCTTTTGGGTTCTTGGGAGTGGTAGGGGTCTGCTAATGAGAGGCCCTATGACTTAATTTTCCCAATTAACGCATTTACGTCGTAGTACTTTAACACTCAAACTTTGCATACAAATTACTATCAATCTTGTGGTTCATTCTATCACAGACTTACTGTTCGTACTCTGGTTACTACTTTCTCAGTATGTAGCACCGGAGTTATTCATTACCGTAATACAGACTTCATTACCGTAACTTAATAGAATGGGCTAACCGCAAGTTAATGTAATCAAACAAAGACGAAAACACATTACTACTCAGATTTATTAAACACAACACCACGGCAACTCCACAGAATGTAATCGCCTAGACAGACAGTCTGGCGATTCTACAGGTTGTCACCGAAGCGTCCTTTCATTGCTTTATAAGTATTTACAACTCTTCGCAACGACCTTTCGGTTCGTGCGGAATATGAAACCTTTCAATTCATGCGGGATATGAGAATACAAGAATTATGAAAATACAAAGTGCCAATCCGACGGCTTACATTGGCACGCACGGTGGACTTGAACCTGCAATGGAATAAAATCTAGGGCTCATCTACTATACCCTGTAAATACATGGTTCTAGCTAATTTAAATGTTCTGGCAATTTTTTGCTTCAGACTATCCAGCATTTTCTTTAAAGTGTCTGGTTCGACTATCTGGGCGTCAGTACGAACAGAGCTTGCTGCAATTACTTGTGTCATCAAAATGTCAGCCTGTGTCTGCAAAAATGCTTCCTGTAAATAAAAATCGTTCGCCAGAGCTGCATCACGACTCAATTTCATGTCTTGAATTTGTTTATCAATTCTAGATAATCTTTTTGCTTGACAACCAAGCTGCTTTTCTCTTCTCTCCAGTTTGTGTGATTGATACTGAATGGTCTGGTAATAGGCATCTCGTTCCCTTCGAATCGTTGGAACCTCTTTCTGGAGTTGAGCAGTTAACGTCATCTGCGTTTTAAGAGCAGAATTCGCTTCAAACAGGTTTGCATTTGCGAACTGGAGTTCTGTATTGGTTTGCTTTATTAAATTTGTCATTTCCTGTCCTTTCTGCATGGCTTCATCAAGCTGCACGCGTGTTTCTTCTAATAGATTTCCAAGTGCTATATGAGCATCTTCTTTATCCTGGACTAGCTGTTTTAACTGGAGAATCTCTGCATCAACAACACTTAATAAATCATCTTTGGTTTGTATTTCAGCTAACATAGCATCTCTTTGGCTGATCAATGATTCCTATTCAACAAGACTAGCCTGGAGCTGTTTAATCTGTTCGTGTAAAGCGTGGTTTTCTGCTTTTACTGCATCCACTTCTTCTTGTAATGGAATAATATCTGCTTCCAATACATCCACTTTGTGTTGTAATTCGTGGTGGATATTGTCAGTAACTTCCTTCATCTGTTTTGGTAGTTGATGTGGCAGTTGTATCAACATATGACCCATGGATGCGAGCTCAGTAAACATAGGAATCGAAGGAAACAGAAGAGGAGGAGGTGGTTGAGATGAAGAAGCTGTCAAGAGGTGATGGGAAGAGGGTGGAGAATAGTTAGGTGAAGAGGATGAGGAATCCGGTGCTTCAGCGACAATGGGTTGAATGGGGACAATGGAATCGACCGGAGGTACTGTTGGAGGAATGGATATAAGAGTGGTGGGTACTAATACTATTCCAGTAGGCTGCTGCGTATTTGCGTCCTTTTTGGCAACAACAGAGTCCACTGCCGCAATCACTTCTTCAAAAATTTATGCAACCATGACTTGCAGATCTTCTTTGGACTGGTGCTGAGACTCCTCTCGAGAAGAAACTGCATCAGATTTGGTCTTAGAAACACTTTGTTCTTGCTGCTTATCCGTAGAAGATTGACTAGAAGACTCCACATGTATTGAAGTAGATGTGTCATGAAAGGTCTCTTCCTCATGTCCGGTGGTGGAGCCTTGTACTTGACTCTCAGATGGGCTTATCCGTCTGCGTTTTCGGTGGAGAAGTTGGAAAAGGTCTTCATCATCCTCTTCGGTATCTTCAAGTATTTGAGCAGATTCCTCATGATATAAGTTGGAGCGTTTGGAGGCAGTTGCATTGCTTGGAGGGCCGGAAACAAAATAGTAAGGATGTGTGGAAGATGAGAACGCGACAGATCTCCTTTGTTAACATGCTTTATGACCGTAACCCATTCACGGTGAATGCACCGGAAATAATAGGAAGTAAAATTAACAGGCTCCCGAGAAGCCATGTCAATCATTGAGTAGAACGGGCGAGAAATCCCGTAAGTACGTTTCTACAGGTTTAGTATGGCAACCAAAAATTGCAAGGCTGTTCGTTCAGGGTCAGGGCGACACAAGATGGCATACTCATTCGATGAGTGCCTTGGGAATAATTCCATCATGGTAGCTACCCGAAGGAGAGGACCATTCTGTCGTCCTTCCAGAGGGAGTCAGAAAGCTGTAGCAAATGACTCGAAGGTGATTACTACACGAGATGGTAAACATGTAATTGGCCAACGCTGCTCTGTAACAGGTGTGGCGGCAATGGCAGCGATGATTTGTGCATAATACGGATGACACTCTACTGAATGCCAAGGCAATTCAGCAAAGTTTAGCAGACCACGGATACGCAAGAACTCACTCACGTCGTGAGGGAGTCCATCATGAAAGGCAACGAAATTAGCCAATGCTTCCATGATGCGTACGTGAAAGCACAAGGTCACGAATACACAATAATCACAAAAAATACAGAACACACAAAGCACACAGACACAATAGCGATTAACAGAGAAAAGAAGAAGATTAAGTATATATTCGGCAACGGGAGGCGATTGAAATTGCTAATCATCGCGCGATGTTGAGATGATAACCTTCATAACTATGGCATGCATGCATGTGCAGAATCAATAATGTAGGGCGGTTGTTGATCATAATTAGATATCAAAATGAGGATATTTACAAGCTTATTCAACTAACACGCAAAAAATAAAAAGAAAGTAAATAACACACGGAAAAATGGAGAACACGTCAGCGAGAATCAAGTGCTTGATGATACAGTCGCAACTTTGAACCATTGATCACTTTAGGAAGAGGAATTCCGGTCAAAGTAGTCAACCAAAAAGTAGCTGGGCCCACTTGTTCACTAATCCGATAAGGACCAAACCACCATAATTTGAATTTTCCAGCCGCACGATTTGATTTAGCATTATAAAATAACACAAGCTGCCCCACCGAAAAAACTGGAGTTTTGAGATATCTATCATGGGTACGAGCTTGTCGCAACTAATTTTCTTGAAAAACTAGTAAACTTTCCCAACGATGTTCATCCAAGTCTCTGAGTGCTTCCAACCTAAATGGCAAAGAGTCTTCAGGTAACAATTTCTGAGAGATGGCCACGCGTAAGCTTGGCACTACAATTTCCATTGGCGCTATTGCTTCCAGTCCATAGGTAAGCTTGAAAGGAGTCAGTCCGATTGCTACTTTGTATGTAGTCCGGTATGCCCATAAAACTGCAGGTAGTAAATGATCCCATCTTTCTGGTGATTCTACAACCAATTTGTGTAGCATACTTAACAAGGTCTTATTAGTGCTTTCCGCCAATCCATTGGCACAAGGATAGTATGGTGAACTGAATTTATGTAGAATCTGAAAAGTGTGTGTGAGCACTCGCATTAAATTATTAGCAAAGTGTGTTCCTTGGTCTGTCACAAGCTCCAAAGGTAATCCATAATGCAGGAAAACGTTCTTCATCATACATTTTGCCACCGAAACAGCTGTAGCGGACCGTAAGGCCCAAGCTTCTGCCCATCTGGTAGCATAATCTGTGCATGTCAAAATGTAGCGATTGTTGCTAAGGATTGCTGGAGGTGTGATTGGTCCAATAAAATCAAGACCCCATTTTTGAAAAGGTTCTAAAGGCAATACAGGCTGCAGAGGAAAGAAATGGCATTGTAATGGCTGGCCAGATTGTTGACAAGTGTCACAACTCCTACACAAAATTAGTCACATCTTTATACATAGTAGGCCACCAGAGCCCACTTTGCAGAATTTTTTGGTGCGTTAAATCTGCTGTAAAATGTCCACCGAAAGGTATTGAATGTGCCATAGCAATAACAGAATTTACTTCATGTGGAGGAATACAACGAAGCAAGACCCCAATGTGATCCATATAATACAACTGTCCGGCAATCAACCGAAATTTGCGACTGTAAACTGCAATTTTCCGACACATAGCAGGAGAAGTTTGAGGAGGAAGACATCCATCAGTAAGAAAGGTTAATAACTGATCATAGTAGGTAGGTGTCACAGGAGGTTCTGCAGATTCGTCACTAGTTGGTTCAGTAATGTAAATTGCTGGTGTGGTGTCATCAATGCCTACCGGAGCTTCACCGGAATCTAATCGAGAGAGGAAATCTGCTAATGCATGTGCAGTGCTGGGTCGATGAATCACTTCATAATTGAATTCTTGTAACAATAGAACCCATCGTGCCAAGCGACCACCTAAATGCTGCTGCCGGACTAGATATACTAGCGCAGCATGATCGACATGAAAGGTGAATTTTTGGCCTAACAAATAATGCCGGAATTTCTTTACAGAATACACCAAACCGAGACATTCTCTTTCAGTGACTGAATAATTCCTTTCAGCAGGAGCGAGTCGACGACTTGCGTAATAGACAGGCCTGAACCACTTATCAGATTGCTGCATTAAAACACTTCCAATTGCTATGTCTGAGGCATTGAAGACGTGGAACGGGCGTTCCCAATCCGGGGTTTGCAAAATTGGTGCCTTAGTCAATAATTCTTTTAAACGATCAAAGGTAGTTTGACATTCTGGGATCCATTCAAACTGTCATGGAGTGCTCGTCATGAGTCGATTAAGTGGTGTGACGAGATGAGCTAACCACCGTAAATGGCGACCATGCCACCGGATTTGACCTACGAAGCGCATTACTTCTTTCGGCGTAGTAGGCAGAGGTGCTTCCAACACAGCTGCAACTTTATCTGGATCAACTTGTATGCCTTGTGCAGAAATAATATGGCCAAGGAGTTTACCACAAGAAATCGCAAAGATAGATTTAGTCGGGTTCAAGCAGAGTCGGTATTCTCGGCATTTCTCAAAACAACACCGTAAATGATACAAGTGTGCCACAATCTTACCGAATAAAGATAAGTCATCTAGGTATACTTGCATAAAATAGGTGAGGTAGGGAGAAAAAATTTCTTGCATACAACGCTGAAAGGTGCTAGGAGCATTTCTTAACCCAAACCACATGATTGTACAAGCATAAACACCCCAATTCGTAATAAACACTGTTTTTGGTATATCTTGCTCAGCCATTCGGACCTGGTTATAACCACTATAACCATCAAGAAATGAATACGTCTCATGCCCAACCACTCTGTCCAGCATTGTGTCAAGAAATGGAAGAGGAAATGGATCAGGTACCGTGGCTGCATTCAATTTCTGGTAATCTACACATATTCGGAGCTGGTTGTTTTTCTTTGGTACGATCACGATTGGGGAGATCCATTCGGCGTGCTCAATGGGTACAATGAATCCTACCTTTAATAGGCGATCAAGTTCTGCTTTGACCTGTTCTGCATAGTTAGGATTCATTTGGTAACCGGGTTGTTTAATTGGCTTTGCTTCTGGTTTAAGCACGACTCGATGTTGATAGATCCTAGGATCCAGACCCTTCATATCGCGGTAATCCCAGGCAAAAACATCAGAAAACTCATGCAAGAGTCTGATCAAATCTTCTTGAAATTCCTTAGACAATCTAGCCTTCATCTTAACATGAAGCGGGTTACTATCATTACCCAAATTGTAGGTGACTAACTGGTCTTCCGGGACATAGAATTGACGAGGTTTCATCGGATCGTCAGCTGACTATAAAAGGTGATGCAGAGTGGCTTTATCCATAGCATCAGTATCATTTGTATCTGCCTCTCTAGTTATGGGAACAACTGTACATGCTGCCGGACTCCAGGTGTCCACTACTGATTTCAGGTCTATAGTACCTAAGGAAATCAGATCTTCATTGTGTTTCAGAAATGCTTCTTCTTCATCGTCAGATAAGCCATCCAACATGTGAACCGGCTCTGCTACATATGGCCTGGCATGGAGTTCACAGGGCTGAATGGCATCAAGTTTGACAACATATTTACGGTGATTATCTTTAAAAGTTAGTTCTTGTGCTGACCAATCCTATATAACCTTAGTCTGTTTCAACCATGGTCGACCGAAAAGGAGATTGTAATCAAGGCTAGATTCTGGTAGTTCTAAGACTACAAAAGTCATTTTAAACGTTGTACCCTGCAAAGTGATCAGTTTATTTCTTACGAGTCCCACTGGATGAACTCGGGATTGATCTTCCATTCTGACAAAGAATTGAACAAGCTCGATTTCGGTCCATCCTAACTTCTTGTAGAGAGCTACAGTTGCTATATTCACACCGAAACCACCATCAATTAGCACTTGCGTAATCTTGTGATTTTTATGCCAGACCATGATTAAGGGAACAAAATGATCCACCGTAGAATCAATTTCCGGTTGGATTGTTGCAGTTGCCGGAGTACTAGGAGATATGGGACTAACCTGTTGTTGAAACTGCTGCCGAACTCCTGGCACTAAAGCGAGTAGTTGTCCCAAGGGGAGTGTAATTGAGGCCTTAGAGAGAATATCCCATACCTTATCTGTTGGAATTGCACTCTTCACTGGTTCCGATGATGATTCTCTTGTTACTGGGGTACAATCTTGTTCATGCGCTCCCACCTTTGGCAGGGGAACCTGTATCACCGGAACCGGATCAGGGAACACCGTAGGCTCTTTGGTGGTCCATTGGCTAGCTTTGCTATACATTCTCTGCTGTTCATGGATGCCAGGTTCAAACACTTCCGCTGCTGGTTGCAACTGCTTACCGGATCTTGTCTGGACCACTGCTGCTTGAGTTTCCACTAGTGAAATATAGACCATATTGGTCATTGGGTTCTGACGCTCTTTCTTTCTTTGATCATATTCGGCTGCATCCTTGCAGAATCTTCGGATGTGGCCAAGTTCACCACAAAAGTGACATCGAGGTGGTGGCAGAGAAGTATTCTCCGCTGATGTACTGGCCTGCCATTGATTTGCATTGAAGTTGGTATTCTGCTGTCTTCGGTAATTTCAGTATCCTTGCTGTTGATTGTTTCGCATCTGCGGTGGTACGTATTGAGTAGCTGGCTGCCCTGGTTCTTGTATAATGGCATTTACAATTGCTTGTCCCTGCACTTTGGCGTTATACGCACAATTTTCGGTGGAATGTCCGGTGGTATTGCAGATGGCGCAATACAGCTGATTAAGGGCATAGGTAGCACTAGTATGCCTTGGATTTTTACATTTTGTGCAATACATCTGTTTAGCCGGATCTTCTGCAACGTTTCTACTGGCTTTCAGCCACTCTAAGTCTTCGGTGAATCCCCCAACCTTATCCTCTAATTGCAGGGCCATCACTATAATAGCATCAAGTTTCATAGCTCCCACACAGCGAATGATCATGATTTGTTTAAGCTGTGGGGTCAAATCATTAATGAACCACTGGGTTATGACATCATCCGGTAAATTAGCATGTGCCAGAGGCAATTGTCTTAAATGAGTTCTAAATAATGTGGCATATTCCTGAACTGTTTGGTGCGTCTTCTGTCTATTGTTCTACAAGTAATCAAAAATTTCGGTAGGGTTCTTCTTCAGCCGAAACCTTTGCAAAAACGCATCCCTTACCGCCTCATAGGTAACGAAATGATTGATATCATACTCTGTTAACCACCTTGCTGCTTCATTGACTAATGTAGATTGGAATACGATGGCCTTGTATGCCGGATCGGGTGGATGGTTTAGCACTACATAACGTATTTCAAAGGTACGTACATGGGCATCAGGATCGTCACCTGGAAATCAACCGAACTTTGTGTACATCACCCGAGTTGGAACAGGTCGAAGTGGAAGTGGCGGTTGTTGTTGCTGTTGTTGCTGCTGTTGCTGTTGCTGTTGTTGTTGCTACTATTGTTGCTGTTGTTGTTGCTGTTGTTGTTGCTGTTGCTGTCCACTCATGGTGCTAGTAGTGGTACCGTTGCTTTCTCCTAAGTTCTGAGGAGGTGTTTCCGGTCCTTCGGATTCTGTATGATCAGACTGCTCACCTTCCGGCTTGAAAATAGCGTTCCGCCTCTTACGGATCTCCAATTTGAATAGTCTATCTTCTTCTTTGGTATCAAACCTAGGCAAACTTACCCCGAACAATGGTGTCCGGAATGAAGATTCACCAGGAAGTATCACACTGTCACCGGAAAATTGTAAATTCCCTACAACTGGGACCGCACTGTCACAGGAAGTAGTCGAACTTTCCCCAAACCAGGGTATTCTTTCACCTTCAATAATCTCTCTGTGCAAGACACTTCTATCCTCAGACGAATTCGAATCTTGACCAGATGATGTCGGGTCAACTACACACTGTGTCCCTGTAGACTCTGAAGTTCCTATACCTTCTGCAGACTGTACCGAAATTATACCAAAATCTACCGAAATTGCAGTATGTTCCACCGAAATGCTTCCAGAATCACTGCTAACGCGCTTCGTTTCTTCGACGATTGGACTTAACCAATCTATGCTTCTGCCTCTTGGGGGTGTCCCTAATAAATTTGGTACCTCCCAAGGCTATCGGTCTCTCCTGTATTTTGGATACGACTCGCCGGACCGAGTAACCGACATATATCACCTTTTGCAACACTTGCATACTATTTCACCTTACTGTCGATTCACAATCTATGGCCACCTTTACAACACTCTGTTGTCACCTTCCCACAATCAATTTCCCACCTTCCCACAGACGGCGCCAGTGTTAAACGTGCGTTGCCGTCATAGGCGCGTTTAAACTCTTTCGGGTTCTTGGGAGTGGTAGGGGTTTGCTAATCAGAGGCCCTATGCCTTAATTTTCCCAATTAACGCATTTATGTCATAGTAATTTAACACTCAAACTCTGCATACAAATTACTATCAATCCTCTGGTTCATTCTATCACAGACTTACTGTTCGTACTTTGGTTACTACTTTCTCAGTACGTAGCACCGGAGTTATTCATTACCGTAATACAGACTTCATTATCGTAACTTAATAGAATGGGCTAACCGCAAGTTAATGTAATCAAACAAAGACGAAAACACAGTACTACTCAGATTTCTTAAACACAACACCACGGAAACTCCACAGAATGTAATCGCCCAGACAGACAGTCTGGCGATTCTCCTGGTCATCACCGAAGCGTCCTTTCATTGCTTTATAAGTAGTTACAACTCTTCGCAATGACCTTTCGGTTCCTCCGGAATATGAAACCTTTCAATTCATGCGGGATATGAAAATACAAGAATTATGAAAATACGAAGTGCCAATCCGGCGGCTTACAGTATGTGTATGTGTATGTGTATGTGTATGTGTATGTGTATGTGTATGTGTATGTGTATGTGTATGTGTATGTGTATGTGTATGTGTATGTGTATGTGTGTGTGTGTATGTGTGTGTGTGTGTATGTGTATGTGTATGTGTATGTGTATGTGTATGTGTATGTGTATGTGTATGTGTATGTGTATGTGTATGTGTATGTGTATGTGTATGTGTATGTGTATGTGTATGTGTATGTGTATGTGTATCTATATGTGTATGTGTATGTGTATGTGTGTGTATGTGTATGTGTATGTGTATGTGTATGTGTATATGTATGTGTGTGTGTATGTGTATGTGTATGTGTGTGTATGTGTATGTGTATGTGTGTTAGGGGAGCACTAGATTGTGCTCTCTGACTATAGTAGACAAGATTTCCAAAATACACTTCTGATTACAAGATCACCCGCAAAGGGGAAATGATACAAGAATACGTGACTGATACAAGATGTCCCACAACCCGGGACTGATAGGTATGAACAACTCGACTAGAAATGATACAGTAGATCCTACAACCCGGGATCGTAAGTATGAAACAAGAACTTCTAGATTACAAGAACTCCCTTCTGGGGGATGAACTAGATACAAGAAAGAACGTGAAAATATCTCGTACTATGAGATTACAAGAGGATAAGATAAGATGTCGAGGATACAAGACTAGACAGGAATGGAACAAGGGACAAGACAAGAACAGGAACTGGAACTTGGAGAGTACTTACTTGGCGGTCACGACTCCTTGAGCTCGCAAGACTGGTATTGGCAAGATTAATTATGGATGTGGCTAACCCCTCCTTATATAGGTTTTCCAAGGGCGGTTCTTGGGCGGTTACGAATTGATGATGTCATCGATGATGTCATCAATTTGAAGCATGGTCTCTGGATGTAAGAATCAAGCAAGAAGACAGTCGATCTTAGGGTTTTGGCACGTTCCAGACGCAATGGAAGCATTAGTTTTCCAAATCTCTAAACCAATCATGAGATATAGGATTCACATGGAATATGAGATTCAAGATGGTTTCCTTTGTCCATGACATTACCTCCCCCTCAAGCGACGAGTTCCACGAGGAGCGATCACATTCTCTCATCTCGGCTTCATTGGATTTTTCTTATGGAATTCTCGAACCTTGATTGGTGCTCTTTGAAGGTTTTCTGCAGGTTCCCAAGTACGATCACTCCTCTTAATGGTGTGGTTTCCATGGTTATAATCCCAGATGCTAGAGGTCATCCATCTACTACTTTAGCTACTACTGGTTTGTTCTTCCGAAGTATAGGAATTCCATGTTTCTTAACCAATCCTTCATCGATGAAACATGAGGAGGCTCCTGAATCTACTAGGGCTGTAAGGGAAAGGGTCTTCTTGGGCATGATTAACTTGACAGGTGCAAGACATGTTTCTATAGGTGTAGCTGGAATTATGAGACCCTTTCTTATATCATGGTCCGGCTGTAGGGTCTCTTTTACAATTGGACTTCCTCATTTCCCTTCTCTACAAGGGTGGCTACGACTCTGGAGTTTGTTCTCTTGTTCAGACAATTAATTGCAATATGTCCAGGGTTTCCACAGTAGAGACATAACTTATTAACTCTTCTTCTTTGTTTCTCTTCTAATGGTAGAGGATGAAACCGTGTTACATCTATTTGCATAGGTTCAGGCATAGACTCATCTTTAGTGGTGGGCTGGAAAGGTTTCCACTGGTGAGATCTTCCTTCTACTTTTTTTTCTTGTTTCCTTTCGAAAAGTCGATTATCACATTGAATAGCTTGCATGATATATTCATTCAATGTTTTAACCTCTGGCATCGTGAGCAAAAGGTCCTTCACATCATCTCTTAAACCCCATCTAAATTGGCTTATGAAATAATCTTCATGCCAAGTGAGATCACATATCAACTGCCTAAATTCAGATGCATAGGTAGAGGCAGGGTGGTTACCTTGACGTAGCTTCTGAAGTTTTTTTTCTGCTACTCGACTTGTGTCTACATCTCCAAATGTGGCAGAGAGTTCTCGAAGAAAACCCTCATAGTCCTGAAGTACTTCCATGTTCTTCTCCAAGATTGGGGCAAACCATGATAATGCTTGGCCACAGAGCAAGGTTCCAATAAACCCGACCTTGGATGCCTCGTCAAGGATCTATTAGGTTGCATACGGATGTACAATTTAACTTGCTGGAGAAATCCATGAAACTTTGTGCGATCCCCCTCGAACTTTTCTGGCATGCAAATCTTGGGTTCTTTCATAAATGATGTACTAGGTCGTTGATTCACTTGAATACGCCCTTGATTTTCTTGAAGACTCCCAAGTCGTTCTTGTAATTCTTGGAGGAGTGCACCAACATGCACTGGATGTTTGTTGCTCTAGCAAAATGGTGAGAACCACGTTAAGAAGCTCCACCTCCTTAATGTCAATCCGCAGAAGAGATAGGAAAGTGATATGAAGATCGTGAATGTGAGATGAAGTGAGAGTGATGGTGAGAAGCATAGAGATGCACACACACATACACACACACAACGAAGAGACAAGCAAGACACAATGGAAGGTAGGAAATCAACTCTATTACTCAAGAACACTCTTACAAGCTCAAAATAGCTCTAAGCTCTTCTCTACTCAAACAAGCTAACCTCAAAAATGAGCTCTCTAGCTCTTTTTATAGATTCTAGACTAGTTTTGACCGGTTTCACATCTAGTGACCGGCATAGTTAAAAAATAGGTTCTAGATGCTATTTGAAAGGGTAAATGGTGTCTAAAAATAACCAAAATTGGTACGCTCATTCTACCTAAGCTCCTCAAGCTTGAGGACTCCTCGGCTTGCACAAAATGGAGCTATAAATTACAAAAAGGGTTTTTCTATGTTACATATGGTACAAAAGTGATGAAAATCACTATTGGAGGTTTTGAAAAATATTTATAAAACATAATTCTTTGAAAAATGATTCGACTGACTCCCTACTACTTCGTTATGCTCTGTCTTCACATTCTTCCGCATCTTCTATGCCTCTGGCTACTGCCAACACCCCCCTCCCTCTCACTTCTGTCGTCCTCGACAGAACCTTGTTGTGAGGTCTGTCGGATGTAATTCTAGAGTAGTTCCTGAGCGAGGGTGTGTTCTGATATTTGAATGCCTCGGGCCAAATCTGCCTCGAGTTTCTCCCAATCAATGGGCTTCGGTTCATCTGATGGTGGGAGTCGATAATGCGTGGAATATACCATCTGTTCACAGGCAAATAACTGCAAGAGGTGTGTAGGCCTGCTGATGAACACTTCCAAATGGTATTCCCAGAAACCGGTTGCAAACATTTCTTCGAAAGTCTGCTTATAGCATGCCGGTAAGTACTTGATTCTACAATGCCATGCATAACACACCCGGAGAGAAGGCGTTGTACTCATATCATATGCAAGATCTAGATTGCCATGCTCGAAATCCGGGGTATTCACATGGGGTGCCTTGACGCGATGGAAGACTTTGAATACCATCTGCATCATGTCAAATATCTTGACAGTCATGTGCGCTGCTATATCATCCATATGTTTTAAGCGAGGGAGCCAGTGGTGAATCGTGGCCATCATGTATCCAACTGTTGGTAGTTCTATGGGTGGCCTAAAATATGGGTAATTTAGCCAATCTTGGCATTGCTTGTTGTTCTATACTTTAATGGCAAATGCCTTCTAGGAACGGCGACGTGGCACTGGTCCCCAACATGGGTTTTACTTCAAGTGTAGAGGTGCCTTAACCAAGTGCTCATCATCTCTGGATAATTCTGTAAGAGATCCTTGCGCCAATCTGGTTGATAGATTTCTCCTTGCTGCACGTCTGTTGGCAAATCGTCAAGCTCAAACTGAGTAGCATGAGAGGGTTTCTTGCCTGCTTCTTTCTCTATGGCCAACTGATATTCCGCCATTAACATAAAATAAGGTTTATACTATAGCTCATGCCCTGATATGTATCTGCGAGGGGCCAAATGAGGAAAATAAGGAGACTGTGAAATTATTTCTTCAATCATGGCCATGGCGTGTAACTGTGCCTCTACCCGTGTTGAGTGGGTTGTTCCAAGTTCTTCAATCGTCTTCATCCATGCGGGAGTTGGAAGCTCGAAAGTCGCCTGGCCTTCGGCCGTGACGCGTCCGCGTGGGATGGGTTGAGGTTCATATGCTTCTTCAAAAGTTTCCTCCACCGGAATAGTCACTGTTTCTTCCTCTGCTGGTAGTTCCGGTAGGGAGTCTGGCCTAGGGGGTGCTTCATATATTGCTATCTGTGATTGAAGAGTTGATACCTGGGCTCGTAATGCATTGTTTTCCTCTAGGATGTCAGGAGATGGGTCCGCAGGTTCTGGTAGTCCTTGTGGTATTGGTGCTCTTAGTTGCAATGTCTTGTGTTCCTCCTTGAGCTTCTGAAACTCCTCGTTCATGCTTTCGTACTCATCTAACAATCTGACATGATCATCTAACAACATTTTCATAGATTCTGAGGGCACAGCCTTAAAGCGACTAGGGCTCAATGGTTGGTCTGGCTGATCTAGAGCAGCTTCTAAATTCTCTCTGTTCTGTTCTTGTAAGCGCTCGTTCTCTTCTTTCGCTGCTGCCAGGTGTCTTCTGAGTAAGCCCATGTTCCTAGTGAGCGTTGCATTGCGAATAGTCTGTGCCCTTAACAAGTTATCAATATCCGTGACAACCTCTTTTGTCTTTTCTTCACTTTCTAGTTCAAGTTTGTGATATGCCTCTCATAGCTCTTGGTAGCGGGTGTTCAGTGAGGCATTCTCGATGGATAGTGAATTGAGCTGCGATTGTAGATCATTTGTTGTCTTCTGCAGCTGCTGATAATTAGTTCCAAGAGATGTGAGCTCATCTTTTACTTGAGTCATACAAGTGAACATCTGTCAGAATGCTGTGTCTATGGTGGGTGATAATATTAGTGATGGAGTGAATGCAGTTGCGGTGTGTGTGGGTGTCGATGCAAAGGGAAAGGGAAACTGGGGTGGGAATGTAGATGCCGTGGTTATTGTGGAAAAAAGTGAAGTGCCTAAATATGTTGGTACAATGGAAGATGTGAGTGGTGGTGCGGTTGGCGGTGATATATCCATGTCTTTGGATGTGGTATCAAGTGCGGTGGCTGTGAACAATGGCGTGAGAGTGGGTGCGTGCATGGGTGTAAATACAGGATTTACAAAAGTTGAAGAGTAATTTACAGAGGGGTTCTCTTGTACTGCTTGGTGGAAAGGGGAAAGCGGAATTACGGTGGGTCGAGGGGGAGAGATTGGGGAGAAGGTTAATGGAGGTGGGAATGGGAAAAGGGGTCTTGGAGGTGTGGGGAAGGATGGGAAGGATGGAGGGAAAGTTGGACTAGATAGAAAGGTGGATGTTTGAGGGGGAAAACTAGGTTGGGTGGGTGCAGGAATTGTCGAGTGAATGGAAGTAAGGAAGGCTTCTGCTACAACGCTATCCAAAGATGTGGATGGTCTGGGAGAGATCGGATGTACAGGGGAGATTGGAGATACGGGAGGTGAAAGAGGAGCGGTTGGGGTGGCGGGTACTTCGGTTACAGTGGTATGTACAGTAGTAGTGTGGGGTGGGGAGTCGATGATAATGGTGTCTTCTAAAATGAGCCTTCAGGGATCAGACGTGCTTCCCTAGCCTGTTCTGAAGATTGTGCTCCTGTCGGTACACGAATGTATTCACCAGGTTTGGTTAGTAAGCGAACTCTGCGAGGGTCATACTGCGGTAACGGTTTCCTCTGCAAATATCTTAAGGCTTCGGTGGATCCCACTGATTTAACAAGATCCCTGAAGCCTCTGATATATACTTCTTCGAAACAGCCTGAGACAAGTTCTTGTTCTATGAGTGCTTGGCTCTCTTCTTCCGTTAACTTCTTACGTGCCCAAACTTTTTCCATAGTATGATATAACTTCTTGATGGCTAGCGTATAAGCTGCTGCTTCACAGGTTTCATCTTCATGCGTACTGGTATCACCTTGGGTGTCCGTTTGCTGTCCTTGTTCATCTGTCTATACATGTTGTTGTGATTCATGAGTGCCCGGCTGGCTTCATCATCTCCATCATCTTCATCTGTCTCGGTTCTTTCTTCCTTGGAACTAGATACTACTTGTCCTTGTGGTTGGTCCGGGGGAGTGGTCGGTTAGCTTGGACGTTCGTATTCTTGAGAAAAGATTTGACCTTCTAAAAATTGAAATTCATTTGAGAAAGCATCCGTCATCTTGAAATCAAATGTTGTATCTATGGGTTGTGCTTCCAAGTTAGGTATCGGAAAAGAAAAAGCTTCCACACCAATAGTGGTGGGAACTTCTGCTGCCGTGGTGGGAGGTCCTGGGGCTGTGGCTACTTGAGGAGCGACTGTGCTTGTAGTGCCCTCCGTTAGAACTAGTCTTGATAACCATATACGAATGGGTTGAACAGTTGTAGGGGCCTCTGTCGGAGACTGTTCTGGCAAGGGTTGCAGTGAGGGTGATTCTGGGACTTGTAGGCATGGAATGGTTCCTCTCATGCGCTTTCTTGCTCGGCCTTTGCTAGCCTTCCTAGCTTTCTTTGTTGTCCCCTTGAATGCTTTCAGCTCCTCGCTTGTCATTGCACGCTCGATTGGCAAGTCGTATGCCAAACACATATATACAATCCTCGTAAGAGCACAACATCCATTGATTACTTTCTTTCTTTCCCATCTATGTTGTGCTAAGTACAACTAATCAATTATCCAGTTGGCTAGGTCAACTGTTTGTGGTCCAGTACATGCTAAATATAAACCAAACCAGATGCGTTTGTGGGGCATGGTGAATCTATCCTGAGCGGGGAAAGCGAAGTGCTGCATACATATCCTCAACAGTTTAGAGAGCTCAGGTGTGATCGCCGAAATATCTTCCTATTTAGTAACATCCCCACGTTTCATAGGCTCTGGAATTAGCCTTTCTCGTTCTGTCGGTGTATGCATTCCATGTGTCTTAATAGCAGCTCTAATCAAATCTTTAGATAGATAAAACTTCTTATATGGTGGATCATTTACCAAAGATGGCAAAATGAATGTGCTTGGGAGATCCTTGTTTTTCAAAGCTGTTAAAGTTGTTACCAAGTGATGACATCTGTAGAAATTTGGTTTAGGCAAAGGATCACTGAAATACTCTGTGAAGCCTGCTCTTGCCCAAACATGCGTTAAGTCTTCTGTGTTTTGTAGTCCTTCAAATTTACTTGAGAAAAATTGGTACTTGGCCCATGTACGGTGATCAAACGCCAAATTGGCCTCGAAGATAAAGTCTGTGTCTACCAACGGTCCTGCGATGAATCTTCTTAGTATATCCCCTAGGAGGGTCGTCGATCGGCATGGGTCCTAGAAATCCCTGAAATTCTGGTGGTTGTGCCGTCGGATGGGGTTCCGCGAGTAGTTCTCCAATATTTGCCATGGGTATACTGGGGCCAACTTCAAATGGTCCTTCTGCCTACATGATGAATGATGTGGGTGTGTAGAAGATCTGCTACAAAAGATTAACACATTAGTATGGAAATTAATCATGATCCCATTAAAGTGAGACCACAATCCCTTTCCATAATTGATGTGTAACCCGTGTAGCCGAGTGTTGTGATGTGGTTTATGGATTGATTGTTGCAAAACTAATGCAGGTCTCTAGACACCTACATGCTTCAGATGATGCATACATTTCTTGATGAGGTGTTATTACAAGTGATGTTGGGTGATAGTGTGTGGATTTATACAAGGTGTAGGTGTGGGTGAATTATTACAAGGGTCTTGTTTAGTCGGGATGGGAGTTATGTTAGATAAGGGGGTCGAAGAAGACGTCTGGATACATTTCGGTATCCACTTCCTAAGAGTTTCTAAGCAGGTGGAATGTTTCTTCTGATGGACAAAAGGTGATATCGGATTTGGTGGTATTGAGGGTTGAAGAGATTTTTGAGGGGTATATATTACATGGCTTGAGGGTTGAGCTATGATACACTGCTTGGGTACCCAAATCTGCGTGGGTGTGGGTCGATTCATAAGGTACTTCTTAGCAATCCAAATTTGTCGAATATTCGTACTCGTAGAAGAAGGTTGAAAAGGCTTTGGATATTGCTTCTACTTCTGCTGAGACTTCTTCTGAGCTTCGTCTACGTTGTTGAAATCTGTCAATGGTTTCTTTCCTTTTGGCACCCATATTTGTCTCGTGCCTCTTGCTTTGTGATGCTGATACTGCAGCTTTCTTCCTTGTGTCATCTGATATTGTCGTCGGTCTGGGTTCCTCCGTTGTGGTTGACTCCTTTGTGGTTGAGGTTGAGAGGTCGGATGGACACTCTGCTTTGGAAAAGAAGGGAGGTCCAACACTTGCGAAACTTGCCGAAGTGAGGCATTTTGTACCACAGATCTAGGCCAGTCGCAGTAAGTGTGGAAGGATGGGCACTGCAGGGTGTTTTGCCCATGTGGCTGCTGATGCAGTCCAACTGACCTGCAATCGTCCCCATTTGTCCGCTGATAGTGCCCATTTTGCCGCTGATGGTCCCCATTTGTCCAAGCGTTTGGGTGGTTACCCCTTCTAATTTGCAAGAAGCCCAAGGGAAAATCTCTTGACATCCTTCTTATTGACAATTATCCATCGCTAAGCCCACGTGGGTTGGTGTAGACATAACATGACTCATCTGACCAAAGATCTTCCGATCCTCCTTCACATGTTGTTCATATGGTCTAGGGTTACAAACCTCAGTCGAAATGCCATTAGGGAAGTCAAGCGGTATCACTCGCTTCTGATCTAAGGTTCCAATCTGCAAGGAGCCTTGTCTAAGATTTAGGTCTAGTGAGTGATCGTATAGCCAATCTTGGCCAAGGATTAGGGGTTCTATCAGGTCGTCATCATGGCACACTAGTAGCTTCACTGTCAAGGTCACATCATGTATGAGGATAGGAAGGTCCACCTCACCCATGCAAGGGGTTTCCATGCCTCCTAGCCCTATGAGGTATGCCTCAATTGGCCGTAGTTCTATTCTTGAGTCCTTATAGTGGGACCATCTAATCGCACTAGTCACAACTCCTGAGTCAATTAAAGCCCTGAGCTCTTGGCAAGGGTTGCCGTGCTCTAGCCTGACTGTAATGAATGGTCTCCTATCCACTATGCTAGGATGAGTGGTTGACTTTACTTGACACATGGCCATGGGGTATCCGGGTGTTGTTTCCATATGGTTATAATGTTCTCTCCCTAGTCCTTGTCTTCTTAACTTCATGCGCTTAATGCGTTCTATAGCTTTTGCCTGAGCTTCAACTCGTATTCTATTTTCTTCCTCCTTACGCTTCGTTGCCAACGTGAGTCGTCTAAGCATATCCTCAGTAAGAGGTTCTTGGTATAACCTGACTCTACAGCCACTAATGTAATTAGGCATTATGTCTCCTTCTAAGGTGGCTAATTGTACTGCTCCACTTGTCGAGAGTCTGTTGATGATCATAGGTCCATAACCTCGCTTTTCTAACTTCCGTGCATATTGTTTCAACATATATACTAGGACTAAATCTCCTTCTTTTAAGCCTTTGTCTTTCACATGCACATCAAAATATGCTTTCTGTCGCTTCTTTGCTGCGTATATTCCTGCTACTGCTTTCAGCGTGGCTTCTCCTAATCGTTCCAAGTCCATTATTCTTGCTGATAATTCATGGCCAGTCCACTGATGTTCTTGTGCAACCTTAAGGGTCGGTATCAAGAAGTCCAAAGGAAGCACATCATTCTGACCAAAAACCATATGAAAGGGAGTTGCATTGAGTACGGTCTTGTAGGCCACTCGATATGCCCAAATAGCGTGGTGTAACTGATTGTCCCAATCTGAACGTTTGTTGTTCACGAGTTTTGTCAGTACGTTACAAAGGATCTTGTTAGTGCTTTCAGCCTGACCATTGGCCTGAGGATGATATGGTGCGGATTTCTTGTGAATCACCATAAAATCCTGTAACAAATATTCAATGAACTGGTTTAGAAAGTGAGTTCCTCGATCGCTCACTAACTCTATAGGCAATCCATATCTTGTGAAGACATTTTCAAATAAGAATTGCAGTTGTGTGTGCATCATTCTTTTTTCTAGCTTTTGCCTCTACCCATTTGGTAAGATAATCTGTCGCAACAATAATGTATTGAGCATGTTTACCTTTTGCAGGGGGGTTAATGGGTCCTACAAATTATATACCCCACTTAGAGAATGCATGTCCTCCCATCATGGGTTTCAATGGTGTTTCATCTCTGCGAGTAGGAAATTGAGTTCTTTGGCACACATCACATCTCTTAACATAGGTATGTGCATTCATGTGAAGAGTGGGCCACCATAATCCTGCAAAGAGGATGGCTTTGATTATCCTATCGGGTCCAAAATGACCTCCTGCAACACCTTGGTGTGTAGTCTCTAGTACGCTCAAATAATCACTTTCATGAACACACTGTCTTAGGTATCCATCTCTTCCTCGTTTGTATAGATTATCGCCAATAAGTGAATAGTCCTGAGCTTCTTGCTCTAGACTTTGTTGTCCTGCTAAGGTCATTCCTTGAGGGGCTCCTAGTCTATGTAGAGTCTCCAAAGTACGATGTTTCGAATGATGTTGCTTTAATGCACCTACATGTGCTAATTGCAACCAATTCGCATGTTCTGATTCATCTACACAACAAGCAAGAATCTTTTGATTATCCTATTTATATATACTTCTTGCTAGTATTTGATATCTCTCTGACTTGGTAATCTCTCCTTCCTTGATTCTTATCCTAGGATTCTTGGGTCCATATGTGAGAATAGGGACAATAGGCTTAGCCCATTCTGATGCTATCTCAAGGTTAAACAAATATGCATCTGGTAATTCATCTACTATTCCTTAAGGAGCTTCTCCTGAGGTTAATCTTGAAAGATGGTCAACTCTAAGATGTGTCTTTCCTTTCTTGACTACTACTTCAAAGTCATACTCCATGAGTAATAGAAACCAACATATTAATCGTCCCGTGTTACATGGTTTATTGACTAAGTACAGTAATGCTTGATGATCCGTAAAGAATTTGAACTTGTTTGCCAACAAATAATGCCTGAATTTCTTTACTGCGTAGATCATTCCTAATCCTTCTCGTTCCATAGTGGTGTAATTTCTTTCTGCTGCATTCAACTGTCTGCTTGCGTAAGCTATGGGGAGGTCTATATTACCTTCATTCGTGGGTTGTGCTAACACACATCCTATGGCATATTTGGATGCATCCACATGTACATGGAATGGCTTACTCCAATCTGGGGTTGTCAATATAGGTGCTCAACACAAACGTCGTTTAAGTTCATTGAATGAATTCTCACACTCATCTGTCCATTCAAACTTGGTCAAAAGAGAGTACAGAGGCTTGGCTATGATTGCATACACGTGTATGAATCGTCTATAATAACCACAATGACCCATAAAGGCCTGTACTTCTTTTACGTTATTTGGTCTAGGTAGATCTGCAATTACTTTCACTTTTTCTTCATCTGTCAAGATTCCATTCTTTGACACAATGTCCCCTAAAATTTTTCCTTGTTTGACCATGAAAACACATTTTTCTGGGTTCAAACAAACCTGATATTCTTGACATTTGTCAAATACTTGTCTTAATTCTGGGATATGTGTCTGTCTGATATTCGAATGAGCACATATGTCATCGACATAAACTTCCAAATTCTTGCGTAAGAATTCCTTAAAAACATGACACATGAGTCGCTGGAAAGTGGCAGGTGCATTTGTTAAGCCAAAAGGCATCACACGAAATGCAAATATGCCCCATTTTGTGGCAAAAGCGGTTTTGTGTTGATCTTCTGGAGCAATGGCCACTTGCTTGTAGCCTGAGAATCCATCAAGAAAGCTGTAAACTTCCTTGCCCACAACTCTTTCCAATAAATGTTCTGTGATAGGAAGAGGATAATTGTCTCTAATTGTGGCGGCATTAACTTTTTTAAGGTTAATACACACACACAATTTTCCATTCTTCTTGGGCACAACCACAATGGGGGATACCCATTCGGTATGCTCAATTTCATATATGAATCCTGCTTCTATCAAGCGATCTATTTCCTCTTTAACCTTTGCAGTGTAGTTATCATTGTAAGTGTATGGTTTCTATTTCGTAGGTTTTGCATCTAGAGTCATAGGGATTCTATGGGAACATATATCTGGATCTACTCCTTTCAAATCTTTGTAACTCCAAGCAAATACATCTCTATATTCGCGCAATAGGGCAACTAATTGTTCTTCTTCTTCAGTCGTCAAATCGTGCCCTATGTATGTACATTTTTCTTCTTCTCCTTCTATGGCTACTATGATTTTCTTGGTTTTCTCTTGATTATCATATACTTATCCATCATCAGCCTTTCTATTAGGCATTCGTACCATGATTCGTCTATCTTCTATTTCATAGTTCTTGAAGTTCTCAGAAACCTCAAACAAGGATTCTTCTTCTTCTGACATGGCTTCTTTCTTCTTTCTTTTCTTTCCTTCACTTTTGACAGTCACTTGAGTGGCTAACCTCACCTCATTCATTATTTCTCCGTGTCTCTGAGGGTGAGTTTCTACTTTGTAGAAATATTCCTCTTCGGATGCAAAAGGTGGGTCCATAATAATTGACTCTAGATCAAAGTCACTCGCGTCCTCGAATGCATCAACATTAGGTTCACATTCTTCAATAATTGAATCACACATGATTGGCTCTATCGTGAAAACTAAGATGTCATAGCCATCTTTGTCACAGTGGGGTGTCCATTGTTCTTCATTGATGGCTACATCCATGGTTGCTAATATTTCTGCCCAACCATGGGGTTGGAATTCTTCGTCTGGAAATACTGTAGGTGCATAAGCTGGGTCTTGAAGAGTTCGTGGATGTTGTTCTGAACCTAAAGTTCTGGCTTCTAACCTTTCTTCCTCTTGTTTTGCTACCTTACACATCCATAGATGAGTATCCTCATGCAGCCATGAGGGTTCTGACTCTAATGAGTGTATGGATTCCGTTTCTACCTGTGTCTTATGGACAGTATTCCATTGTATTGGGGGTACATCTTGATGTGAATAGTCTTTAAGATTGACTTTAGTAGTCACTCCTAAATGTTGCAAGTACAAAGAATTAGTTCCCCAATCTTGTACAATTTGCAATTGACACATGAATGGTCGTCCTAAAATCATCTCGTATGCATGATTTTAAGCAAAATCACAAATGGCAAAGGTATGCTCAAACTCCACACCACAGGTGCTTAGAGATATGCCTTCTAGTAAGCCTAAGGGTTTTTCTATATGTCCATCAGCCATTTGTAGCTTCATCCTGGTGGGTCTTAATGCTGGCTTACCCCAACGTTTCCATAAAGCGGTGGTAGCAATGGCTACTCCGGCTCCTGAATCTAAGATGGCTTTCGTGGTGTAGCCCTGATGGGTTATTGGAAGATAAGTGTTACCTTCCTCTCCTTTGCTTACATCTCTGATCTTTTCTACTGGTATCTCTGGTACCTTCTTGTGTGATCCAGTTTGTGAGGGAGTAGTAGCAAGCTTAGGGAATTGATTTGCTACATGTTTCCATAGTTCTGGTTTTACCTTCAACAACTCCTCTAGAGTGAGATTACATTGTACTTTGGTATTCTTGATCACTTTTGTGTTTCTAGGGATTACTGATTCCTCATTCCTTACTATTATCGTGGGTGCTCTCATACTGATAGACTTTGCTTCCCAAGGTCCTGTGAACTGAGGTAATTCTTGCAAAGAATTGGATTCAAAACCTGTGTGTTCACTCAGTTGCTCTTCCTCTACATCATCGTAAATAGAGGGGATATCTTGGGGAAATTGTTCCTACAAGTCGTCTATTTCTTGAGTAGGAGGATGGGTTCCTTGTTCTTTTCTCCACTTTTCTTCTTGGATTTCTCTCAAAAATTCATGTGAATACCTATGTATGGAAGACAGGTTGTCTTCACCTTCTGTATCTAGTACTTGAGACAGGGATGGTTCATTCCTTTCTTGTGTCTCTAGGACAATAGGGTTCCTCTGTTGATTCTTTTTCTCTTTGCTATCAATCAAGTATTCTAGCCTCTCCATTATTCCTTGAAAGTGTAATTCCAGTTGTGCCATGTTATTCCAATTTAGATATCTAGAGCCTTCAAACATAGCTTGTGCTAATTCTACCATCTTCATGCAAAGTTTAGTCCTCTCAATTTCTAGATCTGCTCGGGGGTAGTTCTTACTCATTTCAGCTATCTGGGGTCCTTCTTTTAATCTAGCCTGATATGCACGAAACATCATGTCTAGGTTTTCTGGTATGGGTTCCACTAAAACTGATCCTAATCTTTGAGCTGGATTCTCTTGATTCAATTCCTGTGAAGTCAATTCTAAGATTTTGGCTCTAGATTCCTTGAGACTTCCTTCCAACTCAGTTATCGTTTTACTCCACTTTCTCTTAATTCTTTCTCTGGAATCTTTCCAAGATTTTGGCTTTTTACTGCTAGATTCTCCAACTTCACTAGTTCTAGTTCTTTTCTCCTGATTAAGCTGTTGGTTCTGTAAGAGCGCCTAGGCTCTTGTTATAGCTTGGATAGGCACGTATGTAGAGTTGGATCCATCTATGTTGTTTACAATACCTATCACGTTGATCAGCGTCACATTTGAAGCATTAGCAGGGTTCTTAGGACACTCTTTGATGATATGTTCTTTACCACAATCGGTGCAAAATCCTTGTATGCTATAGTATTGTGATTGTCCTGCTATCGGAGGATGTGGACAATCCTTTATGAAATGATCTCCTTGGCATCTAAAGCATGGTCCTCTAGGGCCCTGTGGTCTTTGCTGTTTTAATTGGGGCCGTGGATTTGGGTTTGTGTACATCACATTAGCGTAGTCGGGCTCCCAACTAGGTTCCAATGGTGGACTATCCTATTGATATGTCTCCACATGTTTTGGTGACTCTGTGTAATAAGCGGGGGGACTATCTACATGAGTAGAGTCAAAACTGTTAGAGTTTGGGTCACTCTCTGTGATCAAGGGTGATGAAGGCACTAAAGCCCTACTTAGGTTCTCTTCTGCAGCAGCATATTTAACTGAGATGACATTAGCTGGTGGGGGTGGCTGCTGAGCTAAGAGAGGTTGTGGTCTCTGTTGAGCCTGATAAGGCCTATAGTAATGAGGCTGAGTATTGTATTGGCCTTGATACCTACCTAGTTGCGCATATGCTTGCGGGTAGTTCTGTCTCACTGACTGTTTGTTGTATGGGTTGTCTTGAGCCGTATGATTCGTGTATCGTCTCTCAATCGTACAATATTGGCCACTAGGGTTGGCTTGTGTTTGTGTTGCATTGGGACACACATTTGCCATATGATCACCACCACAGGTGTAACAATGCTTGTTTGTTGTTAACCTAGGCATCTGTTTACTAGAAACTCCTAGTTTCTGGGCCACTTTTCTGCTAGGTCTTCTATCGAGCTAGACAATTTTGTGGATGCTAGAGATGAACAATCTGAATCCTTATAGACCTTTGAGAGTTCCAACTCGTCTCCGAGGTTATCCTCAATGTCGATGCAAATTCTCACACACTGCTCTAGCATTCTGGGTTCCTTCAAGTACACATAGGAACGTAGTTTAGAGCTCAAGAGGCCATCTAAAAACAATGGCACTTGCTTGGCCTGTGAGGGTAGCTCTTGCATTGGACATCTTTCAACATATTGTCTAAACCTACATCCTGCCAGTCTAACTGTTTCCTGAGGGGTTTGTTTCAAACTATGAATCAACAAAGACGTGTCATGTTTGATCCCACTTTTAGAGAATTCAGTGATGAATGACTCTAAAAAGTGATGGATGTCTCTAAATTGCCTTTGTTGCAATGGTTGGAACCAAGTTAAAGTGGTGTTCTTTAACGTTAGTCCAAATGCATTATATTGCGTGAACATATCTTCTACTTGTTTTGCTCTTAGAACTTGCTTAAATTCTGCAACATGGTCATAGGGATCTCCTGTCCCATCAAAATAATTTTTCATGGATTTTACTAACTGAGTGGGTCTCAATATTCTTGCGTGTTCACGTGGTCTGGGTAGAGGAAAATCATCTCTACAACCCGGCATTCTTTGTCTTTCCACTCTATCTGTGTCTATGGTGGTTGTATCTCTCCCTATGGGATGATTGAAACTTACTTCAGGTCTCTCTTTATTTTTCTCTCTTTGATTAGCATGGGTGGAGGATCTTCCTGCCCCTTGATGGCTTGCGTTTACGTTTGCTCGAGATGGAGGGAAGACTAAATCGCCTCTCCATGTATATGTGTTTCTTGCATGGTCTGGTACCACAAATAATCTTTCTGAAGTTTCATCCAGGTATACAACCTTTCCAGGTGTATATGGGTCCTTGAATTCGTAGATTATGATGGAGCCTACCTCACTAGGTTGTTCCGTTCTGTATCTCCAAAATGCTTCATCTGTTTCTTTATTTACGAATAATTCTATGCTTCTGTTATCCGCAATCTGGAACTAGTACTCGTGTGTGAGTACAGATTTCCCTCTAGGTGTTCTAGGTTCTTCTAGTGGTTCTTTTCCTTGGGCTCTCGCTTTCGTCTCTAACTGAATTACATCGAATTCATTCGTATTGTTTGGCTGAGTACTTATGATGTACATCGTTCCTTCTTTGTCTATGTACGCATCTCGCTCGAATTTCACCACTAGACGTTCCAATCCAATGGGTTGATCAGGGTTGTGCATTTGCACCACTTGTCTTTGCAAACCATCCTCATAGATGCGAGCACCTAAGCGGTTGGTTTGGAGGAATTCTAATTGAGTTCTATAGGGTCCTTCACGTTTTTCTAAATATGCTACATTTGACCCTCCTTCTGGGCTTTCCGTGCTAAATGCCATTTTCGATTTGCTTGTATCTGAGCTCTCGTAGGGGTAATTACTATTCAATTGTTGTGCCCATGATCGTGCAGTAGTTCCTACACTTGCTTCTGATGATCTAAGGCTTCGTCGGTCTAACTTACTTATATGTTTGCCTGATCTAAGGTTCATGAATTTACTTCCTTGCACACTTCTATGATCATCAATGTTCCTTGTTTTTAATTGCTTGGTTTTTTTTTTAATTCCTTTAAGTTCTTGTTTTGATGTCTGTGTCAGGAATCGACTTTCTGTGGTACTTTTGAGTTCTCGTTCCATCAGACTTTAATTCTTTCCTTTAGGTTTTCGTATCACACACCTTTATTTTAGTCTTGGACTTAAGAAATTTAATCTCTTAAACCTGCTCGTTCCTATCGTCGTTAAACCACGATGCTACCGTTTATCCTAAGCTAAGAATTGACTGAGGGGGTTGAGTAATCTTCCAACCTCAAGTTAGCTTTGTTGGTTGCTCTGATGCCCAAGAAGCCGCGCTTCCCAAGCCCTGCGTTCTTCACTGCCTTGCCTTGCCTTGCTTTGTTTGCCCTTGCTAGACCTGTAAAAATTCAATGTTTAGACCAATTCTCAAATGGATGATCAAGCACTTGGATATATACACTTTTAAAGGTCCCTTCCCTTTTGCCCAAAATTTCAATGCCCCTTGGCTTTCTAGTCCCACACTAGGTCAACCTCAAATTATCCTCTCTAAAAAACAACGTCTTCTTTTTTAAAAAACAGTTGAGGTCACGGAGTACTCGTCAAGAGCTTTCTAACGAGCTATAAGGCTCAAAAAATGGACTTTGGATGAAAAAGATATGACCGTTCAGGCCCTCGGGGGTAAAAATTTGACAAACAAGTTTTTCTCCAAATATGAGCTAAGGGGTCTCCTATGAGCTTAATGATCCAAAAATTTTCCAAAAATAGCCCCAAAATTGGCCAAAAAATCAAACCCTAAAAATGCGTTTGGGGTGGACAATCGCGATGGTCTAAGATAATCGCGATGGTCTGGGACCATCGTGATGGTCCAGGTGAACCGTCGCGATGGCGTGGCACAATCGCAATGGTCCAAAGGTGCAAACTGTCGCGATGGTGTGAAATGTGAGAAGTCGCGATGGCGTATCAGTCCAGTGATCGCGATGGTCCAAAGTGAACAATCGCGATGGTGTCAATGAACCGTCATGATGGTCCAATCGGCGAGCAATCGCGATGGCATAGGTGAACGGTCAACGGAACTGTCATGATGGCATGAGCCCGTCGCGATGGTCACAAAGCACGATGGCGTGAGCCAATCACGCTGGTTCAAAAGTCGAGGTGTCGCGATGGTCACAAAGCACGATGGCGTGAGCCAATCACGCTGGTTCAAAAGTCGAGGTGTCGCGATGGTCTGAGGGTATCGTCGTGATGGTCTAGCTTGCCATGTGGCAGCATCGGCAGGATGGCATGAGCCAATCGCGATGGCGTGGGGTCGACAGGATCGTCGCGATGGTCCAAGTGAACCGTCGCGATGGCTCAAGTGAGCCGTCGCGATGGCCTAAGACCGTCGCGATGGTCCGGTTGAGCCGTCGCGATGGCGTGAGCCAATCGCGATGGTCCACCAAAATGCAAATTTTGCAAATGCAAGTGTGGATTCGTGTATGCGCAAGGGTCGCCTATGCGGTGGTGAACTCACTTACCTCAAATTCCAAACTTGGCAGACCATCGCGATGGTCTGACACAGTCGGCATTTTCTGACAGAAAGTGATTTTCTTACCTTTTTGCAGCCTTCCTGATGCTCTAGAGCACTGTACCTGCAAGAAAACTCAAAAACACAATAGCACATGCAAGCACAAAAGCTCTCTCTCTCGCACATGCACAAATGAGGGGAAATGAGGAGAATGGGTGGATATGGTGAATTTTTTTATTTTTTTGGAGTGGAAGATGATGATGTGGTGATGAAGATGGAGTGTGGGGAAGGTGAAAAACACCAAAAACTAACTAAAAACAACAACAAAAACTGAAATTTTTACCTTCCAACACCACTTCTTGCTATACTCTTACCATCACACATTCGTCCTAGACTCGATCCCCAGCAACGCCGCCAAATTTGGTGTTGCTCTAGCACAATGGTGAGAACCACGTTAAGAAGCTCCACCTCCCTAATGTCAATCCGCGGAAGAGATAGGAGTGATATGAAGATCGTGAATGTGAGATGAAGTGAGAGTGATGGTGAGAAGCATGGAGATGCACACACACATACACACACACAACGAAGAGACAAGCAAGACACAATGGAAGGTAGGAAATCAACTCTATTACTCAAGAACACTCTTACAAGCTCAAAATAGCTCTAAGCTCTTCTCTACTCAAACAAGCTAACCTCAAAAATGAGCTTTCTAGCTCTTTTTATAGATTCTAGACTAGTTTTGACCAGTTTCACATCTAGTGACCGGCATAGTTAAAAAATAGGTTCTAGATGCTATTTGAAAGGGTAAACGGTGTCTAAAAATAACCAAAATTGGTACGCTCATTCTACCTAAGCTCCTCAAGCTCGAGGACTCCTCGGCTTGCACAAATGGAGCTATAAATTACAAAAAGGGTTTTTCTATGTTACATATGGTACAAAAGTGATGAAAATCACTGTTGGAGGTTTTGAAAAATATTTATAAAACATAATTCTTTGAAAAATGATTTGACTGACTCCGTGCTACTTCGTTATGCTCTGTCTTCACATGCTTCCGCATCTTCTATGCCTCTGGCTACTGCCAACAATGTCCCATCTTGACATGTGTCTATCGATGAGTTAGGTCCTCAACTTGTTGTTGGAGACTCTGAAGTGATGCTACAATCTGTTCATAAGCATTCTCCATGATGCTTGGTCTTGGATAGAAGCGAGTCTTTCCAAAATGTCATGGGAGCACTTTTGCTCTCTGAATACATTAGACAAGATTTCGAAAATACACTTCTGATTACAAGATCACCCCACAAAGGGGAAATAATACAAGAATACGTGACTGATACAAGATTTCCCACAACCCGGGACTGATAGGTATGAACAACTCGACTAGAGATGATACAGGAGATCCCACAACCCGGGATCGTAAGTATGAAAGAAGAACTTCTAGATTACAAGAACTCCCTTCTAGGAGATGAACTAGATACAAGAAAGAACTCGACAAGATCTCGTACTATGAGATTACAAGAGGACAAGACAAGATGTCCTCGATACAAGACTAGACACGACTGGAAAAAGGAACAAGACAAGAACAGGAACTGGAACTGGAACTTGGAGAGTACTTACTTGGCGGTCAAAACTCCTTGAGCTCCTAAGACTGGTATTGGAAAGGTTGATTATGAATGTGGCCAAACCCTCCTTATATAGGTTTCCCAAGGGCGGTTCTAGGGTAGTTACAAATTGATGATGTCATTGATGATGTCATCAATTCAAAGCATGGTCTCTGGATGTCAGAATCAAGCAAGAAGACAATTGATCTTAGGGTTTTGGCACGTTCCAGACGCAATGGAAGCATTAGTTTCCCCAAATTCTGAACCAATCATGAGATATATGATTCACATGGAATCTGAGATTCAAGATGATTTCTTTTGTCCATGACAATGTGTATGTGTATGTGTATGTGTATGTGTATATGTATGTGTATGTGTATGTGGATGTGTATGTGTATGTGTATGTGTATGTGTATGTGTATGTGTATGTGTATGTGTATGTGTATGTGTATGTGTATGTGTATGTGTATGTGTATGTGTACGTGTATGTGTATGTGTATGTGTATGTGTATGTGTATGTGTATGTGTATGTGTATGTGTATGTGTATGTGTATGTGTATGTGTATGTGTATGTGTACGTGTATGTGTATGTGTATGTGTATGTGTATGTGTATGTGTATGTGTATGTGTATGTGTATGTGTATGTGTATGTGTATGTGTAGGTGTATGTGTAGGTCTAGGTGTAGGTCTAGGTGTATGTGTATGTGTATGTGTATGTGTATGTGTATGTGTATGTGTATGTGTATGTGTATGGGTATGTGTATGCGTATGGGTATGCGTATGCGTATGCGTATGCGTATGCGTATGCGTATGCGTATGCGTATGCGTATGCGTATGCGTATGCGTATGCGTATGCGTATGCGTATGCGTATGCGTATGCGTATGCGTATGCGTATGCGTATGCGTATGCGTATGCGTATGCGTATGCGTATGCGTATGCGTATGCGTATGCGTATGCGTATGCGTATGCGTATGCGTATGCGTATGCGTATGCGTATGCGTATGCGTATGCGTATGCGTATGCGTATGCGTATGCGTATGCGTATGCGTATGCGTATGTGTATGCGTATGCGTATGCGTATGCGTATGCGTATGGGTATGCGTATGCGTATGGGTATGCGTATGTGTATGGGCATGGGTATGTGTATGTGTATGTGTATGGGTATGTGTATGTGTATGTGTATGTGTATGTGTATGTGTATGTGTATGTGTATGTGTATGTGTATGTGTATGTGTATGTGTATGTGTATGTGTATGTGTATGTGTATGTGTATGTGTATGTGTATGTGTATGTGTATGTGTATGTGTATGTGTATGTGTATGTGTATGTGTATGTGTATGTGTATGTGTATGTGTATGTGTATGTGTATGTGTATGTGTATGTGTATGTGTATGTGTATGTGTATGTGTATGTGTATGTGTATGTGTATGTGTATGTGTATGTGTATGTGCATGTGTATGTGTATGTGCATGTGTATGTGTATGTGTATTTGTATGTGTATTTGTATGTGTATGTGTATGTGTATGTGTATGTGCATGTGCATGTGTATGTGCATGTGTATGTGCATGTGTATGCGTATGTGTATGTGTATGTGTATGTGTATGTGTATGTGTATGTGTATGTGTATGTGTATGTGTATGTGTATGTGTATGTGTATGTGTATGTGTATGTGTATGCGTATGTGTATGTGTATGTGTATGCGTATGTGTATGCGTATGTGTATGCGTATGGGTATGCGTATGGGTATGCGTATGTGTATGCGTATGGGTATGCGTATGGGTATGCGTATGGGTATGCGTATGGGTACGTGTATGGGTACGTGTATGGGTACGTGTATGTGTACGTGTACGGGTACGTGTACGTGTACGTGTATGTGTACGTGTACGTGTACGTGTACGTGTACGTGTACGTGTACGTGTACGTGTACGTGTACGTGTACGTGTACGTGTACGTGTACGTGTACGTGTACGTGTACGTGTACGTGTACGTGTACGTGTACGTGTACGTGTACGTGTACGTGTACGTGTACGTGTACGTGTACGTGTACGTGTACGTGTACGTGTACGTGTACGTGTACGTGTACGTGTACGTGTACGTGTACGTGTACGTGTACGTGTACGTGTACGTGTACGTGTACGTGTATGTGTATGTGTATGTGTACGTGTATGTGTATGTGTATGTGTATGTGTGTGTGTATGTGTATGTGTATGTGCATGTGTACTTGTATGTGTATGTGTTGGAACTCAAAGTCAAGGACAAGCATGGAAGCACAAGAAGAGGGAGCAAGTAGGGAGCTCCAAGAAGTGTATATCAAATTTTCATAAGAATCCCCTACAAAAACAGTGATTTTCATCATTAAAAACCATTGTAAATGTCATTTCACCTTTTTGTAACTCCATTTTGTACTTGAGCTTGAGGAGTATTAGAAGTATCATTCTACCAAGTTTCATAATTTTTAGACTCCATTTGAGTCCTCAAATAAGCCCTAGAACCTAATTTTTAACTGTGGAGAATGAGTTCTCCTATGCGCAATGAAAATGTGTAGTGAAACCTTGTATGTCCAGCACTTGTACAAACAGGTGCACAATAGATAGCTTGCTGCTCTTAATACAAAACTCAAATGGACTTGAGCCTTTATTCAATCAAAGTAGACAAAGAGATCTTTCTAACAAGCTATAAATAACTTAATTTGGACAAGTTTTGATTAAGAAACACAACTGACAAAGATGAACTACTTGTCCACACAGGTATGCGAAAGAACTCAGCTCCACTCTCGGACTGATAAATCTCTGAATATATATCCTTTGAGAAATATATTTGGTACAAAGAAAGAAGACACAAATAGCTTTCCAACAAGCTAAAAACAAGTAATTTGGATGAGTTTTGGTTAGGAAACTCAACTGACCAAAATAGACCACCTACACACATAAGTACACTGTAAAACTAGACTTTACTCTCTGATAGATATCTCACAGAATATAAATTTTCTGAATGATATATTTGAGATACTGAAGGCAGATGCCAAGAGCTTTCCAACAAGACAAAAATCAAGCAATTTGGATATGTTTTGGTTGGGAAACATAACCAACCAAAATAGACTACTTGTCTACAAAGGTATACTAAAAACCCTGAACTTCACTCTTTCACTGATATCTCACAAAATATATATAGTTTCAAATAGATATTTGGTATCTGAAAGTGCACAAGATAAGCATTCCAATGAATGTTTAAAAGCAAGAATGGTTACATATACACTAAGATATGAGCTCCACAACAGAGCTGTGTACAAATTGACATGCGGCTGGAAGGAGTCTAAGGGAAGACAAAATGAAAAAATGACTAGATCCGACTACTGGGAGCTCTCGCCTCTTTCTCTCCTTGTTTAGAACGTGCTCCTACTTCACTTTTATAACCAATGAGCATGTGAAGAAGTTTGTTCCTCCTTCTTAACTCACCACTTTCCCACTACATGCTACTAACTACAAGGCAAGATATTGTACCTCTTACTCATCATGAATTTTGACTAAACTTTTTTCTTTTATGTTTTTTCTTTTTTTCTCATCTTTTCCTTTATCTTTACATTTGGTAAATTTATCCAAGCATAGCTCATATGAAAATGAGCTTGTACATTTATCTTCAACACTCCCCCTCGAGCTCATTTTGGAGTTAGCTTCAACCTTGTCCTGCAAATTTATCACATCCTTGAAACCTTTGAGTTTAGAAACATCCAAGAACTTTGTAAACATATATGCAACCTGCTCTTTGGTTCTGATTAACTTTATCTCCACATCTTTGCTCAGTACCTTCTCCCTTAGGTAACGGTAGTGGACCTGTATGTGCTTGCTTCTTGCATGAAACATAGGATTGCTTGCCAAGTAAATACTTGACATGTTATCACCGTATATAGGGATAGTTCCAACTTGCACTCCAAGATCAGCCAAAAGCTTTTTAATCCACATTGCTTCAAATGTGGCAAATGCTAATCTTCTATATTCAGCCCCCATAGATGAAAGTGCAACAGTAGGTTGTTTCTTTGAGCTCCATGTGATAGGTTTGCTTCCTATCATGAAAACATAACCTGAGTTGATCTTCTATCTTCCTTTGAACCTACCCAATCAGCATCACTAAAGCCTTTGACCTGCAATTCTTCATCAAACTTGTAAAACAAAGCATGATTAACTGTATGCTTTATGTATCTCAACACTCTCTTGGCTGAATTTAAATGTTCACTTGTCGGGGCTTGCATAAACTGAGAAAGTACACCAACAATATAAGATAAATCAGGTCTTGTAATGTTTGCATAGATTAATGATCCTACAATGCTCATGTATGTTGTTACATCTTCCAATGGTTCTCCATCATTCGAACAAATCTTTGTATTTGTGTACATGGGTATGGTTTGCATTCACTCATTCCAAATCTGAAAAGAACATCCAACAAGTACTTCCTTTGCATCAAGTAGATGCCACTCTTTCCATAAACAACTTCAATTCCTAAAAAATATTTCAGCTCTCCAAGATCTGAAATTTTAAACTCCTTACCAAGCTTCCTTTTGATATCTTTAATCCCTGTAACATCTTTTCCTGTTATGATGAGGTCATCAACGTATATGCAAATATATACCTCTCTATTTTCTTCCTTCTTCATGTACAATGAAGGATCTGCATTACTTGGGTTGTATCCACACTTAGATATTCTACCAATCTCTGATTCCATGCTCTTCATGCTTGCTTCAAGCCATAAAGTGCCTTCTTCAACCTGCAAACAAAATCTGGATGGTTTTCATCTTCAAATCCAACCGGTTGACTCATGTATACCTCTTCTTGTAGTTCTCCATTAAGAAAAGAATTTTTGATGTCGAGTTGATATAATGGCCATATCCTTGAAGCACCAATTGCGATTAATGTTCTGATAGTTCCCATCTTTGCAACAGGGCTGAAAACTTCATCATAATCTATGCCTTGTGTTTGTTTAAATCCTTTGGCAACTAATCTAGCTTTATATCTAGCTAGTGAACCATCAGAATTCCTCTTTACTTTAAACACCCATTTGTTTGGAACAATCTTCATACCTTCTTTCTTTGGCACTAGCTCCCATGTGTGATTATCTTTGAGAGCTTTGATCTCCTCTTTCATAGCTTGCTTCCATTCCTTTTGTGTGCAAGCTTCTTCATATGTCTCAGGCTCTTTGTCTTTGATAACCTACATCATGTATGCAAAATGTGTCGCCATGAAACTATCATAACTCAACCTTTGAGTTGGATCCCTTGTCCTTGAAGATCTTCTTTCATTGCCTTTAGAAAGTTGCTTCTTTAACCTATTCAACTTTACCATGCGAGTGATTACCTCTTCATATTCTTCTTCACTTGCATGTACCTCACTGTTTGGAGTAGCACTTGCTTCTTCGGCTCTACTATGAGCTGAATTTGGAGACAAAGAATGACTTCCCCTCCATGTTGAACATTCTTCATTTGATGTAGATGCCTCTGGACCCGAAACCTTTGTGCTTGATTGTTGAACTTCTCTTTGATTTGTTCTTGCATAATCATTACAATCTTCTTCAAGAATTTTTTCCCTTCCTTTATCTTCATACCATGGTCTTAGTTCATCAAAGACCACATCTCGCAAGACTCTTAATTCCTTTGTTCTAGGGTTGTAACACACTCTTCAATGGCTGACTTGGGTCAACAAGTAGAGAAGTTAGATAAGGATAACTATCTCGTGTGGAAGTTTAGAATGACCAACTACCTAATGGGCAAAGGCTTATGGGGCATTATGAGCGGCGATGATGCTCAACCTCAAATCAATCAAGCTATGGCCACCGAAGTCCAAAGGAGGCAAGCAAAAGAATGGGAAGAGAGGAATAGGAGAGTCATGTTCCTCATTTCGCAAGTCATTACTAATGCCATGGTAGGGCATATTCAACATCTAGAGAAAGCTAAGGATGCTTGGGAAGCTCTTGAAAGGATGTATTCATCAAATACCAAAGCTAGGAAACTTCAACTCAAGCATGAGTTGAACACAATCAAGAAAAGTTCGAGTCAATCCATAGCTGAATATACTTTGAAGATTAAGGAGCTAAGCGATGCTTTAGTTTCTATTGGCACAACGGTTGAAGAGGAAGATCTTGTGTGTTATACTCTCAATGGATTGAGAGAAGATGAAAGATGGGAGCCTTTTATAACTTCCATTAACTTGAAAGATGCATATCCAGGTTTTGAACAACTAAGCGCTCATCTTTTCACAAAAGAGCTTAGCCTTGGTGGCCCCAAAGGAAAGGACAGCCACAACCAAATGTTATATGCAGGTCCAGGTAAAGGAATAAACTCAAGAGGAGGCTCAAGAGGAAAAGGAAGAGGTCACAACCACTCCAAATACAATCAAAGCGATTCGGAAGACAACAAGGATGCATCAAATGCCAACACACAAGGAAGAGGTCGAGGTAGAAGTAGAGGAAGAGGCCGAGGCTCCTACAATTCTCATAAAGGTATAACATGCTATCATTGTGGTAAAGTAGGACACTATGCTAGTGATTGTTGGCTAAAGAATGGAAGATCAAATGGAGGCAATCAAAGGAACCAAAGCAACTATGCAAGCACCTCAAGTGAAGGAAGCAATGACACACTACTTGCAATGGGACATGAGTATAGAAGCTCTTGTGAAGATGACAAAAAATGGTACATTGATTCAGGTTGTAGTAACCATATGTCATGCCAAGGAAGTTTGTTCGCTAATCTACAGGTACCAAGTGGAAAAGGATGTGTTGAAACAGGTGATGATACTCAATACATGATTGAACATATTGGAGATATAAGGCTTGGAGATACAAGTAGAGAAAAGGTACTATCTAATGTTCTTCATGTTCCTACAATTTCAAAGAACTTGATTTCAGTAGGACAAATGGTAGAGAAGGGCTATCAGGTCATATTCAATGAGAATGGGTGCTTCATAAAGAATCCAAAGGAAGGCTTCAAGGTCATTGCTCGAGGTAGAAGAGAAGGAAGGATGTCCACTTTGGATGTCCAACATCCACATGGAAAGGTCATGTACATTCAATGTGGGAACAAGAAGATTTTAGAGCTAGACTTATGGCACAAAAGAATAGGACACATCAACATTCCGAAGCTGAAGGACATGAGCAAACATGAATTGGTAAGAGGTCTTCCAAAATTTGATAGCATTGGACTACATGAGTTATGTGAAGCTTGTCAACTAGGAAAGCGAACAAGGCAGCCATTCAAGAGGAGCAATTATGTAGCCCCAAATGTCTTGGACTTGATACATATAGATGTATGGGGACCAACCCAAGAGGCATCAATGGCTGGTAATAGATTTTTTCTCACCTTCATTGATGACCACTCAAGAAATGTATGGTTGTTTTGTATGAAGCAAAAATCAGAAGTGTTTTCTATTTTCAAAAGATTCAAAGTTGAAGTTGAAAAAGAAACAGGAAGGTGTATCAAAACCTTAAGGTCCGATGGTGGAGGAGAATACTTCTCCAAAGAATTTTCAAATTTTCTACAAGAGAATGGGATCAAAAGGCAGTTCACTTGTAGGTATACACCACAAGAAAATGGAGTAGCTGAGAGGACAAATAGGCAAATTGCTGAAATTGCAAGATGCATGCTCAACGAGATGAAGGTAACATTGTGCTATTGGGCTGAAGCTATCACAACCGCCATTTACTTGATGAATAGGTGCACAACATCGGGAATATATCACTTGACTCCAGAGGAGGTATATTCCGGTAAGAAACCTGATCTTACACACCTCAAAGTGTTTGGATGTGTTTGCTTTGTTCACATTCCACAAGAAGTTAGAACAAAGATGGAACCAAGGTCAGAAAAATGCATTTTCATCGGCTACTCGACAAAGCAAAAAGTATACAAGTGTTACAACCCTAGAACAAAGGAATTAAGAGTGTCGCGAGATGTGGTCTTTGATGAATTAAGACCATGGTATGAAGATAAAGACAAGGAAAAGATTCTTGAAGAAGATTGTGATGGTTATGCAGGAACAAATCAAAGAGAAGTTCAACAATCAAGCACAAAGGTTTCAGGTCCAGAGGCATCTACATCAAATGAATAATGTTCAACATGGAGGGGGATTCATTCTTTGTCTCCAAATTCAGCTCATAGTAGAATCGAAGAAGCAAGTGCTACTCCAAACAATGAGATAGATGCAAGTGAAGAAGAATATGAAGAGGTAGTCACTCTAATGGTAAAGATGAATAGGTTAAAGAAGCAACTTTCTAAAGGCAATGAAAGAAGATCTTCAAGGACAAGGTATCCAACTCAAAGGTTGAGTTATGATAGTTTTATGGCGACACATTTTGCATACATGATGCACGTTATCAAAGACAAAGAGCCTGAGACATATGAAGAAACTTGCACACAAAAGGAATGGAAGCAAGCTATGAAAGAGGAGATCAAAGCTCTCAAAGATAATCACACATGGGAGCTAGTGCTAAAGAAAGAAGGTATGAAGATTGTTCCAAACAAATGGGTGTTTAAAGTAAAGAGGAATGCTGATGGTTCCCTAGCTAGATATAAAGCTAGATTAGTTGCCAAAGGATTTAAACAAACACAAGGCATAGATTATGATGAAGTTCTCAGCCCTGTTACAAAGATGGGAACTATCAGAACATTAATAGCAATTGGTGCTTCAAGGAGATGGCCATTATATCAACTCAACATCAAAAATGCTTTTCTTAATGGAGAACTACAAGAAGAGGTATACATGAGTCAACCGGTTGGATTTGAAGATGAAAACCATCCACACTTTGTTTGCAGGTTGAAAAAGGCACTTTATGGCTTGAAGCAAGCACCAAGAGCATGGAATCAGAGAGTGGTAGAATATCTAACTAAGTGTGGATACAACCCAAGTAGTACAGATCCTTCTTTCTACATGAAGAAGGAAGAAAATAGAGAGGTATATATTTGCATATACGTCGATGACCTCATCATAACAGGAAATGATGTTACAGGGATTAAAGATATCAAAAGGAAGCTTGTTAAGGAGTTTAAAATTTCAGATCTTGGAGAGCTGAAATATTTCTTAGGAATTGAAGTTATTTATGGAAAGAGTGGCATCTACTTGATGCAAAGGAAGTACTTGTTGGATGTTCTTTTCAAATTTGGAATGAGTGGATGAAAACCACTCACTCAACCCATGTACACAAATACAAAGATTTGTTCAAATGATGGGGAACCATTGGAAGATGTAACGACATACAGAAGCATTGTAGGATCATTAATCTATGCAAACATTACAAGACCTAATTTATCTTATGTTGTTGGTGTACTTTCTCAGTTTATGCAAGCCGTGACAAGTTTAACATAAATTGAGCCAAGAGAGTGCTGAGATACATAAAGCATACAGTTAATCATGCTTTGTTTTACAAGTTTGATGAAGAATTGTAGGTCAAAGGCTTTAGTGATGCTGATTCAACAAGTTCAAAGGAAGATAGGAGATCAACCTCAGGTTATGTGTTCATGATAGGAAGCAAACCTATCACATGGAGCTCAAAGAAACAACCTACTGTTGCACTTTCATCTATGGAGGCTGAATATAGAGGATTATCTTTTGCCACATGTGAAGCAATGTGGATTAAAAAGATTTTGGTTGATCTTGGAGTGCAAGTTGGAACCATCCCTATATATGGTGATAACATGTCAAGTATTTACCAGGCAAGCAATCCTATGTTTCATGCAAGAAGCAAGCACATAGAGGTCCACTACCATTATGTAAGGGAGAAGGTATTGAGCAAAGATGTGGAGATAAAGTTCATCAGAACCAAAGAGCAGGTTGTAGATATGTTTACAAAGTTCTTGGATGCTTCTAAACTCAAAGGTTTCAAGGAAGTGATAAATTTGCAGGCCATGGATGAAGATAACTCCCAAATGAGCTTGAGGGGAAGTGTTGAAGATAAATGTACAAGCTCATTTTCATATCAGCCATGCTTGGATAAATTTACCAAATATAAAGATAAAGGAAAAGTAGAGAAAAAAAGGAAAAAATAATAAAAGAAAAAGTCTTGTCAAAATTCATGATGCGTAAGAGATACAATATCTTGCCTTGTAGTTAGTGGCATGTAGTGGGAAAAGTGGTGAGTTAAGAAGGAGGCACAAACTTCTTCACATGCTCACTGGTTATAAAAGTGAAGTGAGAGCATGTTCAAAACAAGGAGAGAAAGAGGCAAGAGCTCCCAGTAGTCGGATCTAGCCATTTTGTCATCTTGTCTTCCCTTAGACTCCTTCCAGCGGCACGTCAATTTGTACATAGCTCTGTTGTGGAGCTCATATCTCAATGTATATATAACCATTTCTTACGTTTAAACATTCATTGGAAAGCGCAAACTTTGCATATCAAATATCTCATTCAAATCTTATTTATTCTGTGAGATATCAGTGAAAGACTGAAGTCTAGTTTTTCAGGATACCTATGTAGACAGGTAGTCTATTTTGGTCGATTTGGTTTCCCGACCAAAACATATCCAAATTGATTGTTTTTTGTCTTCTTGGAAAGCTCTTGGCATTTTACGTTCTCTGCCCCAAATATCTATTCAAAACATTTATATTCTATGAGTTAGCTGTTAGAGAGTGAAGCCTAGTTTTATAGTGTACTTATGTGTGCAGGTGGTCTATTTTGGTTAGTTGAGTTGCCTTACCAAAATGCATCCAAATTAGTTGTTTTTTAGCTCCTTGGAAAGCTATTTAGATCTACTTTCTCTGTTCCAAATATCTTTCTCAAAAGATATATATTCAGAGAGTTATCAATATGAGAGTGAAGTTTAGTTCTTTAGCATACTTGTGTGTACAGGTAGTTCATCTTTATCAGTTGTGTTTCCTAATCAAAACTTGTCCAAATTAAGTTATTTATAGCTTGTTAGAAATCTCTCTTTGTCTACTTTGATTGACTAAAGTCACAAGTCCATTTGAGTTTTGTATTGAGAGCAGCAAGCTATCTAAGGTGCAGCTATATGTCTAAGTGATGGACATACAAGGGTTCACTACACATTTCCGTTGCACATAGGACAACTCATTCTCCACCTTTACCACAATGATATCATGTTATACCTTTATGAGAATTGTAGGAGCCTCGGCCTCTTCCTCTACTTCTACCTCGACCTCTTCCTTGTGCGTTGGCATTTGATGCATCCTTGTTGTCTTTTGAATTGTTTTGATTGTAGTTGGAGTGGTTGTGACCTCTTCCTTTTCCTCTTGAGCATCCTCTTGAGTTTCTTCCTTTACCTCGACCTGCATATAACATTTGGTTGTGGCTGTCCTTTGCTTTGGGGCCACCAAAGCTAAGCTCTTCTGTGACAAGATGAGGGATTAATTGTTCAAAACCTGGATATGTATCTTTCAAGTTAATGGAAGTTATAAAAGGCTTCCATCTTTCATCTTCTCTCAATCCATTGAGAGTATAACACACAAGATCTTCTTCTTCAACCGTTGTGCCAATAGAATCTAAAGCATCGCTTAGCTCCTTAATCTTCAAAGTATATTCAGCTATGGATTGACTCGAACTTTTCTTGATTGTGTTCAACTCATTCTTGAGTTGAAGTTTCCTAACTTTGGTATTTGTTGAATACATCCTTTCAAGAGCTTCCCAAGCTTCCTTAGCTTTCTCTAGATGTTGAATATGCCCTACCATGGCATTAGTAATGACTTGCGAAATGAGGAACATGACTCTCCTATTCCTCTCTTCCCATTATTTTGCTTGCCTCCTTTGGACTTCGGTGGCCATAGCTTGATTGATTTGAGGTTGAGCATCATCGCCGCTCACAATACCCCATAAGCCTTTGCCCATCAGGTAGTTGGTCATTCTAAACTTCCACACGGGATATTTATCCTTATCCAACTTCTCTACTTGTTGACCCAAGTCAGCCATTGAAGAGTATCAAAGACTTTGAGAGTTACCTCGAATAGTTATATTGTCCTTTGCTCTTGCGTTTCTGAAGCTCCTCCTTGTTTTATAGCTCCTCTTTTGCTTTGCTTTATCTCCAGCTTTGTTGCTGAAGCTTGAGCACCAAGTTCGCTCTGATACCAACTGTGGAGAATGAGTTCTCCTATGCGCAACGAAATTATGTAGTGAAACCTTGTATGTCTAGCACTTGGACAAACAATTGCCCCTTAGATAGCTTGCTGCTCTCAATACAAAATTCAAATGGACTTGAGCCTCTAGTCAGTCAAAGTAAACAAAGACAGCTTTCTAACAACCTATAAATAACTTAATTTGGACACGTTTTGATTAAGAAACACAACTGACAAAGATGAACTACCTGTCCATACAGGTATGCTGAAGAATTGAGCTTCACTCTCGGACTGATAAATATCTGAATATATACCCTTTGAGAAAGATATTTGGTACAGAGAAAGTAGACACAAATAGCTTTCCAACAGCTAAAAAACAAATAATTTGGATGACTTTTGGTCAGGAAAGTCAACTGACCAAAGTAGACCACCTGCACACATAAGTACACTATAAAATTGGACTTTACTCTCTGATAGATATCTCATAGAATATAAACTTTCGGAATGAGATATTTGGGAGAAAGGTAGATGCCAAGGGCTTTCCAAAAAGACAAAAATCAAGCAATTTTGATATGTTTTGGTTGGGAAACTTAACTGACCAAAATAGACTACTTGTCTACACAGGTATACTAAAAACGTGGACTTCACTCTTTCATTAATATCTCACAAACTATATAAGCTTTAATAAAGATATTTGGTACGAAGAAATCAAACAAGATAAGCTTTCCAATGAATGTTTAAAGGCAAGAAATGGTTACATATACACTAAGATATGAGCTCCATAACAGAGCTATGTACAAACTGATGTGCAGCTGGAAGGAGTCTAAGGGAAGACAAAATGACAAAATGACTAGATCCGACTACTAGGAGCTCTTTCCTCTTTCTCTCCTTGTTTAAAAAGTGCTCCTACTTCACTTTTATAACCAATGAGCATGTGAAGAAGTTTGTGCCTCCTTCTTAAATCACCACTTTCCCACTACATGCTACTAACTACAAGGCAAGATATTGTACCTCTTACTCATCATGAATTTTTACTAGACTTTTTTCTTTTATGTTTTTTCTTTTTTTCTCATCTTTTCCTTTATCTTTACATTTGGTAAATTTATCCAAGCATGGTTCATATGAAAATGAGCTTGTACATTTATCTTCAACATTAACTAGGCCAAACACTAGGTTTGGACAGGGCCAAAACTACTCAAAAAACTATAAAAAGAGCTAAAGAGCTCATTTTTGGGGGTTAGCTTGTTAGAGAATAGAGCTTTTGTAAGAGAACTCTTTTGTAATCAAAGCTTTCCATTGTTCCTCTCTTTGATCTTACCTTGTGCGCGTGTGTGTATGTGTGTGCATGTTTGTGTACTTTCACTCATGCACTTGTGTCTTCACTTGCTCACAGTCTTCATACCAGTCCTCACGTCTCTGCGGATTGACAAGTAAAGGAGGTCGTGCTTGCGCTTGAGCTACACCAAATTTTGGCATCGTTGGAGAGAGCTTCGAGGACGAGTGTTGTGATGGTAAAATCATAGATTTGCGATATTGGAAGGTAAAAAAAACTGTCATTTCTATTCATTTTCTGATTGTTCTTCTTCATCTTCATCATCATCACCATCTCCATCTTCTTGCATCTTCTAATAGAAATTTCTTGTTTTTTAGTGCATTTTCACCATTTTCATACCATCTTTCATGCATTATTGTGCAAGAAGGATTTAGGAAGTGCAAGGGAGAGCAAGCGCCTGTGTTTTTTCATGATTTTCTCCACATACGGAGCTCGCCAGTGCTAGACGCTCAAAAACCGCCAAAAAACACGATTCTGACTAAAAATCGTGGTTTTCAGAAAATTCAAGTTTTTTCAAAAAATTGTGATTTTTTGTTTCCCGCCTAAAAGCTTTCTAAAAAGAACACGATTCGGAGGTCATCATCGCGATTTTCAGACCTCCTAAAATCGTCATTTTCACACAAAATCGTGATTTTTCCTAAAGGTCATGTTTGCCTGTTTTGACCCCAGGAGCCTGATTTGATATAACTTTTTCAGCAAAAGTCCACTTTTTGAGCTCTATAGCTCGTTGGAAAGCTCGTTTCAAATTCTACATGGTCACAACTATTCTTTATAAGAATAACGCATTGATTTTCATATAGGATAATTTGAAGTTGACCCTCAAGTGGGATTAGGAAACCAAGGGGAACTCCAAGGGATTTTGAGCAATACAAAGGAGAATTTTGGGAACAGAAGACAAAGCTTATGAACCTGGGATCTGGTAGACACCTAGGCAAGGATAGATAAAGCAATAGATCTTCTAAGGATAGTGTCAACCATACAGCTAGGTCTTGGGCACAACAACTAAGTGGTTATCCTTACGTACTAAGTTCAGACACAAGTGATTCAGAAATGTCTTTTAGCATGGGGAAACCTGTAGGGGGCTCAAGAATTGCCTACCTACAAACACTAGAAGGTCCATATAAGAAACAATTGGAATATATTCGAACCAACCGATTAGGTGCTTGCATCTATGAGGATGGCCTGAGGCGATCAATGGTCCAACTCAAAAATCCAGATCAACCCTTTGGACTTGAACACCCAGTAGTCAAGTTCGAAGAGGGTTCATAAATTGATAAGGAAGGAACCATGTATGTGGTCACCAACCTACCAGATAGGACCGATGAGTTTGGAAATATCACTCCTGAGAATGAGATAGGAGACCTAGAACAAGGAAATGTAGGACAAGGACCCCAAACTCCTAGAGGTAAGTCAGTTTTGACTAGAGTGATCACTCCAGATTGGATCCCTCAAGACAACAAAAGCATAGAACTATTCTTGAATAGAGAAATAGAGGAAGCCTTTTGGAGATTCAAGCCAGATCAACCTATCCAATTGGGCATAGTCATCATCTACGAGTTCAAGGATCCAGAGATACCAGGCAAAGTTGTCTACCTGGATAACACATCAGAGAAAATGTTCTTGGTAATAGAACATGATAGACATGCATATACTTGGAAGAGTGAATTGATTTTCCCTCCACCAAGATCCAATGTTTCCCATGGCCTCTAAGGAGTAGGATCATCCCAAGCTCATGAAGCCTAGAGAGAAAGAACTAAAGAGAGACCTCAGCCTTAAGTTTTGCACACACTGTGGGCAGAAATAGACAAGGATTTGAAAATGAAAGACCTGAAAGAGAGAGACATCAAGCACATAGGCAACAAAGAGATGAACATGATTTTCCATTGCCTAGACCCCAAGAGCACGCAAGAACCCATAGACCCACTCAAGTGATCAAGGCAATGAAGAATTATTTTGACGGGACAGGAGATCCTTATGATCATGTGGCCGAGTTCAAACAAGTGTTAAGAGCTTAAGAGGTTGAGGATTTGTTAACCCAGTACAAGGAATTTGGTTTGACTCTTAAGGGTAGTGCCTTAGCTTGGTTTCAACCACTGAGTAGTCGCAAGTATTGCGATATAGGTCAACTGCTAGACAAATTCATTGTAGAATTTTCCAAGAGTGGTATCAGGCATAGCACATCATCTTTTTTCCACAGCTTCAAGCAGACACCCCAAGAAAAATTGTGACTAGCAGGTAGAAGATTTAGATAGTACCTAGAAAGATGCCCTACTCCAAAGTTACCCACACCAGCCAAACAAGTGGCTTTGTTTTCAGATGGCTTAGTAAGCACCAAGTTAAGATCATATGTGTACTTGAAAGAGCCTAGAAGCATAGAAGAGTGTGTGCGGACCTGCATTGACATAGAAGACAACTTGGGTGAGGAGTTAGGACTATCCAAACTGTATAAAGACTCTAACAGTTCTACTAGTCACATCTCCAGAGCCTCCATTGAGCTGGAAGCGATAGCAGAGCAAGTTGCAAAGAAGCTAGGAGTTCAAAATAGACAAATACCAAGAGTCACCTCATTGAATCGGTGTTATACTTGCGGAGGCGACCACATGGCTAATGTATGCCCATTGCACAACCAGAACATGAGAGAAAGGAATGCCCAATATTGCTCTATTGAGCGATACTCTTTTGTAACCAAAGCTTTCCATTGTTCCTCTCTTTGATCTTACCTTGTGCACGTGTGTGTGTATGTGTGTGCATGTTTGTGTGCTTTCACTCATGCACTTGTGCCTTCACTTGCTCACACTCTTCATGTCGGTCCTCACATCTCCGCGGATTAACAAGTAAAGGAGGTAGTACTTTCGCTTTAGCTACACCAGTATGTGTATGTGTATGTGTATGTGTATGTGTATGTGTATGTGTATGTGTATGTGTATGTGTATGTGTATGTGTATGTGTATGTGTATGTGTATGTGTATGTGTATGTGTATGTGTATGTGTATGTGTATGTGTATGTGTATGTGTATGTGTATGTGTATGTGTATGTGTATGTGTATGTGTATGTGTATGTGTATGTGTATGTGTATGTGTATGTGTATGTGTATGTGTATGTGTATGTGTATGTGTATGTGTATGTGTATCTGTATGTGTATGTGTATGTGTATGTGTATGTGTATGTGTATGTGTATGTGTATGTGTATGTGTATGTGTATGTGTATGTGTATGTGTATGTGTATGTGTATGTGTATGTGTATGTGTATGTGTATGTGTATGTGTATGTGTATGTGTATGTGTATGTGTATGTGTATGTGTATGTGTACGTGTACGTGTATGTGTATGTGTATGTGTACGTGTACGTGTACGTGTACGTGTATGTGTACGTGTACGTGTACGTGTACGTGTACGTATACGTGTACGTGTACGTGTACGTGTACGTGTACGTGTACGTGTACGTGTACGTGTACGTCTACGTGTACGTGTACGTGTACGTGTACGTGTATGTGTATGTGTATGTGTATGTGTCTGTGTATGTGTATGTGTCTGTGTCTGTGTATGTGTATGTGTATGTGTATGTGTATGTGTATGTGTACGTGTATGTGTATGTGTAGGTGTATGTGTATGTGTATGTGTATGTGTATCTGTATGTGTATGTCTATGTGTATGTGTATGTGTATGTGTATGTGTATGTGTATGTGTATGTGTATGTGTATGTGTATGTGTATGTGTATGTGTATGTGTATGTGTATGTGTATGTGTATGTGTATGTGTATGTGTATGTGTATGTGTATGTGTATGTGTATGTGTATGTGTATGTGTATGTGTATGTGTATGTGTATGTGTATGTGTATGTGTATGTGTATGTGTATGTGTATGTGTATGTGTATGTGTATGTGTATGTGTATGTGTATGTGTATGTGTATGTGTATGTGTATGTGTATGTGTATGTGTATGTGTATGTGTATGTGTATGTGTATGTGTATGTGTATGTGTATGTGTATGTGTATGTGTATGTGTATGTGTATGTGTATGTGTATGTGTATGTGTATGTGTATGTGTATGTGTATGTGTATGTGTATGTGTATGTGTATGTGTATGTGTATGTGTATGTGTATGTGTATGTGTATGTGTATGTGTATGTGTATGTGTATGTGTATGTGTATGTGTATGTGTATGTGTATGTGTACGTGTACGTGTATGTGTATGTGTATGTGTACGTGTACGTGTACGTGTACGTGTATGTGTACGTGTACGTGTACGTGTACGTGTACGTGTACGTGTACGTGTACGTGTACGTGTACGTCTACGTCTACGTGTACGTGTACGTGTACGTGTATGTGTCTGTGTCTGTGTATGTGTCTGTGTATGTGTATGTGTCTGTGTCTGTGTATGTGTATGTGTATGTGTATGTGTATGTGTATGTGTATGTGTATGTGTACGTGTATGTGTATGTGTAGGTGTATGTGTATGTGTATGTGTATGTGTATCTGTATGTGTATGTCTATGTGTATGTGTATGTGTATGTGTATGTGTATGTGTATGTGTATGTGTATGTGTATGTGTATGTGTATGTGTATGTGTATGTGTATGTGTATGTGTATGTGTATGTGTATGTGTATGTGTATGTGTATGTGTATGTGTATGTGTATGTGTATGTGTATGTGTATGTGTATGTGTATGTGTATGTGTATGTGTATGTGTATGTGTATGTGTATGTGTATGTGTATGTGTATGTGTATGTGTATGTGTATGTGTATGTGTATGTGTATGTGTATGTGTATGTGTATGTGTATGTGTATGTGTATGTGTATGTGTATGTGTATGTGTATGTGTATGTGTATGTGTATGTGTATGTGTATGTGTATGTGTATGTGTATGTGTATGTGTATGTGTATGTGTATGTGTATGTGTATGTGTATGTGTATGTGTATGTGTATGTGTATGTGTATGTGTATGTGTATGTGTATGTGTATGTGTATGTGTATGTGTATGTGTATGTGTATGTGTATGTGTATGTGTATGTGTATGTGTATGTGTATGTGTATGTGTATGTGTATGTGTATGTGTATGTGTATGTGTATGTGTATGTGTATGTGTATGTGTATGTGTATGTGTATGTGTATGTGTATGTGTATGTGTATGTGTATGTGTATGTGTATGTGTATGTGTA